>WBNO01023355.1:367508-566222 GCA_013400575.1 Peucedramus taeniatus
CGGCCGCCCCCTCCCCCCCCCACGCCGTTCCCCCCGCCTTTAGTTTGCAAAGTCACAATATGAAATGTTATGAAATCGCCTCTTGGGAAGGAGGGAAACAGAAAGCAAGGCGTTTGCTTAGAAAAATCCGCGGCAGCCTCTCAGATGTGCCTAAAAAGCTGCCTTTGACCCCCCTGTTGCATTTCCAGGGAAGAGGCAAATCTGGGCTTAAAATCATGAGTCAAAATCAACAAAAACAAACCCGTCCCCGGTTAGTTCTTTCCACTGAAGTCATTAGACGCAGGATCAGTGCGAAGGGAGGCTGGGGACAGACGGATGAGGCTCAGTGAGAAGCTGCTACATTGGTCCGACATCTCTGTCTTGGGCCAAATTCCTACTTGTGCCAGGGGAAGTGTCAGCAGGGCCGAGTTTGGGATCAGGCCCTTATTCCATCAGGGAATCTTATCGATTCCTCCCCTGAGCATTTAAATGCTTTAAAAATTATTATTTGCCATACTGTTTCAAGAATTTAAAGAGTAAGAGCTTTAGGAGCAAATGTGCACTCCTTCCTCCAGTCCTTGAGTGGGTTACAATTCAAAAATTGTTCTAAAAACATTTTAGGGGAATCCTCTCTTTGTATAGGCATGGAGAAGCAGAACCAGAGATTGTTTTTTCCTAAGGGTAGGATTGCAGGTTTAAAAACTTGCATTATAGATGGCAAACATTTTGCCCCATGAAACATATCACCAAACCATTAAAATATTCAAAGAGTGTCTAGAAATTTTCCAGAAGAATGGATTATTACATTGTTACCGTAAGAAAAGAGTTCATCTCTTGGTATTCAATTTTGATTGGCAAAACAGATCAAAGATCTCTTGAGATGCATTTCAATTCCAATTTCCAATCCCCCTCAGTCCTGACTGTCTGAGTCAATATTGGGAGAGGAAGTGGAGGTTAACTGGTTAGTTATTATTGCGAAGGAAGAAGTTGGAATGAGAAGTGATTCTTACAAATCCCACCCCAAAAACAAAACAAAAAAAAAATCCGTCAAAAGGCTTTGTGACACTTTTTAGACATCCCTGTTTGCAGTGCAGGGAGGATTCAGCCGGCTGCTGAATGGTACAAAAATAAACCTAACAGAAACATTAAGTTTTTCAAAACAAGGCTGGAAAAGCTCATAAAAATAATGTTGCTCAGATGCGTTTTAAGAGAAACAGAATTACATCGACAAAATTATATGTTTTCCAGGTTTGGTTGGGGTGTTTTATTTTCCAAGGGGAAAAATTGCTCCTGCAGCAAAGCGAACTGGTGCCATCTAGTGTCACCTCCCGCCGCTCCGCGCGGGGCTGGCGCGGCCGGCAGCCTCGGGAGAGTGGGAACATGTTTATTAACTGCTCGTTAAAAAAAGAAAAAAAAATGCTTGCCAGCTTGGAGGAAGGTGGCAGAGGAAACTCTGGATGCCACTGAACTTACTTAAGGAGCCTAATTGGAAACAACCGAGTGCTTATTAAAGTCACTGACATTTCCATATGGAGTTCTCTCTGGGTCTGGTCATGAAATCACATGCGAAAATCTTTCCGAGTTGTGGTGTTAATCTGCCCTTGAATTTTTGCCTAATTTAGGATGTATTGTAAAGCTATGATTTTTTTTCTGTTTTCTTTTTTTTTTTTCTCCTTGGGCAGGGAAAGCTTTCAGTGTCCAACTGCAGCAGCCCAATATGAATTTGTAGGAATAGTATTTGGGTTTGGAGCACGTATTTTTTTCCTTAGTAAACAGTAATGTTATCCTCAAAACCCCATACAAATACAGGTGGTAAAACTTTGTGTGCCAGTCCCATGTGGTAGGACTGTCCTCTCACTTTATTTCTTCATGAAAAGTAAAACCTTTTTACAAAGTCTATAGATGAATAAAATGAAGCTCTAATCAGTAGATGCATTTGTCAGTGTGCAACTTATGTACCTTCATATATTTATGGTTTTAAGGTTGAAGAACTGTTTCATGCCTGGTTTAGTTAGTATGCTGTAATACCAGGGCTGGGAACTTCACTCAAAGAGCTTTTACTGGTTCAGCTGGAGTCTGAAATGTTGTTTTCATTTTTCTGAGAACTTGGTAAAATCTAAATTTGGTGGAAAGTTGCTTGTGTGCTCATAACCTCTTGCTCCATTTTATAGTAGCATGGGAGTCTATAAACGGGAGCCTTGTATGCCGAGTGCCTGTATTCTTCTCTAGATCTATTTTTAAACCATTCTTCTGTTTGGCAAAAAGTGACACTTGGTTTCCATGTTTACAGCAGGCATTGGCAAACCTCAGGAGTTCACAGTTTGCAGTTTGGTTAGATCACTATCCAAAAGTCAGCATCTGACCAGTAAGCTCCTTCAGACTGCAAATTTAGACTGCAAATGTAGTCCTCCTTTTTCCTTTTCTTTTTTTCCTTTTTTTCTTTTTAAAATCCAAGCTAGATCTTATGTGTTAGTATCGCTGCAGGACGCTGGCAGCCAAAAGACACACACCCCTAAACTGGAGCAAGTGTTTAGTCTTCAGGACTGCTTTAAAACCCCAGTAATCTCAGTGGAGCTTCCCATCTAAACCAGAGACAGAACTAGGGGCATTTGGAAGAGGGGTAGGAAATTTTTGATCTCTATTGTTTTCTTTCCCCTGGTCAGTTGCTGCCTTTGGGCTGTATGCCAGGGACCCATGGGGAATGCTGGACCCCTTTTTATGGAGGAGAGAGCTTGAGACAAGCACACAGCAAGACAGGGGGTTCTGAATGGGTCCTGAAGAAGGTGTCCTGTAGGACTAGATACCCTTTGAAATGCATCTCCTTAAATCTGTTTGGCTAAATATAGGGGAAGGGGGTGTCTGTGCCCTGGCCAAGGCACCCCAAGCTGTGCATGTGTCTCATCCCATCCAGGCGGGATGCCAGAGCAGTTCCTTACTGCCAGAAGGAGCTGTGCCACCCTCAGCCCCAGGAGTACAGAGACAGGGAGGGTCAGGTGCCAGCTGGTAGTTTTCTGTCCCAGTGCAGGGTAGGGATGATCAGACACCTCCTCGGAGCCCAGTGGGGCCAGGGACCCAGCTCAGCTGCTGGGGACACCCGGCTCGGGCTGCACCCTGCTCTCGGGTCGGCATCTCGGTGCAGGGCTCCGTGTTGGCAGGGCACGGAGTCCATCTTCTGTTCTCTGGAGTAGCTCCCTAGATTTCAGCCAGGACACATGGTTCCTGCCTTCCCTTGAAAAATTGATGTGCCAGATTGCTTGGGGTCGTTTGAAATGCTGAGGAAGGCTCAACTCCTTGCTTCCCAAGGGCATGCACTGCTTCTGCCTCACAGCCAGAGCTTGGCTACGTAGAGGGCAGGGGAGTCCTCTTTAGTAGGAAAACATTGGAGGCAGTTTTAGCGTGCTTACCCCCTCCCTCCTCTGCATTTTCTTCTGCAAAGACCAAAACAATGTGAGACTTGAGCTGGGCCAGCTTTCAAGGGCAATCCTTTAAACCCTCTTTTGAAGTATGAACTATAAAGTTCCCTGCGGCGCTCGAGAAAATATGCAGTTTTCCTGGTTCCAAATGCTGATAATAAACCCGTCCAGATAATGCATTGCATTTCCTAGAAACATTTGTTTGCTGGCAGGAAATTGGATCAGATTGAGACCGCTCGATAGAGCGAGTGCGATGCGCTCGCAGAAGGGTACAGTGGAAAATACGACAGGGCTTGCACTGGGGATGCTGCTTTTGATCTGTGCTGATGCCGTGGACTTCTCTCAGTCTCCTCTTGGGTCATTATTAACCCAGCCACGTTTTGGCCTAGACACTAACCAGAAGCTACTAAACTAATAAAACTGCTGTGACAACTAAAGGACACTTAGTGCCCCTGGACTGCATGGTATCAGAAAGCTGAGCTGGGCGCTCACACACCCACGGCCAAAAGCATCTTCTTCACCCTGGCATGTAGCACCCATGGCTTTGCTGGGGGAGCCACCCACACCCCACCTCATTTTCTTGGTTGTCCCCCTGATCCCTGGTCAAGAGAAACCAGGCATTCTTTGGCAGGGTGGAGAGGCAGCTGGCAGCACGCCCTGGCAGGCAGCGGGGATGTTCCCATGGGGCTGGGACCCTGCAGGGTGCAGGGACTGGGGCGGAGGAGGGCAGGATGGAGCTTCCCCTGGGCGGGCAGTTTCAGAACACTGTGTGGGATGAGGCTGTGGGGAAGGAAGACTTCACCCAGCCACCCCTCTAAGGTGATGTGAGTGAGTCGGCGCTGCAGGCTCTGGAGGGGTAGGAGATTGGGGCCCAGGGAGGGGGAGTGTTTGATGCCCTCCTCCCTGCCTATGCGATTGGGGGTGGGAGAAGGGTTAAGACCACGGGGTATCACCATGCAAAGAAGGATAGGGGAGCAAGGAGCTCCCCCCTGTGCACAGAATGGGAGGAGGATGAATGAAAAGGGATTTCTTCTAACTGGGAGAGTAGATCGATGGAGAGGCATGGCAGAAAAATGGATTGGAAGTCTCTGGTTCTCTCCTCTGTGCTAGGGTAAGTGAGCAAAGAGGGTCTCCCCTTTGCCTGGGGTTGAGCTGAAAGAGGTTCCCCCACACAAAGGTACACCCTCCCTGTGCTCACAGAGCTGCAGGGAAGGCAGAGCCAGCTCTGGGCTCCTTTCCAGGAATGGGTTTTCTCGGGGAGGTGCTGGCAGGGAAGGGCTGTTCCCTGAACCGCTGGGGCAGACCCATTCCCTTCCTGGAAGGCAACAGCAGTGACTGTCCCGTGTGGCCACCCCCAAAATGGGCCTTGCGCCTATTCCAGACCTTCCTCCATGGGCACAGCCAGCCCTGGCACTCAGCCTCGAGCACTGCCAGAGAGCCCACACCTGCAAGGTACTGGACAGGAAAAATGGAGCGAGGGGTGGGGGTGCAGGATGATGCTCTGGCCTCAGCTGAGCCTGGAGGAGCCTCATGGGATTTGAGGGGGGTTTAGATGGCAAAGACCATGCTTGGCTGCAGTGGTTTTTTTCTGCTCCCCATCACTGGTCTCTGGTCCTTGTTGCCATCCCATTCTCTCTGGTCTGAGTATCCTCCCGTGCTGGGGTACTGAGCTAGTGCTCTGCAGAGACTGGAAGGGGAAGAGTTAACCCAGCTGAGCACAGCGAGGGGAAGGAAAGTCCCTTTCCCTTTGCATGCCCACATCCTGCAGCCAGGAGCTGCTTGGGATGCACCTGCCCAGCTCTTGGGGCTGTGGATGTTTGAGCAGCACTGTGCTGGGAGGGATCATTTGGAAGGGTGGGGAGGGGGCTGTGCTGGGGTCCAGCTCTGGGAGAGAAGCTGGGTGTCCCCCCGGCAGTGCTGTGGCCCTCACTGTGGATGAGGGGATTTGGTGACAGCAGCAGCTTCTCACATGATGCTCGGGGCTGCAGAGTTCATCTGGCTGTTTGTAACTTCGTTGGTTTACAAGTGGGTCACCTCCTCACCTCTGTGACACTGAGGTGACTCCCCAGAGCCTGGCAGAGTATGTCTGCCACTGTGGCTGAGGTTGGGGTGCCAGCCAGCTGCCCCTAGCACACACATCTGCAGGTGTGGGCACAGGGATGTGCACTGGGCTCCTTGCAGAATGCTCTGAGTCCCTTGGCTTGCAATTGACGGTACTGAGTGGCTGGCAGTGAGCGTGTACAGAAAGGTCAGAGTCTGCAGTATTTGGGAAATGAGTCACTTTTTGTATGTGCATAAAGTTTTAAGCTGGCCAGGCTCAGAGCAGCTCTGAAGATTTGTGTTTGATGGCTGGAATAAAGCTGTAAGACAGCCTCTGGGTTTTGTGCGTGATCTTATCTCTTCATCCCAGTGGCTCTGGGGATGGGAAGGGAGCTTGGGCTCCAGACCTGCACATCTCCTGCAAGGGAGAGGGAAGGCAACACTTGACAATCCCTTGTCTCACGGGGATTGTTGGGCTTCCTGCAGTCTTAACAGTCATGGGGTTGGTCCTCAAAATAGTCTGATGAAGATCTTGGGGTTTGTTGGCTCACATATTTATTGCGTTTTGACCTGCTGAGGCAACTGCCTGAGGACCTTCTTCCTGTATTGGTGCCAAGTCAATTGGGTTTGGTTTAAGTAAATTTTGGAGGATTAGTTTGAGTTCTGGAAGGCAATCAATTCCTGGGTTTCCTTGCTGTTCTGTCCCAGCTACATTGCTAGGTGAAGCCAGAGCCTGGAGACATAGCTTGTGGTTTAAGGGAAGGCTTTGGCAGCAGCAAGGGGAAGGGACATCTGTTCTGCATCCTTTTTGTCTCCACCACTGGCTTCCTATGCAGTCCTGGCCAAGTCACTTTGGTACTTGACACCTATATCCTCCCAAATCTGTTGAGCAATCCCATCCCAGGGCGTTTTCACCAGTGGCTGGAGCACGTGGGTTTCTGAGTAGAGTGGCAGCAGATGTTTGTGTGTATGTCATACCTGTTAACAAGGTGCTGGGAGTATGGCATGGGTCTTGAATGTGGCACCGGGCAGGAATTCAGTTTTGGCAGGGGAAGAGTTATCTCCGAAAGAAGTGGTGAGAAAATTCTCGCTTGACTTCCCTTCCCCACCTGCCTTTAAATTCCTGAGTCATGGAAATGAAAATCTCCTTGGCATACGCCCATGGTTTGGGCTAGAGGGTGTGGAAGAAGCTATGATTGGATTCTCAAAGCCTGTGATTGTGATAAGAACGTACTGTACCGGAAGAAACAAATGTTAACCTTACTGGAGAGTAGAAGGTTTGTTATCTCTAGCTTTTATCCAAGTGATACTTGAGCGAAATAGCAGCCTTGTGACCTGCCACGGCCAATTCATAATTACCAGCTAATGTGATGTTTGTTTTCTTGTGATTTATTTGTAGGTTTGAAAGAAACTTTTGGACTGTGAATTGAGGCATTGGGTATGTAAATTTAAATTTTTTGTTTTCCCTCCTAATCTGTCTCCCCCTTTCTTTAATGCAACGTTTCATTAGACCCAGCTGGAATTTGTTTTCGGGAGAGCAGCTGCTCTGTAGAAACTACTGTACGTTCATGTGCCACTGGGGAAGGAGGAGTCAGGATTATGGGAGGGGGTTGATCGTCAAAGAATTTAACACCAAAGATGCACAATCCAGCCCAAACCCCCGTGAGACATGGGCCGTCCTGGGTGCTGCTTGGGAGGACACCTCTGTAATGGGTCAACAGCTGTTGTGTTGGGGGAAGGCTTCATGTTCCTCGACTAACCCAAGTCTTGCTCATGGGGAGGGACTGGGCCATGGTGTGGGTGGCAGCCCAGCAGGTTAGATGAGTTCTATTCCTCACCAGTTAATTGGGAAACTGTGGACAGGTCTTCTCCAGAGTGACCACCACTTGGGAGCAGGAAAGTAGTTTCCTGGGTGAGGGCTGGTATTCCACTGTGGGCTGGATTTTCCAGATGATGAAATCACTCAACTTCAGTTGGGACCTTAAGGCTTGTTTTGATTCCTGTGGCTGGATTTACAGCCAGACATCACTCAGGTGAGGAGGATGGCTCCTGAGGGAGTTTGGAAGGCTAGAAGCTTCTAATGTTGGAAACATTATGGAGATAAACCTGAGTGGGCGGAGTGGACTGGGGTGGGGCTGCCATGGGTGAGGCAGGGAGAAAGAGGAGATGGTTGGCTAATCATCAGGAGGGTCTGATTGCCTTCACCCACCAGCTTGATGGGTGGGATGAGACGTGCCAGGTCTCGCTATCAACCCAGGCACCTCACTAGGCAGCCTGGCAAAAGCTTGGTGTGGTGCAGGACTGTTTGCATTGGAACCAAGGAGCTGGTGCTGCCCTTATCAGGAGCATTTGGCCATCTGAGCATGTCCCAGAGCAGCAGCCATCTCTTCCCTGGGACTAGGGTGCTTGCCTGGTTGTTCTCCATTCTCATCTTCCTCTGATGCTTCTGTCTCCCAGACTCAAGATGGCCTCGCCGGCAGACAGCTGCATCCAGTTCACCCGCCACGCCAGCGACGTCCTCCTCAATCTCAACCGCCTTAGAAGCCGGGATATCTTGACCGATGTTGTCATCATCGTGAACCGGGAGCAGTTTAGAGCCCACAAAACAGTCCTGATGGCCTGCAGGTGAGAACAGGGTCCTTCCCTGGCTCCCTCCTTGCTGCTTCAGCCTCTGGCCTCCAGAAGCACTGCTGCACTCCTGTGGGGGCTCGTGGGATTCACAGGGAATCAGAGGCTGAGAAGTTGAACTGAAAGGGGCTGCCAAGAAATTTGTACCTGTAATGGGATTAGAGCTGAGACCACTTCCCTCCAGTGTGCTGCCTGCACCTCTCTCCTTGTGTACCCACATCTGCCCACACACAGCCCATGGAGACCAACAGGAGCGCAGCAGATGTGAGGCACATCCCTGAAGACAAAGCACAAATGTGCCACAGGGAGAGGAGAGGGAGGGCTGGATGCTCACTGGGGTGAGTGAGTCTTCTGTGACAGAGGTGTCCCCTGCCACTGCTATTTTTAGAGCTATTCCTTCCTGGCTCCCAGACTGCTGGCTGCACCCACCTTAGTTGATTAATTTATTTTTTTTTTTAAACCTGATGGGGTCTGAAATCCTTCTCTAGCTCGTAAGATTGCTGGAATTGCTTTCCAATGAATGCTAATTAAAATCCCACCATTGCCCAGTTGAATTACAGCAAGTGCCTTCCAGGTTCTCTTGCTGACATGGTGTAAAGATTTCAAAAAGCCAAGCTTTGGCTATTAAAATGTCTGAAAAACGTTTTGCCAACATTTCTCCTTTTTTTATTTTTCTGGTTTAAAACTGTGTGGATGCCCCAAGAGACTTCTGAAAGAAATGAGTCATAGTGGGAGGGGGATGGTGGTAAGAACAACAATGGAAAAAAACCAAAAAAGCTGGGGAATTACTAAATGGAGGCAGTGGGGAGTTGTTGAGCAGGTGAGATCTAAAAGCAGGCTGTTCCAGTTGGGAAAAGTGCAGTGCAGAAGACGCTTACTAAGCTGAGAAACCAAGCTTGATAATAAGGGGGAAGCTCAGGGAATTCTGTAATTGCCTCCTCTTCCTCCTTTCCCATTCACAAACCCCCTCTGTACTCAGGGATTTCATACAAAATCTCCTTTTTTTTCATTTGAATTGTCATAACACTTGTCCTCTCTACTGTCTCCCCTCTGCAGTGGCCTCTTCTACAGCATCTTCACTGACCAGCTCAAGTGCAACTTGAATGTTATCAACCTGGATCCTGAAATTAACCCTGAGGGGTTTTGTATCCTCTTGGACTTCATGTACACCTCCCGCCTGAACTTGAGGGAGAACAATATCATGGCTGTGATGGCCACAGCACTCTACCTGCAGATGGAGCATGTGGTTGACACCTGCCGAAGGTTTGTCAAGTCCAGGTGAGTGCAGTTGGTGAGTTTTGAAGGGCCTGGAACTGTGTGTTTGGGTGGGCAGGGGAAGAACTGACAAAGTATCTGCAAATGTATCTTTAACAGCTGAAAATGACTTTGTCTCCCTCCTAAAAAATTACTTTGTTTTCCCCAATTCCAGTGAAGCAGAGATGGTGTCTGCTGTGAAGACCCCAAGGGAAGAGTTTTTGGCGGGACGGATGCTGGGCCACCCAGAGGTGATGGCTTATCGGAGCAGAGACGTCTCAGAGAACGGCATGCCTCTTCAAAACGGGTCCCTCTGCAATGGGAGGGCCTTTGCACCTGGCTTGATCAACAGTTTGTCTGGATCCCCCATTTCCTACCATGGATACAGCCCTCTCCCTCTAAATAGCTTCCTAGTGGATGATGAGTTGCGGGAGATGAGGATGCCTCTCTCTGAACTCTCAAGGGCAGGTGCTTTCCCCAAGGAGAGGATCCTGCCATGTGACAGCTCCAGGACAATCCCCACCGAGTACGTGAGAACCATTACCGACATCTCTGCCAACATGTGCCACGCTACCATCTATGCTCCAAAAGAAGGTGCTGCTGAAGAAGCCAGGAGTGACATGCACTACAGCGTGGCTTCTGGGCCCAAACCTGTCATCCCTTCAGTCCGGAACAATCCCTACTTCCCTTGCGATAAAGTGGCCAAAGAGGAGGAGAGGACCTCTTCAGAGGACGAGATCAGCCAGCACTTTGAGCCCACCAACACACCCCTGGACCGCAAGGGACTCATCAGCCCTCAGAGCCCCCAGAAGTCAGACTGCCAGCCCAACTCACCAACTGAGTCCAGCAGCAGCAAGAATGCCCGTATCGGTCAGAACTCCAGCTCCCTCTTCACCAAGAGCCCCACAGACCCCAAAGCCTGCAACTGGAAGAAGTACAAGTTCATTGTCCTCAACTCTCTCAACCAGAACACCAAGCAAGACAGCGCTGACCAGAACGAGATGGGAACCCTCTCTCCTCGCACCTACGTGCCCATGTCCACTTGCCAGCAGTCCATGGAGCCGGAGCATCTCAATGTGCAATCCCCCACCAAGATAAGCGTGAATGGTGAAGACTCTACGATCCCACAAGCAAGCAGACTCAACAATATTGTTAACAGGTGAGAAGATTTCCACCCCCCATGCCCCTCCCCCCTGAGAACAGGACTTCCTGCATTGTTGGTGAGGGTTTGGAAGTGTGAAATATCTGTAGGATTGGGCTGGGAAGTCCAGTCATGAGCAGATGGAAGCCCCTGCATTTGGTGGAGGGCTGCCAGTGACATTGAGTGCCCACCATCCCCATTGTAGTGGCAAAGGAGCTGAGAATGTTGGGTTGTGAATCCCTGGGTAACTTTGGCAGCTCTGGATGATTTCTGGAGCCTAGCCTGTGTTTCCAGCAGACTCCCTATGCCTCAAGTTTTCTGTTGGCTGTAAGCATTGGAATGGCCAAAGTATCTGGGAAAAATATACTATTCTCTGGACCTGGATTTTCCTAAAGACATTCGAGGTCATTTGATGATGGACATCTGAAGGTTTGAAGCTTAAGGATCTGTTGTTGATCAGGGCTATGCTGTGCAGCTCACCACAAAGATGTCCCTATAAAACATGTCTGTCCCTTGTGTTCGGGAGGGATGCAAGCAAGGGTCCAGTATCTTGAGCACAGCAAGGGCCTTCTCACAGCTGTGTACGTTCCTCTCTTCCCACAGGTCCCGGGATGGGTCCCCTCGGAGCAGTGAAGGGCAGTCCCCACTGTACATGCATTCATCAAAGTGTAGCTCCTGTGGCTGCCAGTCCCCACAACATACTGAGATGTGCCTTCATACCCCTGGCTCAAACTTTGGAGAAGAGATGGGGGAAACCCAGTCTGAATACTCTGACTCCAGCTGTGGTGAGTCTTGCGTCCTTGGTCGTCTTTTTCAACCAGCAGCTGGGGGCCTGTGCAATGTAGGGACCCATCACTGAGTGCCCTGTGATCAAACACACAGTCAGACCTGTAACAGATGCTTTACAGCCCCCTTTTAACTGTCTGCCCAGCTGTGTGCATGCATATGAGGGACACATGCACATGGGAATTGCTGCCTTCCTCTCCTTCCCCAGCACCATCCAGATACCTTGTGCAGGGAGTTAGTCACCTGCTGCAAACCTGGCAGGTAAGGACAGGAAACAAGTGCACCCCACCTCACCAGAACCACAGGAGAACAAGCCTGACAGATGTAATGACCCATAATGGGGATTGGGCAAGCTGGCATGTCTCATGCATCCGTCATGATATCTTTATTATCAGAGAGCCCAGTGTGCACATCTGGGGAAATGCAGATAATGAGGATTGCAATCTTGTTACAAAACCCCACAAGCCCAAAGACAGGTATCTGTGCACTCATCTGCCTGTAGCTCAGGAAGGGGGAATGCAGCATTGCCACCTGTAGTGTGGGCAGAGATCCAAGAAGGGAACCTCACTGTGGTAACACTCAACATTTAAAAACTGGGCATCCTCCTACTGGGGGAACCTGCCTTGTGATTTGGGTGATGGTCATCTTCCCAAGCTCAAGGCAGACCTCTGTACTTGTAAAGGTTAAAGACCTCTGAAGGTGCAGGACTTGCTCTAGAGCTGAGCATCCTTCAGAGGTTGCCTGATATCTTGAGTGCTTTCATGGACCTCTCTGAAAGATGCCCAGGTGACATGCTGGCTTCTCGGAAACAGCCTGTGTGTCACTAAAGGAGAGAGAAAGCTCTGAACTAGAGCTCATGGTGACTTTGCTCTCAAGCCATGCATGTTGTTGCTGCGTGCACAAGGCCAGGAGGTAACAGCACAGTGCAGGCACAACCCAGCATGAGCACCTGCACTTGGCTGCTTGTTCCAGCACTTGCTCTGGCTGCCCCTCTCCTCCATCCCAAATCCATCCCATAGCCTATCAAGAAGCTGACCCATGCACTGTCCATCTGATTGCTCCTCCCTCTGCCCTCCCAGAGAACGGAGCCTTCTTCTGCAACGAGTGTGACTGCCGGTTCTCCGAGGAGGCCTCTCTCAAGAGACATTCTCTGCAAGTCCACAGTGACAAGCCCTACAAGTGTGACCGCTGCCAGGCCTCCTTTCGCTACAAGGGGAACCTCGCCAGCCACAAAACCGTCCACACAGGTGCAGTGCTGGCTCTGGGGACAGCTTTGGGGAGGCTGTGGGTTGGTGAGCATATGGGTGTTTATGGCTGGGTTTGTGCCTGGTGCAGCATCCTCTGTTCTGTGTCACAAGCTGTCCCTGATGGGAAGGGCAAGGTGCTTTACTTGGCACTTCCAGGGAGCCCTTGGACAGAGCACTAAACCTGGGAATGGGGATTGAATCCCTTGCAGCAGGGATAGAACTCAACCTCCTTTGCTGTAGAGCACTGGGCACCACTGTATTTAAAGGTTTCATGCAAAATTCGTAACTGGGAGCAAAAGCATGGCCTTCAGGTAACTTTGTGGTAGACTTAAGCAAAAAAAAAAAATTAAAAATAGTCAAAAGAACATTTAGGGAGAAGTCTGAGATTTATTTTTACATCCTAGAAATCCAGGTCACATCTAGCTTGGCATAAACTCTGCTGATGGGAAAATCTGTGAATGGCTGGACTCTGTGAATCAGCACAATGAAAGCTGAGAAAGGAAGAGGATATTAAGGGTTTAGTCATTTGCTGACAAACCTAGGATTTATTTTATTTCATGCTTTTAATGCTTAACATGTTAACAGCCAGTTCACAAGCTGGGGAAGGGAAGTCTGGGCTGATGGCTCTGTGCTGCTGCACTGAATTAGACCTGAATTCCCACAGTCTCAGCTGAGCTCCAGTAGGGCTGTGCAGGGGACTGAGACAACACAAGTACCAGGGAAGTGTTCAAGGGTGCTTACTGACAGCTGTAGGGAGATGCAGGTGCCAGCTGCTGTCACAGGGTCAGGAGGAACGATGCTGTTAATCCTTGCTGGCAGAGCTGCCTGACTTCCTCTCTTGCCCTGAAGGCTGCAGCTCCCAATCCAAAAAAGAAAAGCTGCCTCCTGAGCTCACCCTGCTCTTTAGACACCCTGCCCAATGCTGCTTGTCCACAGCCATCTCCAAAATGGACAGGAGTCAGGGCTAGTGCTTCATGGTGTGGCACCTGAAGGGACTGAACTCTGGGGAGCACCATGGATCCTGGGTGCTGAGCACACCTGTAGCTAATCCCTCACCCTTTCTTTTGGGCTGTGCAGGAGAGAAGCCGTACCGCTGCAACATCTGCGGGGCACAGTTCAACCGACCAGCCAACCTGAAAACCCACACACGCATCCACTCCGGGGAGAAACCCTATAAGTGTGAGACTTGCGGGGCCAGATTTGTCCAGGTGCGTGTGGCCTCTGGGACCCGCAGTGCCTGGGGAGGTGGGGTATGGTTACATCTTCTGCCCAAGACTGGCAGATCTTCACTGCCAAGACTGGTGATGCCTCATGGCAGAGAGGAGGGTGATGATGGCCCAGCTTGCTACCTTGGGCAGCCCTTCCCATGGCGTTGTAGGATAAATATGGACCTTAAGGTCCGAGGGGGACAATTTGGCTTAGTAAGGAAGCCTGACTGCTGGTTGTGGCTCTTCTGCTCCATTTTGTCTTAAGGACTGGAGATCCCAGAGCTCAGACATATGGCCCTGACTCCCAGCTATAACCCAACAGACCAAAAAAGCCATCTGGGCAGAACCCCATTCCCAAGTGATACCCTTGCTCCCAGTGGGATGCCATCCTCCCTGGGGCTGTTCTGACCCTGAGCTGCTCTCTGCAGGTGGCCCACCTCCGTGCTCACGTGCTCATCCACACCGGGGAGAAGCCGTACCCCTGTGAGATCTGCGGCACGCGCTTCCGGCACCTGCAGACCCTCAAAAGTCACCTTCGAATCCACACAGGAGAGAAACCGTACCATGTGAGTGGCCCTGCTTTTTTGGTGGTGGGGAATCTCAGCTTGGGCTAGGGGACAGTGCTGCCCGGCCTGAGGGGCTGGGAAGACACAAGGGCATTTACACAGGCTGGTTGCAGCATCCTAATGCCCTTTGCCAGCCTCATGAGACCCCGCACCAAGGTCACATCCCTGCTTCTCATGCCCCATTTCCCTCCCGGGCATTAGCTGATGCTGATGTGGTATTTTTGCAGGCATGGCTGTGTTGGAAACACTGACATGCAGCCCAAGCTGGGTACATCTTAGTTGCTCTTTTCTTCCATCCCATCTGGAAGAAGGTCACTCTTCTTCAAATAGCTGTGGCTTAAATTACAGCTGCCTGTGGTGTGTGGGGATGGGGGGAAAGGAGCAGACAGTCTGGCCTGAGCTCCCCTCTGATGGTGATAATCACGCCCAGCAAGCAATCTGCCCTGCCTTGCTTGCAGCCCTGTGGGCTCCCAGCTCTTTGCTGGGGCTTTCCTGGCTTTCACCATCTGCTAGAAAGGGAATCCAAGAAGGGGTTGGCATCCAAACATCCTGGAGCCATCCAGCTCAGCAGAGGTCAAAAGTAGCTCCAGAAATAGCCCTGTAGCTGGTTTGATCACCTAGATAAGGAGCTTGGTGCTACATTGTGAGAGCCAGAGTCATCTCCTGAGGGACTTTGCCCTTTATGCATCCCATAAACCAATATATATGCTGCTGAAAGCCTGGGCTGGGGTGCCCCAAGGTGCCACTCCCCCCACCACGTTCCCACTTTTCCCCTCGTCCACCTGTACAGTGGGTGCAGTGTCCTGGGACCTCTGGTGGAGAGCAGGCATTTGGTGCCCGGAGGGGAGGACGTGTGCCCTGCCACGGCGTTTGACACCCTCTCTCTTTGCCTGTCGCCCCACAGTGTGAGAAGTGCAACCTGCATTTCCGCCACAAAAGCCAGCTGCGGCTCCACCTGCGGCAGAAGCACGGGGCCATCACCAACACCAAGGTGCAGTACCGCATCTCGGCCAGCGAGGTGCCTCCGGAGCTCCCCAAGGCCTGCTGAAGGCACAGGATTGCCCAGGAGAAGGTCGTCTTGCGGGGCATGGCGGGGAGAAGCTGTCCAAAGGATACTTGCAACACTTTAAAAGAGAAAAAAAAAAAAAGTGAGAGAAAAAATATTCATCACATGATGGAGTGCCTCTAAACCCATAGTACAGATAGGTGGAAAAACATTAGAAATTTAAAAAAAAAATTACAACTACACGGGTTTTATTTTTCCCAGTTATGTGAAACAAAAAGAAAAAATAAAATTATTCAGATCTTACTGTATATAAAACATTTAAAAAATTTAAAATAGTCATTTTAAATGTCTGTGCAGTGGAGTGTTGATAAACTCTGGAGTCTAACCTTCACAGCCTTTGCCGTTTGAAGATGAGGAATGTAATGTTGATTTATGGGAACAGATTTTTTTCTTTTGTATGCAAAATGTGTGTTCTTTTAAAGAGAAAGTATGCTATTAAAGAGAGGGCTTTAACTTTTTTAACCAAAGGTGAAGGAATCTATGGCAGAGTTGTAAATATATATAGATATAAATATATAAATATATATATAAAATAAATATATATAGACCTTTAAAAAAGCTATATTAAAAATATATAAAATGCATTAAAGGCTCAGTTGGACTCTGCAGGCAGAAGCCACTCTGAGAATCTTTATTATGATAGAGCACTTAAGGAGATATTTTAAAGTATTGCATCTGTACAAGTAAGAAAATATTTTGTCTAAATGCATCAGTGTATTTGTATTTTTTTGCAAGTGAAGGTTTACAATTTACAAAAAAGTGTGTATTAAACCAACAAAGCTGCAGAAGGAATTTAAAATAATAATAAAGTGTAATTTTTTTGTTCTAGTTCTCAGTCTGTATATATGTAAAATGTGGTTTCGCACGGTGCCTTTCTTTTCAATGGAAGTTTTCAGTGTATGGACTATATTGAGCTCAGTTTCTTCAAGGTACAGCCTGATGTTGCAAAAGGAGTTTTGGTGGAACTCTTAAGTGGGGGAATGTTTTTTTTTTTGTTTTGTTTTGGATTTTTTTTTTTTTTTTGGGTCTTATTTTCCATGCTTGTGTTATAAACAATCTCGGGAGACAGGGTTTGGGCTGTGTCTAAACTGCATTAATGCGTTCTGTAAAATATAGCTGTACAAATAAAAGAATAAAATGAGGAAAAGTGACATATGATGGAGTGAGAGGTCTGTTCTTGCCTGTCCTTCTCCTTAAGCACCTTGAAGCCTGGCTGGTGCCTGGTGAAGGGGCTGAGCATCCTGAGCCCTGGTGTGAGCTCTTGGCTCTGTGTGGCTCTGGCCCTGTATTGAAGGCAGGGCCTCTTTCAGCCTTGAGTTAAGGTGGTCTCTGGCAGGAGCAAGACTCAAGTTTGCTCTGGATCCTGGTGGGGACTGTGCCACCCCCTTGGTACTTGCAGCATTGGCACCGAGTAGCCAGCAGGAACAGGGCAGAGCCTGGGAGAAACCTTTGCTAACCAGCCCAGGGACAGCTCCAGATGGCTGAGTAGTTATTTATATTTCCTGGAATCCAGTGCACTTGCCAGAATTGCTCAGGGAAGATGACTGCCTGCTGCTCCTCTCTTCTCAGAGCCTGGGATGGGGAGGGCCCTGCTGTTCTGCCTGCCTTGTGGGATGATTCAGGGGAGCAGGGTCTGTAACCCCATCCAGGACCTCACTGGCCAAGAGCATCTCTGTTTCCAGCCATCACATGCTGGCTTTGGGCCAGAGTTGAGACAGCCCAGCCTGAGGGAGTCCCTGGGCTCACCCTGGCAGGGAGAGGAGCTGCTTTGCTCTGTTTGGATGGCTGTAGTGTACTGGGAGAAGCTCTGAGTGCCTGGGCCCTGAGCTCTGTGCTGCTCCACTGGTTTCAGAAAACCAAAGAGCCTCAGGCAAAATGTTTCTCTGAATTACACAGACAGGACTGGCTGGAACCAGCACTGGTGTGGAGCCTGGCCACAGCTCAGCACGGCCTGGGGTGGGGTCTCAGTTTCATTTTGAGTTTAGTTAATTCATGGATAACTTTGTCTCGGGGCTTGCCAGATGATTCACACTGGGGGGACTTGGAAGCACCAGCAGGGAGGGGAGGGCCTGGCTGTTTGCAGGGTCAGGAGGGGCTGGAGATGAAGAGAAGGATGTGCTTTTCAACATGCCATGGGACAGAGGTGGATGTGAGATAACCAAGCCTGCATGGGAAGAAAATACCAAGAAGAGGGGGAGCCAGTTTGCTGTTTTGCAGCATCCTTGCTGCTCTGATTTGGCCTTCTGATGGTCACAGCAGGCTGAGACAACTATTGCTGACATTATCTGAATGCTTTTAGGACCAGGAGCTATGAAGATGCTTTTGGGCCCCATAAGTGGGATCATGATGACTGATAACAGCAATGCTATTCTTAGAGAAGTTTCTCCTGAGGAATTGTCTTGCTTAGCAGAGCCTCTGGATCTGGACAGGCTGCTGACCTGGATAGAGTGGCTGGTCCTCATCTTTGTGAGCTTGAGCCTTTTAGGTCTGCTGTTCTTCCTTATGACATCCTTGAGCTCTTGCTTTTTGTGCTCATCTAAAGGCAGTGCAGTTGCCTTTTCCTGTTTGCCTCTAAATAAACACTTTGTTTCAGGCTGAAAGTTAAACTTTTTAACTTCTACTCTGGTCTTGCCAGACCCCTCCCTGGAGTACTGTGTCCAGCTCTGCAGCCCCCAACACAAGGAAGATTTGTTGGAATGAGTCCAGAGGAGAGCCACCAAGCTGGTTGCAGGGTTGGAACACATCTTCAGTGGGGGCAGGCTGAGAGAACTGGGGCTGTTCAGCTTGGAGAAGGTTCCAGGGAGACCTTAGAGCACCTTACAGTACCTAAAGGGAATCCACAAGAGAGTTGGAGAGGGACTTTTCACCAGGATATGTAGTGGTAGCACAAGGAGGAATGGCCTTAAGCTGAAGGAAGGTAGATTTAGATTCGCTATTGGGAAAACATTCTTACCCACAGTGGTGGTGAGGCACTGGAACAAGTTGCCCAGAGAAGCTGTGGATGTCAAATCCATGAAGTGTTCAAGGCCAGGCTGGATGAGGCCTTGAGTAACTGTAATCAGTGGAAGGTGTCTCAGTCCATGGCAGGGGGCTGTAACAAGATGATCTTTAACATCCTGTCCAACACAAGCCATTCTATGATTTTGTGCCCCCCAGCTCCTCAGGCTTGTCCCCCAGCAGACCAGACCTGCTGGCATGTGAAGAAACCCCACAAAAGGGCTGAGCAATGAGCTGGAGCCAGCTTCTCTCTCCTGCTGTTTGGTTTGGCCAGGCAGGACGGCTGCCTGGGAGCCTGCAGCAAATGTCAGCCTGCTGCGGGGCAGGCATTTCATGAAGTGAAGTCTTCCCAAGCATCCTTCTGGGCAAGAGCCTATTTTTCACCCCAAAGGCTGAGGCCAACATGAGCCCTCACCAACTTACTTGTGTTAGACACAGGGTGGTGGAAAAATAACCACAAATGGATCATTGCCTGAGTGTTGACAATAGCAAAATCTCGCTTTCCCACCTTATTCCCTCACTTGCTTTCCCATTCTACCTTTCTCGGCTGGGTTTTTAACGTTTAGTAAAGCTGGCTGTCCTCACAACATGGTTTTGACACACTGCTCTGATTTGACACACATATTTAGATTTCTCCCCTCCCTGTCAGGACCTGTTTGCCTTTGAGCTCACCGCCTCTCTGGTTACTGCAGTTGTCACTTTTGGAAGCGGCTGGGCTGGACTGACAGCTCCACTTGCCCCAGAAAAGCAGCTGTGCAGCCACGACCTCTATTTCCTATTGACTTGCTCAGCTGCACTCACAAAATAAATACTGTATTTTCCCGGAGCATGGTTTCCTCCTCTGACGGATTTTTTTTTTTTTTTTAACAGTGATGTCATGGCTTTTCCGGGCAGTTCAGCTGAAGCGATAGCAATCCGCGGTCAAAGGCCTGCAGGCATCTGGCACGGACGGTGTTTGGAGAGACAAGGGAGCCCTCACACACGGAGCTGCCCTGCACCTGCTTTATGCCCGCTTTGTACCCACAAACACTGAACTGCTCGGCCCTGCCCCTGCCCGTACTGCTGGGTTGTTCGCCCTCGGAGAACCCAGCTTCAGAGCCAGGCTGGCCTTCAGAGGGAAGGTCACCACCAAGCCTATGGAATGGCTGGCTGCCAGGAAGGCCCAGCATGGAAATGGGGATTGAAACTCCAGGAGAGTGAGGAGGGCTAGAGGAGGGGATGCTTTATTTCTTTTGGCAGTGGTGATAGACGACCCCCGGGGCCGGGGCCGGGGCCGGGGCCGGGGCCGGGGCGCTCCGCTGCATTCTGCCGAGTCTCCACAAGAGGGCAGTGGAAGACGGAGTTAAAGCACGCAGTCCTGGAATTACGGAATAGTTTGGGTTGGAAGGGACTTTAAAGATCATCCAATTCCAACCGTGGACAGGGAGACTTTCCACAAGATCGGGTTGCTCAAAGCCTCATCCAGTCTGCTCTTCCAGGTGTGGAGCATCCGCAGCTTCTCTAGGTTACCCATTCCTCACCATCCTCACAATAAAGAATTACTACCTTATATCTAACCTAAATTGACCCTATTTCAGTTTAAAGCCATTCCCCTTTGTCCTGTCCCTGCATATTCTTGTAAAAAGCCCATTGCCAACTTCCTATAATCCTATTTAGGTCCTGGAAGATGCTATAAGATCTCCCCAGAGCCTTTTCCAGGCTGAACAGAGATGGTGTTAATAGAGGAGAGTTTTGTACAGAGATAAAGCAGAGATAAATATTTCCTGATTTTATGTGCTCATCCATGTGTACCGATCATCTCTTTCCTTGTGCTAATAATTCCTCACAGCTCAGGCCAGCATCTCTCTGTATGGTCCCAAACACAGCCCTGACTCCTGGCAGCCACTGCAGTAGTACAGGTAAATACCCTGGTATTTAACTCTCATATTATAGGATATATAACTTAGCTCAGCCTGTTCAACTTTGTTTCTGCACATGTTTGTACTGGTCTTTCCCTTGTCTTTACCATGTCTTTCCCTTTCCCTTTCTCTTTCTCTTCCCTCTCCCTTTCCCTTTTCCCTTCAAGGCAGCTGCTATCAGCCCTATGGATGCTATGGCAGTATCCTAGGTGGCTGAGACTGGGAATAGATCTCAAGTAGAGGCATCAGAAATCCTAAACACAGCTCAGTTCTTAGACAGAGACATTTCAAAAATTAGGTACTAGAATTCGACCTCTGCGAACCTCCACTGCCTGACTGCCTTCCCTCTTTGCTACTGGAGTAGAAATCCCAGAGGCTTGTAATTGATGGAGAGGCAAATTCTTTTGGATCTGTGCCCAAATTTTACTATAAAAACAGAAACCTCTCAGGGCTGTTGTAAGTCCGTGTACAACTCCAGCGTTGCTGCTGTCTCTGTGTCCCATTCCAGGGAGACACGGTACCATTCAGCCAGAGGCTCTCTCCCTTACTGAGCTCTTGGATTTTATTATCACTCAGGCATGACTGACTACTCTTTCTCCACTCATCTGGATCTCCCGGGCAGGAACATGTTCTATTAGATTTCCAGCAAGCTGCTAGAGCTGTGGGGCTGCAGCAGCTTCCTCACTGCCCCACAGCACCAGCTGCATGCCCAGAGGCAGTGCGGGGAATGTCACCGCCCTGGCTCTCTGATGACTGCTCTGCCCTGCCAGCTTGAGTGCTAGAACATAAAGAAAAGCTGCATTCCCTGCTGGCAAGGTAGTGATCTGGGACAAAACTGTCCTGCTCGTGGAAGCAGAGCTGAGAGTGTGGAGAGTGTTTCGTAGGTGACAGCGAGGGAGATAAGGTGCGATGGGAGCCGGGCTGGCGGCTGCGGTGACAGCAGAGGGCACGCTTCGCTGCCGAGCACACAGCCTGTGCACCCGGACCAGGGCATTGCTGGGCTGCTCTGGGTCCGGGCAGCAAGCTGGAAGCGTGGGGGTAAGGAAGCAGTCACAGGAATTCAGTGCAATTCAATCGTCTGCAAAGCCACATGCCCTGCAGCTCTGCGGCAGAAAGAGAGAACAGAATTGCCTTTGCCACAGCCTAGCGGATGATGGATTTATCTGGCTGGAGAATGAATGCAAAAAAATTCAGAGCACACCGATCCCATAGAGGAGGTGGGGGAAGGGAAACTGGTAAGTCAATCTGCAGCTCACTCGCTTCATGAGGACGTCTGGAGGTCTGCCCTTACCCCTTCCCCAGGAGTCCTCTGTGGGAGAGTCCAGACTGGTATGGAGCAGATGGACTTCCTTCCTGCACACCCTTGTTGCTGGTTCCTTCAGGTCAGCACAAGGTGGTTTTCTGAACCAAAGCACGTGGTCTTTTTCCTTTAGATTTTCCTTGAAAAGAAACAAATTTTTTTCAGAAGGAGAACATCAGAGAGATTGTCACAAACATTACCTGAGAACTTTGGTCCATTCAGCGTTGTATCTGTCAACAAGGCTCAGACACCATGGGAGATCAGTTTCTCTTTAAACAGGCTGAGATATTTCTAGGGGAACAGTCCCATCAAAGCTTTGTGTGTGGTCCTGCCTCACCAGCCTCACAACCTCAGCTGAATCCCAAGAAGGTAAAAATGGCCAAGGTGGATGTCAGAGCCTTTCTGAGGCTGCCCTGGCTCAGAGCCTAGTCGTGTCCTGATGGAGGGCATGACCACAGAGAAGAAACCAACCACACTTTCCTCAGGTGAGCTTCTGAAATTCAGTGGGACAAATCCAAGACACTTCCATCAGTCACTGTTCCCCTGTTGCTGGAGGACACTGATGTAATTCCTCCAGCCTCCCTCAGGAAGAGGGGAGAACAGAGGGATGGCCACCCAGCTCCAGTGCTGCACAGAGAGATGGAGGCAGAGCCAACCTGCTCTTCCAATCCTTGTCCCATGTGCCTGGAAAAGCCATAGTAGCCAGTGAACATCAAAGCCAGGAATTCCCAGTGTGACTGACAGTCTGTTCTTGCCTGGAACTGCACTGTAGGGAGCACAACAACTCCAACAACATTTCTCCAACCCAAAGTCCCATTGGGCATTATTGCTCTGTGGCTGGATGCCCTGCACTGCCAGGTGGCCAGGGAGGGTTGGCAGGGCAGGATTGAGCTGGGTAGATGCAAAAATAAAAAACAAAGTATGGGTGAAGACAGGGGCTGGAAGGAACAGTTCTGGTCTGAACATCTTTAATAGAGCTGGGCTCATGCACACAGAGGTGCTGTGGGTAGCTGGGGAAGAACAAGGTGCTGAGCAGCCTGGGTTTGGGCAGGACATCAAGAATGGCCTCTCAAACCCCCTTAGGAATCAAGTCTTCAAATGGGGTATCTTCCCTCATTTGATGGCAGCAGGACCATACCAACTTCCTAAAACCATCCTGGCAGCCCACCTGGAACCCATCCATCTCTGACTGAGCTATGTAGCTCTGCAAATTCCCATTAGGTGTGTCTAAGTCCTGCTGGCCCCACAGGAAGTTATCAGGAAATGAGAAAGAGGGGAACTCGTCAGTGAGGTTGTTCCTGCACTGTGCCAGCTCCTACAGTTCTCATCTCCATGTTGGTGTCCAGCTGGGTCCAAAGGGTGATAAAATGTAGCACAGCTCTCCATCCTATGCAGCAGTCCAAGGCTGCACTCCACCCCATTGCCTTGCCCTAAGAAATGCAGGTGCTGAACTGATCCCTCTGGCACTTCAGGGCAGATCCATCACTGTGGAGGCCAAAGGAGGATGGTAGCTCTGGAGTGATGGGGGTTGCCAGTGTCCCCATCCCCTTGGGGTGACACGCTGAATGACAGCAGGTGTGCCAGCCTGGAGAGATGCCTGCTGTGCAGTGGCAGGGGATGTTAGGTAACAGCTTCCAGTAAGCCACAGGGGAGTCTGAAATAACCCAGTGTTGTCTCCCATTTCCATCTCTGCTCCTCTCCAATGTGGAACCCAAGCAGGCTGCACTGCCCTGGGCTGAGGGAGCTGGGATAAGCTGGTAGGGAGTTGGAGCCTTCTGCAAAGCTGGCCCAGGCTTGCACTGCAGTGTGGCATAGCCAGGCTGGGCTGGGCTGTGCCAAGCAGGAGAGCCTGGGGGCTACAAAACAAGTCTATTCTCAGTGCAAGTAGAATAGGAGAGCCCAGCTTGCTGCTACTGGCACATCTAAAAAAGTGGCGAAATTATTGTTGCTGAGAGAATGCCTTCCTAGGAAACCTATTTTGATGGCAGGCAAGACATCCAGGATAGGTTTGGTGCCCTGGCATCTGCTGCCTTGGCCATTTGCCACGCCCAGGACTGGCTCTGCTTCTTTGCCCACAGGAGGAGAGAGATGCTGGTCCAGCTGCTAACACAGGATAGCAGGATCTTGGTAGAGATAAAAGCTCTGACAGTCATGGCCCTTAGGGACAATCTGTTCGTTTGGGTCCGATCACTTCCCTTGGCCTTGGTAGGAGGTTGTGTCCTGTGCCCAAAGCAAGGGAATTTGTCTAAACCAGAACAGGGGGTGATTCTTCTCCACCGGTTTCCCCAGAGCAAGATCAGTGCTAGAAGACAGACAGGGTCCCAGGAGCACAGAGCTTGGCCTTTTTCACGTCAGGCAGATGGGGAAAAACTGGCTATAAATGCAGCACAAGTAAACCCAGCCCTCAGAGTCTCATGGGATACAAATGAAGGCTTATTCTCTCATGATTTTCATTAATTTTGCTCCACAATTTGGGAAAGATGAAGAGGATGAAAGCTATGTGAGGCTGCAGAGCTGCACTGCACAAAGGAAGGGAGGCACCATCCAGGGAGGGCAGTCGCAGTGCAGTCCAAAGTTCTACCTGGTCTGGAACCAGCAACCAGCACCAATTCATCATGTTGGACAGCGAAACAGAGCAGGAACATTTTGTTTCATGCTTCACACTCCCAGGTCAGCTTCAACAAACCCAGACAGCAACACCAGGGTTGAAGGTGGGGCAGGGGATGCACATTAATTCATCATGAAACAAAATGTCATTTTGAAGGCTTCTGGAGACCTTTTCACAGTACTTGAATTCTTGTCCCCTCAAGTCTTTGACTTTCCTCGGCTGGAAATTGAGATAAGAGGGATTCTGATACCCCTTTTTTTAACATGGACCCTTTCCAGTACATCCTGCTCTGCTCCTACCAGCTGGGAAACAGCTGAGGAGGCTGATCCTTCAGGGAGTTTGAAGCAGCTTTTCCCATTGTGGGCACCAGCCAGCTCACAGGGAGAGGCTGGAGGAGTGGGGGAGACTGTCCCACCATCCCAGTGGGACAGGTGCATCCCAAGGGACCAGCACATCCAGCGACCCTGAGATGGAGACAAGGGTCCCCGCAGGCTGAGCCAGGGACCCAGGTACAGATTTGTCATCGCTTCCCGGAGCCACGGCAGGATCCTCCCCGGAGGCTCCCGCTGCCCCCGGAGCTGCCCGCGGGAGGGAGCCTGGGAACCGACCGGTGCCGGGAGACCCACAGGGACAGGGGAGGCAAAAGGACCCCCAAGGGCACCTCAGCACCCCCACCCCCTGCAGAAGCCGGAGGCAATCGCCCTTCAGGGGACGCTTTGCAGCTCCCCGGATTCTGGAGCCGCTTCTCACCCGACGGGGCGGGACCCGGCTCCAGGGCGAGGGGCTTTGGCAGAGCGGCTGCCGGGGGGCTTCACCCTCCGGCACGGGGCGGTGACAGCCGGGACCCCCCACCGCCGCTCCGGTGGGCTTGTGGCCGGGGAGGAGGGAGCGCACGGGCAGGGTCGGGAGCTCTGGAAGGGCGGCGATTTGCGGCCGGGGGCGGCCGGAGGGGAGGGGAGCTCAGGGGGAACCGCGGAGGCTTGGCCGGCGCCGGGCAGAGCGGAGCATCCCCGGTCCCGCTCTCCACCCCCGTCCCNCGTCTCGGCCGCCCCCTCGGACCCGCGGCTCCGGCAGTTCCTGCAGAAGTCGCTGGCCGCCGCCGCCGGGAAGCAGGTGAGAGCGGGGCGGACACCGCGGGTACCCCTCGGGCGCCCGACGGCCGCGCTGCAGGCTACAGACACCCCGATTCCCCTCTGCAGAGGCTCCGCTCCCTGTCACAGCCCCTGGCACCCCTGCTGCAGACCCCTCCAGTTCCTCGCCAGACTTCCCCAATGTCCCCGTTTCCGACGCCCGGCTCCTTGCTGCAGACCCCCCTTCCCCGCAGATCCCCCGGTTCCCCGCCGGGGCTGAACCATCGGCAGGTTGAGCAGCCGGTGCTGGGAGGTGAGACGGTCCAGCTGGGTGCTGGTGGTCAGTGAGGAGCAGGCACTGCTGGAGCAAAGGGCAGAGCCCCTGGTGAAGCTCCCAAGGGTTTCTTCGGGTCACAGAGTGAAGGCAGCTTCCCCAGAGCACAGAACAATGGCCTTATCCATGCTGGGTGACAGCCGAGGCTTGGAGGGACTAGAAGAAAAATAAGTCCCAGTGAGATGGTGACCAATTCAACCTCCCCTGCCAGCTCCCCCAAAGACCTTTCCCGTGTCATTTTAGCAGCAGGCTCGTGGCATCCTTGCTGAGTATGGTGCTGAGTGCTGGAGCCATGGGAAGAGAAGGTAAAGACAAGTTCATTCCCTGTCATGGACAGGACAGCAGTCTGTTCCCCACACCAGATAGATGCCATAGACACAACTGCTGCATAGCAGCTGTCAGGCTGGGCTCTTCGGAAAGCCAGGGCTCCTCTTCTCTTCCTGCATCCTGAATGTCTCTAATCTGGCCACAGAGAAGTCTTAGAGGAACAGAGTGGTGAGTCCCCAAAAATCAAGGAGTAATTGTGGTCTCTCTATCTCTTTTTCCCTTTTTGTCTTTTGTCCCCAAGGAACTGGCCAAGTACTTTTTGGCAGAACTGCTTTCAGAGCCAAGTCAGACAGAAAATGAAGCCCTGGAGTCTGAGGACTTGTCCCGAGGGGCTGAGCAGGATGAAGTGAGACTGGAGCTGGAGCGCTCGGCTAACTCAAATCCCGCTCTGGCACCCCGGGAACGCAAAGCAGGCTGCAAGAACTTCTTCTGGAAAACTTTCACATCCTGTTAGCTTTTGAAACCCACCTCTCCTCCCCATCCATCCCCGCCCTGCCCTGAGCAGAACCTTCACCACAAGAGGCGAAGACTGTAAATACACAATCCACAGTTATGGTGAAATTAAACAAGGAAAATTTGAGTTTGATTTCCACTTGTTTTAATAAAACTTTCTGTTCCAATTGTACATGATTTGCTTGAGTTGTGATTTCTGACTAGTTCTTTGATGACATGCACTCTGCAACTCTTTCAAATGTACTATTTTTAATTCTCTGTTGCAATAAAATTTATGTTTCAAACGGTGATGCTGAGGCTCGGTGGTCAATGAGAAAACTGAGGTTACCTCTCAGGCTGCTCATCTTCAGAACACTGCCTGTCTCAGGGCAGCCAACACCATCCACATCCACACGTATGCACACACACACACAGTGCATCATAATGTGATATTTTTCCTGTGGTCTTACTAAAAAAACTAGAGCCACAGTGATATTTTAAATATCAAATCCCTGCAGTTGTGGCTGAATCAAATCCACAGCGCTTGGCACTTCAAGTCAGTCTGGAGGATTTACAGCCAGCACCAGAGGGATCAGTAAAAATCTCAGCTGTGTATTTCGAGTGATGGGGATGATAAAAGTAGTTCATGGTACAAGTTTACACCACACATCTCATTCCTTCCTCAGACACAGGCACTAAAAGGTTTTCTCACCTGGCATATTTTACTCCTTGCAGCATTCCTGACAAACACTGTTTCTGGGATTCCTTCAGGAAGTTTTCCTTTGTTCTGCTGTGCAGGGGGTGGTTTCACATCCCTGTAAAGCTGAGATGTTAACCCCATGACACCAGCCCCTCTCCATCTAGTGAACTGGTCACAGCAGTTTTTCTTCCCACCTCATTGTCTTGAAAGGTAATATTGAAGGGTTCAGCAGGGTAGGAGATAGCATTGTGAGAACATTATTTTCTCAATGGAAGACAAATTTTTTGTGCTTTTGCGGCGTCTCAGCTTTCTGGCCGTGCTGGTTTGCAAATTGGAGCTGTAGAGCAAACATCCTACACAGGGGACAGATGCCACTTTGATGAGAAATTCACCCTTCAGGATTAGAAAAAAATTATTTTGTAGCCATCTTATGTGAAAGAAGGGTGAAAAATGGGGGATTTAAGAGGTGTTCATGGGCAGAGGGCTCAGCAGGACTCCAGTGAAGGTGGATTCCCCAGCTGAAGGCTTGTTAAGTTGCCTCTGGTCTGTGCTGAATGTAGCTCTCTGTGGGGCATCATTCTTGATGGCTCATGGACCATTGCTTTCATTCTTGGGCTGCGACTCCTTTCCCTGGAGGCAGGGGGCTGTTGGATAGGAGCTGAGGGGAAGGTGAATCCCTTTTTGTTGCCAAGTGTGAAATGCCAGCCCTGCTACAGAGCTCGCTGGGCTCTTCCACAAACAAAGGCAACAGGCAAAGGCAGCAGGGACATGCCCAGAGGAAGGAGCTGCTTCTATCAGCCCCTCTGAGGGGGCCAGAGGCAGGGCTGGATTCTGCCCTCCCTCCCTGGAGCACGGTACTCGTGGCTTACCCTGTGCTGCAAGCAGGGCTTAGGACTGCTGCTGGCCCAGCTGGATCCTGCACCTGCTGGAGAAGCCTTGCTGTGACACGATCCTGTGTCTCCCCAGCTCCTGGGAGCTTCTCTCCTCCTTCCTTGGAAGTGGGATAGGTTTTGTGGTGTGGTCTGGGGAAATTCTTGCTCCTCATGCAGTGCCTTGGGGTTAGGTCTACCCTCTTTAACATAGCTGGGTGCAGTGCAGACTGGGCAGAGCACAGTGATCCTCACAGCACTTTGTGGGACAGGGGGAGAGCCTTACCCTCTTTGAGCCCTGGATTTCTGTGGCTGGTGCAGCTGTGGAGGGTGCAGGATTAACTCACTCTTGTGGAATGGACAGGGCTGCACTGCAGGGAAAAACCTCCAAAAAGATATTTGAGAAGTGCAGGTAATACAGATCAGTAATCAGCCCCAAAAAGCAGGCAGGGTAAGAACAGGACCCTGTTTGAAAATGTGGAGACAGACTCTGTGAGGAGACAGTAATTGTCCCAGCTCACATCTGATTCCTTTGCTGCTGTGTAGCATCAACAGAGCAGATTTCAGGGGATTCAGTAAAGCAGAGACCTCCCCATCCCTGGCTGCTCATTTTTGTGTTGACTGAGGCTCCTCTTAGCTTTCAAGGAGAAGCTAATTTTTCAGTGCTGAGACAGCCTCAAGAGAGCAGCTAGAGGAACAGGAGGGGGGTGGAGGGACCAGGGGCTTGAATATTCTTACGTGCAGAGTCCATCTTCCATGGGATATAAATAGACCACTACTTGCCTGAGGCTTTCCCCCTTGTTCATAATGCTCAACCCGTGCTTCTGAAGGAAGTTTTATCCTGCCAATTGCTGGAGTGAAACTCATCCCAAAAAGGAATGAGGATGATCCTCAGTCACAAGCAGGAATTAAAGACAGTGATTCATAAGCTACACCAGCCTGTTTCAGTAGAGCTGATGGCATGCCATGGCAGCTTCTGGGAAGCCTAATGAAGATGTACTGGTGAAGGCATGTCCCCAGTTCAGAGACAGAAAGACAAACTGCTCCTTGTGTCAGCTCAGGAGTTCCTGGAGCCTGAGGAGCTGGCTTCCAAGGCATTAAATGCAGTATCACCACATGTAATTGCACTGTGGCAGTGCCAGCAATCCCAGGTGCTGTGAGCTGTACAAACACGATGCAGGAGATGGTCTTGCCACACTGAGCTAAAAAGACTAGAAAAAAAAAAAGAAAGATTTCTAGATTTCTTTTTCCCCTTTGTCCGTTGGGAGTTATGGGCTAAAGAGACTAAATAACTATATTCAATCCCTAGACACAGAGCCATGGAACAGTGCTCCAGGCTGGGAACACTCCTGCTGGGCAAGGCTGAGTCTGGATGAGCACACAGGTGCAGCACAAAGGCCAGAGCTGCCCAAGAGCAGAGCAGGTTCTGAGAGAGGTTCTCAAGCCACATTCTCTGCTCCGTGGAGGGACAGCCTCAGCAGGGGGCTGGGGGAGGTTAGGGGCTGTGGTGATCACACTCAGATGATTCATCTCCCCTCTTGCACTTGGTGCCACGGGCAGAGCCAAGTAATGCCCCTCCAGCAGGTACCTTCATCAGCAGGTGATTCATCTGAGGCAATGTGGAGAAATGTCCATGAGGAATAACAAAAAAGGGCTTGAAACTGCTACCTGAAGAGTTGCCCTTAAGGAAAACCAGAAAAATTGTATAATGCCTGGAAACACACATCACCTGTGGGAAATCAGTGAGGAGCTTCTCAGCCATCCCCAAAGGCAAAGTCTCCAATGATGCCAGGGGATGTCTCTTGATCTAGCAAGCAGGCCAAGATTATTTTTTAGGTGCAGTTCTAACTGGTGAAAAAGGGAAGTCTTCCTTGGTCCAGAAGGCTTGCTGGGGACAAATAGCTTGAAGTGATCCTAGCTGTGCTGCAGAGGAAGAACCTGTGGGACCCTGATTTCATACCCTGAGTCCACTCTGGCACCAGCTAATTCCTTTTGGCTCTGCAGAAAAGACCAACAACCTGGACCCATGGACACAAGTTTCCTCCCCACAGAAGAGCCCATAAGATGCTTTGTGGTGCCTTTGCCTTTACTCTGCCTCTGGGGCTCCTCACAAGAATTGCACCAGCTGATTGCAGCTACCAGGATCATCTCTGATTCCCACCTCTGCTTGCACCACAGGAAAGTTCCCTTTCAATCCCACCCAACTCCAGCATCTCTGAGGAGCAGATCTGCCCCCAGCCCCTGCATGGGTGAGCACCAGGTGCTTGGAGAGAAGCACTCACTGCTGCAACAGAATCTTAATTCTCAGCAAGCAAAGCAGCAGGATGGTTATTGAGCAGGGTAAGAGAAGATATACTTAAGCAATAAAAGTTGTTATGATAAAGGAACAGACTGTACTCTGCTCACTTCTGACTCTTTGTCAGCTTATCACCAGAATAATGCAATAAAAAACACTTTTATTCCTTTTTTCTTCACCTTTGTCTTTATTTTATTAGGGAGTTATTTGTGGGGTTTTTTTCCCAACATCCAATTCCACTTCTGAGAATAGCTGTTTGGCCAGATACTGGGTATCTCAGAAAACTTTTTGTATCCTAGTCTTAGAAAACTTACCCCATAAACAACTTGTAGAATACAAGAAAAAAATTAACAAAGTCACAGAAAACCCCAACAAGTTCAGTCTTCTGCATATGTACAGTAAAAATGCCAGTTTGTGCCGTGCACTATTACTTCCAGCATCATCTGATAAAGAAACACACCTGGTCATTAAATTAACAAAATTAATTCAATGGCTGTCCCTAGTATTTTCTACAAAGATATTCCCTGAGAAAACATGAAATCATGCAAATCCAGGCTTTGTTTATCACCTAGACTGGCTGCTGGATAAGAGAGAGAGTGACTTGGTCTCATATACAACAACAGAGCATCCCTCCTGATGCTCTCCACTGCTTGCCTCCCCCTCCCTTGCAGCTGGCTCTTGCAGGCAGCAGCCTGCTGTGCTCTGTGGTGCAGAAGGATGAAGCACTTCTGGCCTCCAGCCCTGGAAAAGCATTCCCAGGAGGAGAGCTGAGAGATGCTCCGGGCCCTCCATACTCATCCCACAAGCCCTGTTAGGAGATGTCCCAGGCACAGAGCCAAAGTCAGTGATTCCCCCCCAGCCCAGCAATCAGCCCGGTGCTGTTCTGCCCGAGGTAGATCATTTGCTCCTTTACACAGAGCTCTGTACTCTGCCTTCAAGGAAAATCTCTCCTTTTGCTCATGACTGAGGAAGAAAAAAGATCCCTCTGGAAATCGGCTGTCACATTTGCAAAGCTCTTTTGTAATTCTTTTCTGGCAGCTCTTTTTTCCTGCTTCATTTCTTGTGCCTGTCAGGGTTTGCGATTCTCCTAGAGGCTCAAACACAATGTTCCTCACCCCGTGTCTGGCCCCACGGCAGCCTGCTCCTCAGAGGGTGCCATGTGGGGGGACAGCGCCGAGCTCAAGCCCAGGATTGGGGTGCTCTGCAGCCAGCAGAGAGAGCCAAAGAGCACCGAGAGCCCCGCTCCAGGTCCGTGTGTGCCCAGATGCTGAGGATGAGGCTCCTCCGAGCCGGGAGCTGCTCCACCTCTGGCTACAGCCTCACCACAGGGAGAGGGGCTCTCTGCAGTCAGAGGTCCTGCAAAGAGGGCTTTGCACGGAGCAGCACTTTCGGGGGCCAGAGCTGTGTCAGGATGCAGGCAGTGCTGTTGCACTGACAAGGACTTTTTTTTCCCTAAGTGTCTGCTTCTCATTTCTAAAGGGCATTTCTCATGTCACAGTTGCCAGTTTTTAATGTGATAGAATAAAATTAAATAACATGATAATAAGTAAAGTGTTCTACCTAGGGTAAAATGCAGTGGGTTTTGCCCTAATGGCAACTTTTAAGAAACTGCTTCCATGTAAATCTTCTTTCCTAGGCATTTTTTGTTTTTCATCCTCTCCTTATTCACTCAGATCTTCTGAAACTTCACAGCCTAAGCAGCAGTGGCAGGGGCAGAGGAAGGAATTAGCCTGTTCAAAACAGTTGGGGATCTTCCTGAAGAACATATGAGGATGCTGGGTTATATTGCAAAACAGGAACCTGGCAGGTCAAGAGTTTCTTCAACAATGTGTTTCAATAAGAAACCTCAGCATGGTTCAAACACAAGATGTGAAGTCTCTTGTCAGCATTCAGAGATGCACCCTTGAAGCCAGAGCCCACCCACTCTCAAGGAAGAAATTTCAGAGGTGGATATGGCTCCTCAGACACTGTCTCCACATGCAAGTAAGCAAGTGAGCAGGCTGGTCTGCAGAAAACACAATCTCTTTAGACTGAAAGATATAATCCAGTTAGATATGAACCCTGAATTCCAAACCCTGCTTATCTCCTCAGACAGTGATGACACATGTCATAACGTCACCTCCACCATCAATTCCCTTATTTGTCACATTAGCAGTGGTGATACTGACACCAGCAACAAGGCAAAGAAAAAAATTGAGGAGATCCTGAGACAGAGGAACAAAGTAGAAGCCATATCTGGGCACATTAATGATTCCTTGTAGCCAGCTTTCAATCAATCAGGTTTATCAACCAGCAGCAGGAAGAAGATAAGAAATGAGGGAAGGAACAAATCATTCTGTGATGTAATTGTGTCATCCTGTAACTGTCTTCCAGGAGAAGAAACTGGCTCAGGAGGCCTTAGTGGAAATGGTTAAGGATGTAATGAACAACTTCTTTACCTTAGTGCTAGAATTCCTGAATGGAGACATAGAGGAAAATCCGAAACTAACACAGCCATTAATGTCCTCATGAAGAGGGTGTTGGAAAAATCTGACCATATGCTGATCTTTTGTGCCCCAAGGCAGCCTGACTGCCGAGGGAAAGCCAGATAAATTGTCTGAGCTGCTGGCCAAGTGGCTGTGAAAGATCACATGGCTTCTGCCAGGTACCATCAGCAGCAACCTGGGTGCAATCCTGCTGGATGCCCACACGCTCATGAAGACTTTCTAAAGGAACCACCGAGGCAGCACACAAACAAACTCCCACTGCAGACCCTGAAAACTGTTGCATAATTTGTGTAAACTGACAAAAGTGAGGATGCTGGACCACCTCACCCTGACCCAGGATGCAACTGGCTCTGAGGTGGAAACTTCCCTCCAAAAGACAGACAGTCCTACTGCCAAGCACGGGGCAAGTGAAACAGCTGTAGGAGCAGGAGGGGAGGTGCCCAGGGCAGCTCACAGGATTGCAAGGCACAAAGCAGATGATATTTCAGAAATCATTTTCTAGAAAAATTTCTCCAAATAGAGTAGGAAGGTCTAGAGGAGTTATATACATGAATGTAAGAAAAAGTGACCTGGGGGAGTTTTTCATGGATAACCTCTCCCTCTTCTTGCAGAGCTGTGTGAAGCAAAGCCTGGCCATCATCCAGACAGAACAGGACACCAGAGAAACTTCTTCCTCCTCCCCCCTCGGGGAATACCCTGAGGTGGAAACATCTCTTAGATCCACAGAGACCACAGGAGGGTCCATGAAGGGGAAGGAGTTGATGGTGTCCTGCCACTTGGCAGACTGCAGCAACAGCCATTACCCTGCAGAAGCAACGCAACCTTGCAAGATGAACAGCCCACAAGAGATTCCCTGCCAGTCAGGTCCCCTGAAAGGATGCCAATATCATGTTTCTCCCCGGGGTGATGTCCCTGGGGGCAGGAAGAACCATCAGCACAAAAAGCACTGGGACCTCAGAATTATCCAGGTCTCCTCCACACACACATCAGCAGGCAGACGGTGAGAACCACAAACCAATAAATTCCAGCATAAATAACCATGTGAGTTATCTCTTTTTGCCCTTTAGAAAAAGTAATGTGGGTAACACTGATACCTTGGGTCAAAACTGAGCACAGAGCACACGAATCTGGCCAGGGCAGAGAACCAGCTCTGTGCTGGCCCTTCCTGGACAGCCTTCACAGGAGCCCTGCCATGGGATTTTCCAGCATTCTGACATTCATAGTTAGCAAAGTATCAGACCAACCGTGCCCTGGTTCCCAGATGAGAGAGAGATCAGGACATCCAAGCAGCATCTCTGCCCTCCTGAACATTGACCACCAGTTGCCCAGGGAGCCTGCCAAAGACAAAGGTCAAGAGGAAGCTCATAGGAGAAAGCGATTTGTAAAGGTTGTGGGTTTCTCTTAGGTAAAATCAATACATTGATTTTCAAACCCACTTTCACTTGTCAGACTGAAAGAGTTTGAGAGAGCAGAGTTGCTGTGGACGACTGCAGAATGCCAATGCCTCACCCTGACCATCCATCAGCTCCACTTTTCCGAGTACGCTGCTATTCTCATGTAAAACCGCCTTAATTTGTCTTTAACACCCCTCTTGTCTCTAAGTTCTTAAGGTGGGAGTCCTTAGCTTTGTGTCAGGTATAACAGTAAGCACTTCAGTGATGCTCACTAAATTACAAGGCTTTTTTACTAATAGACAATTCAGTCAATTACAAAATGCTATTAAGCATTTGTGCTCAGGCAGAGCGAGATAGGTGCCTGCTGAACATGGCAAACCAATATTTTTAATTAAAATAAGAAAAAAGGAACACACAGGCTGATTACCAGCCAACAAGAAAATTACCTCCCAGAGATCTCAAAGTGTAATTACCCTTTCTGAATGACCAAAATGACTGGTTTGCTGCAGACTGTAATTCTCTCTAATGCTGTACAAAAATCATGGTCACCCTCTCACCTATCCCATTCATTCAGTGCTGTACCTGCCCAGGGGCTGCTCAAGTACTCATGAAATCAGGCTTTGGAGCTCATGTGTGGTTTCTGCCCAACTTTCTGGCTGTGTAGCTGGAGGATTCACAACGAGGACACGGCTGATGCCTGCAGAGGTTCTGTTCTTCCATTCCTTGCTGCTCTGTCCTTGTGACACCCCCTGTTTTTGTGCTAAAGGACATACCTGGAGTGGAGCTGTGTCACTTACATGCAGCATAATTGGCTGCCCTGTATGTGGCCCTCTAAGAACAAATTCATATCCGTGTTGAACTCTGAGGTCAGGCAACTGGATGTGCTGTTCCAGGAGGCTTCCTTCAGTGCTGTTCTCCCTTTTTCCTAGTAGCAAGTGCCCCCTGAGCATTCATTCCTGGAAATGCTCTTTACAGGTGCCCAAACACCATTCCTGAATAGTTACCTGATAAGTCTGTCCATCCACTGCCTTGTCACTCAGCCCACACCGAAATTTGCCCAGTAAGAATGTTCCCTTTGCAAAAGCCTCCCTGGCCATGGGCTCTCACCAGGCTTCCCCCTGCCCCACACAGCAGCTGCAGTGCTGCATCTGGCTCACTGCTAGAGGAAAAGCCATTAAAAAGCTGACAGAGTTGATCTGGTGAGGCCACACACTATGCTGTAGCCAGGGGACACATGCAGACTCCTTTTCTATTATGCTGAAGGCCTGATCCATTCCTTAAGGGTTCCAGAGACTGTAGGAAAGGGGGGAAAGTCAAGTGTTTGGAAGCTTTGCAATATTTGCCTGGCAGGCAAACTGTGCATTCATGCTATCAGAGGGCCTCAGAGCCCTTGCCAGCCATCAGAAGCCTCCTGTAGTGGGTGCAGAACAAAGAGCAAGTGACAGTCCTTGTCCTGCAGATACTGCATGTGATGGGAGATAAATGCATCAGCAGAGATGCCCTGGAGTCCTACAGGAGCAAGCAGCCACTTGAATATTCTCAGCAGCAGTTTTCTCTCAGGTGCCCCACAGCACAGCCCCAGAGCAGCTCTCAGGAGTGCCCTGAGCATCCAGATCATGATCCCTACAAGTCATTCTTGCTTGCAGACCCTTGCCCCTGGCAAACAGCAACATGCAATGGAGTATCATGGGTCTAAGTGCTTATTCTGGAACTCACACCAGAGGAGCAGGTTCCTGCCTGTGAAGCAATGGTTACGGAATGGGTCCTAACACAGAGGATGATGCTCTTGCCAGCTCCACAGGCTGAGCTTTGCTGCATAACAATTCAATTTTCCTCTCTCCTGCCTCCCAGCCAGACAGTCCTCCAGGCTGTTCATCTTCCCCCACAGCCCTTGGGAAGAAAAAAGAGCAGAAGTGTACCTGGGTCATGAGACAAAGAAGGAGAGCTACAAAGATCTCATAAGGGAAAGCTGACCTGGTACCTTTTGCTCTTTCCTGGTTCAGCCCTCTTCCATTTGCTGGAATCACAATCAAACTGTGTTCTCAGGAGGTAGCAGGGTCAGGGAGATCAAGGAATTATAAATAAATACAGTATAAACAAATCAATCAGAGGGATAAAAACATTCGACAGAGACACACTAATTAAAAATATAATAATCCAGATAGTGGACATTTATTTTAAATGGTGCAATTACAGCTTTTAATCATCCTGGTTTAAATTAACAGCAGCAGTGAAGTGGCTGCGCAAATGTGTTCTCTGTAATGAACTGATATTAGAAAGCCAGCCTGGTGATCTCTCCCTCTCTCGGGCTAATTCTCCCTCCTCTCATTGTAAAATAACCTTTTGGTGTCATTTTCTTGTAGAGTCTTGAAGATGAAGACACAATATTGGAGCTAAATTAAATCCCCTTCACATATTTCTCTTCTTTCAAGCTGTAAAAATTGCTGGTATCAGTCATTCAATCTCTAGTGCTGACGCAACCACACTTGAGGAGAACATCTGGGGGCCCCAAGAGTCATTATAGGGAAAATAAAATCCTATATTACAATCAGTCAGCAATTAAAAGGCAGGATGCAGGAGGGCAAATCCTGCAAGATGCTGAGCAGGCTTGATGGGGAAATCAAATGTTAGACCTGTGATGCTCTGGGGCTCTTTTCTTCTCAACCAAGTCACTTGAGCCGAGGTTAGAAAATTTCTACATCTGCTCCTGCCCAGCACAAATGGTCTTGGAAATAGCTTGTTTTAATCTGAGTCAGTACTGATCCAGAGGCCACAGGTTTCATACCAACTGGCCTCCTCTGCAGGGCTGTGGGGCCAATCTTGCCTTGGCTTGGCAGGTCCCAGCCAGGCTTGGCATTCAAACAGCCGTGGTGTGATGAAGGCAACACTCAGCTTGCCTTGTGAAGCCCACATGGTTACAGTGGGCTCAACTCAGGCACAGGCAAGTCAGAGACAGGAAAGCTCTCTGCCCCTGCTATGGTTCTGACTCAGGAACGTGATAGGTCTGATCTGCCTGGGCAACTGCCATGGCCTTTCTCCCACACGTGGATCTCCACTCCCCTGTTAATGCACCTTTCCTACAGAAAGCCCTGTGTCCACCAGACAAGATGCTGAGGAGTTCACTGCAGTGGTGGAAGGGAGCAGAATTACAGACATGTGGCAGGTAAAACTGTTGGAGGAAAATCCTTTCAGACATGGCTGTCCTGAGATGGATTCAAACTCACAGCCAAGGAGAGACAATTCTCCAGTGCCTGCTAAAGCTCTGCTGATCTGCAGCCCCTGCTCTGCCAGCCAGCAAGAGCAGCTCTGCCCTGACCCTGCCTTCACTCTGGCCCTGTGTCATCCTCTGCACAGGGACAGTCACAGCAAGCCAGAAACCAACCCAAAAGTTCCTAAACTCAAGACTCAGCTCCCAGCAATGTCCCACAACTCATGTTGGTGACAGCACAGTGCTGGTCCTGCTCACAGTGTTAGGATGCCTCATACCTCAGCTGGATTTGCTTCAAGACTGGAAGAAAAAGGACAAGAATTAAAAAAACTACATTAAAAAAAATATATTTTGGAAGTATGGAAAGATTTCTGTGTGGGAAATGACTACCATGCAGGAGAGCAGATGTGTTCCTCTGCGTGTGCGGATGACATTTGTACCTCTGCGTGTGCAGGTCACAGCTTCTCCCAGAGCTGCTCACCCACTCCTGCATTCCGGCCATGGTCACCAAACACCAGGCAATCACCCACCTGCATCCCTAGTCCTGAGCACATGATTAAAATCAGGAGCCCTTTGGAAAGACAATTTCATCTCATTAGCACCAAACCTTCCTCTCCTTCCTGTTTACCCCGAGGGTGTGCAAACATACAGCACGAGAGCAAGAGTCACGCAGCCCTCACTGCTGTGGTGAGCACTGCAATTATCTGGCATGCACATTAAGATTAATAAATATTAACTTTACTTATGTTTATACTGTCCACTTAAAATGGAAACAACATGCTTTGCTACTTAATCAAATTAGAGCTATAAAATTATTTCCCTTTTAAAAGGTTCATTTCTGTTTGGTTGGCAATTAATGTTGATGATTTGAGTTCCATCTTTAAAGCATTTTGAAATACAGAAAAATGGCAGAAGTGCAACAGGGCTTTAATGGAGTCATAGCACATATCAGGTAATAAAGCATTACAGACCGTTTACTTTGAGTACTCTAATTATTTGAGAGCTTTTTTAAAAACAGAAAACCGACATGTGAAAACTGTAATTTCACTTGAATTAATTTTTTAAAGGAAGCTGGAAAAACCAAACAAATCAAAAAAGAGAAAACCTGTTTTTAAAATGTTTCTTTCCAATTCCCTGCAGCTAGGCCAAGTCCTAGGCTGACACTGAGGAACAAATTTTCCCTTTTGTTTTTCTCTAGCTTTTCTCTCTTCAGGGTGTGCAGGACAGGGATGACCAGTTGCACCCTGGGTCCTCACAACCACTCCTGCACCATCACTGAAAACATCTCAAGGAATCCACACACCTTCTCATAGGTCCTGTGTCATTGTCCCACCCCTCTCTGAGCTGCAGGGGACAAAGTCACTGTCATTGCCTCATCTAAGAGACACAAAAACCCCTTCAAGACATTTACCAACAAAGTATTTATCAGCTGTACCTCAGTCTGGGACACAACTCTCTGGTGAGGCAGAGTGCATCTCCCACAGCTTTCTTGCCTCTGCAGAACTAACAAGGTTTAATTTCCTTTCTTTTCAAACCAGCACCAAAGCAGCAGCACAACTGAGGCAGAATGGAACCTCTGGAGGTCTCTGGTTCTCCCCCCTGCACAAAGGGTCCAGCTTTACAGTTAAATTGTGTTGCTCTGGATTTGTCATGCTGAGTTTTTAATATCTCCAAAGACAGAGATTCTCACAGTCACCATTTGACTACATCCACAGAGAAGACAAAATTCCATGGAAGACACGGAAAGGCTGGTTCAAGCAGGAGGAAGAAAGACCACACAAAGAAGAGGGAGGTGCAGAATCTGGCCTCAGATCTGGTGGCCTGGTTTCCTGAAGCACAGCTGTTCCCCCATTGCAGTACATGGGTTGCTTCACAACTAAATCTATTTGCAAGGCACTACAAGCCAAGACAAATTTGCCCCCAAAGTAATAACTTTTCAATTACCTTCGTTATGCCTTGCTCAACACAACAGCACAGCTCCTCTTGAGGGAGCAGCTGAGTATTTCTCTCCAGGGTGCACATTTATTATTTTAAGAATCATTTAATTTTCCATCTGAACAAAAGGGGCAAATGTAGGTCCTGAATGACTCCAGGGCCCCGTTCAATACATTGCTGTGTTATCCATCACAGCAATTACATGTGGTAATTCATCTCTGAGAAACTTCAGTGGGCAGATCTGAGAGCATTTGACATATCTGGCATGGCTCAAAAGTCTGGGAGCCCATGGGGAAAAGGGATCATGACTGGGAAATGTGCTATTATGCCCAAGAAACTCAAGAAAAAGTTTCAGTACTGGGACTTTTAGCACACCAGCAGCCTGCAGGCTGGTTCCCAGTACCTTTCCCAAACTCTGTCTCCCCATAGCACACACTCATCCCTGCAAGTCCCATTGCTGGAGCCAATGGGATTTACAGTTATTTGTGTGGTGATATTCTTCACAACAGGTTCCCTGTTGGCTCTGACAGTGAGAGAAATATGACTAAACACCACCACAGCAAATAGTCCATCAGAGACATCATTTACTCTCTGAGGTCTGTGTGCCTGTTACTCTCTGAGTGTCTGTAATTCACTGTTTCATCAGTGACCTGCAGGGCTTGAAGCAAAACCCACCAAGGGACAAATAGAAAAGTTACCATTTCCATACCTAAAGGAATTACCAAGACAGTTCTGATCTTATAACTGAGATCCCTCCATGCTTCCAACCACCCTCTGCCATCTTTTTTGCTTCCCAGTATCCATTTAGAAAAGGCTGCCTGGGACAGAGATGCTACTGTGGGCTGTGGGCTTGTCCTTGGCACAGATCTAGCCAGGAACAGATATTCAGGATATTCTCCAGATTCTCCTTACCTGGCTGCCTGTCAGTGGTGTGAGCACAGTCTTGGTCTGTAAGGCTGGGCTCTGAGCACTGCACACAACTTCAGGGTGCTTATTCAGAAGCTCTCCCTGCCAGCTGGGAGTGGGTGAGCACAGCAACAGAGCTGTGGCCAGACTCAGGAAATAATGAGAACCTCAGCTTGCTTCAAAATGCTTCAGCTACAGGTACATGCCTCATGCTGGGAGGCCACTCTGCATGACTATGCCAAGTGCTGATGACTGAGGACAGGAATGCCCAGACATTCCCCACAGTGCTGCTGCCACTCTGTCAGCACTCAGCAGTGATGAAAGCAGACTGCAAGCTGGGCACACGAGTGGTGTCCTGACTCTGTGATCACAAGGAATGACACTCCAGAGCCCTGAGCCCATCACACAGGCTGGGGTCACCTGTCACCAGGCACAACAAATGGCTGCTTCATTGGAAAGTTAAAGGTTAGCAATATTTTTCATTGGGTCACATTTGCCTCCTTATGGTTATTCGTTTTCCTGTCCTGCCCAGGCAGGTCACCAGAGTGAGCATCCTCACAGATCCCAAGGAAAGGGTGGCTCGAGTCCTTGGTAAAGGAAAAGAGAAAAGTCATCCCCTGGGATTCTATTTCCCTGAGCCCTAGGAAGATTAAAGGTAGTGAGTAGAAAGTCTGGTTGCATGTTGGTCTTTGGTCAGGGAAAGCCAAACAACAGAGAAGCAGTGGATTTTAGTAAAATCTTAAGTTTAGGAATGTTAATCTGACCCTTTATTTTGACATTGTGAACTACACAGTTCAGAAAGCTCCACCCAGACATCCAATGAGCACTCCTGATTGAATGGACCCATTTTCAGGAAGGTTTCCCGTCAGTGTTCAGGCTGTTGAACACCTGCAAAGCTGAAAAGTCCTGGCACTGCTGCAATTTCAACTATAATTCAGAACAGACTGTATGGAAACCTCAATCCCCTCAGCCAGGGTATTTTGACAGACACAGAATGTCCTGCAGGCTGTATTGGAAAGGCCACATGAAAGCCTCTGAAATGCAGACTCAGAGAAGAAAATGCATTCAATAAGCTGATACTCACAGCCCAGGTGTGCTCAAAGCAAGGTCCACCCATGAGGCTGTGGCAATTTGCATCCATCAGCAAGGAATTGCTGCTGTGAGGCAGTGGGTTTCTTTCATTGGCACCTGGACAGCCAGGTTTCTCTGTAGCTCTGCAGGAGCTGATTGAGTTCAGTGGCTGCTTGGGGACCAGCAGATCCTCTCCCTGAGCCCAACCCTTTTGCTACAGAGGTCCCTGAGACTGGCATTGATCCAGTAGCATTTGCAGGAGTCCAACACTCAGGACAAACTCCAGAGAGAGCAGCAGAGTTCCCTTTGCCTTCATTTCTTCCTCATTGCTACAACTGTTGTAAAGCAGATCTCTGGCATTTTCCTGGATATTGAACACATCCAGGTATGAACCTGTTCCTGATTCTCTTAGATTTTGAAGAGCAGAAAGCAAGGTGAATTGAAAGGGTAGAAATGACAAGCAGATCTGCATAATGCATTGGTGAGTTCTCCACAGAGCTCAGGTGAGGTGACCTGGAAGTCTGGCTAATTGGAAAATCATCTCTGCCAGGTAAAGGGCTGCTCCTGAATTATCATTTCTCAGAGTATCATTAATAGCAGGGCAGCAGAGAACAGATATCTCAAGTGTTTGCATTCCTGTTTCCTCTCCTTTCTCTATCCAGCTGGTAAACAATTTATTTCTTTACAATTCCCCAAATTATCACAATCTGGAAATGCCTGGCTGCTGTGTCATTTAGCAAAGAGTCCCTCACAGTGCCAAAAAAGCATGTGTCACTTGGCTCAGTGAGGAGAGAAACATGGCAATGCTCAGATGTTGTTATTATTCCCAGTATCATGCCTATCAAATTGTCCAAGGAATGTGGCTTTTCCACAGCCCACCAAGGTGGCTCTGCTTTTGCTGGACATGTGTGCAATGGGGAGCCCTCTCCTCTGCCTGCAGGAACAGGAACAATCCCCTCTCACCCTGCTGCTGGTCACTGCCTGGTGTGACAGTGTGTTTGTGGCTAGAAGGGCAAGAACAGCTCTGAACCCAGGTTTAATTTGTAATGTGCACCTTTTCTGCCAATGATGAGGTCCCACATCCTCTGAAAGGGCCATGTACCAAGTAACTGATGTCCTGTATGCACAGTTTCTCCCATTGCTGAAGGTTTTGCTCCGTGTACCAAAATATTTGGCTGGGGTTTTTAAGCCAACACTTTGTTGTCTGATACAAACCAGGTTACCATGTTCAGGTGAAGGTTTCCAAACTCTTTTTAGGTTTACAAGTGGATTTCTTCTCCTCTTACCACCTTGGTGCACTTCTGCCACTCACAATTCATGGATGGCTCAGTGAGGCAGAGTCAGGACACAAGTGCCTTTGCCAACAGGGTCCTTCAGAGTGGCCATAAGAGCCTCTTTGCTGCTCTACTTAAACCTCTGCAAGGGCTAAATCAGGACGAGTGCAAATACAAAACATGAGGCATGTGTAGCTCTCATCTGCCTCCATCTCCCTCTTGAAAAACAAAGCACTTAAGTCTAATTGGGTGGACTGGCTGTCAGCTACAGGGATGGCAGCAGGGTGAGTTGCAGAGCAAGGAGCTTAGCAGATTTTTTTAGCAGTGTGGAGTAGGCTTTATCCAGGAATACCAGAGCTTGTGAGCACTGCCAGACACATGAAACAGAGAGAACCACTGTATTTTGTTAGCACTGACAGACCAAGGAGCTGTGTAGAGATGCTGATCTTCCAGAGTCTTGCACAGATTAAGATGTGGTGGAGTGAACTTTCTTCCAGCACCATGTTTAGAGGATGCTCTTTGTTTCCTTTTGCTGATGATTGGAGTATAGCCACTATAAACATTTGATACTATGCAGGGTACACAGAAATAACAAGAAAATAACATGGCTAATTAGCCTCGTGGATTATTTTAACCAGCTCCCTCTGGAATATCCTCATTGAACAGGGTTAGATTTCTTCCCTTCCCCCTACAACAGAGCCTCACGTTTAATTAAACTGGAAACCTGGCTGTGCCTGGCTCAGATGGAGTGTTTTACCACTTATATCATCTTTGCAGACAAGAGACACTGCTGTACTGCACAAGTGGAGAAGTGGCTGCTTTGTACATTTCCTCTGGGAGGCTGCAGCTCCAGCCACCTCAAACAGTGGCAGATGAAGGCAGAAATCCAAGATTAGAAGCATTAATTTCCATGTCTTCTATAGGCAAAACAATGCTGTCACTGATCCTTGATCTGTTCATCTAATTGGAAGGGCTAAAAAAAAATGCCAGGTGAATGGGACAGAAGAGATGGGTTCAGCTCAGATCTCACAAGGACAGTGAGCTTCTCCAATAGCTTACTCCAAGAATGATGTCAGGCAGTGTTTGGAGGAAACAGGATGGCCATCCCTTCCAGACAAGGGTATTCCAAGCAATGAAATTGATATAATTAACAGCCAAGGTGAAATTGCATCATACAAAATCCTCTCTCCCATTGCCTGATCAACACATTTTCAAAGAACACACAATCAAGTCCCTTCAGAGAGGGAGGGATCATCCCATGAATAAGACAAGATACTGAGCTGAAAACTCAGCATTTCATCTGGACTAGCCCCTGATAAGACCTTAAAGTAGGAACAACATAATTTTTTCCCCCAAAATATTTGTTTATTTAGATCATAAATTCTTTAATGTCCAGACCTTGACCTTGTCCTTTTTTCCATGCTGTCACCATTTGTCACCCCATTATCTGCTGTGTCCACCCACAGCCAGAGACTGCCCCACGACAAGCCTTGCAGAGGGCTCAGTGGCAACCTGGAGCTCTTGCTGCTACAGCTGGATTTGGTTTCCATGTTAGACTAGTAAGAATTATGTTTGAATCACATAACTGTACAAAATTTTCGCCTTCTCAAAAGTCATTTTCTCCTGACAGGCTGAATTCCTCCCCTGCGTCTCTTCTTACACTAATGTGGAGCTTTTCAGACAAAGACTTCAAACTAATTGTGAACAGCAGCAGGTTAATATGATCAAAGGAGCTAATAGGCTTTCATATGTATTTACATGATTTAAGCTCCTAGATTCAAAGACTGGATCAAGAGATTTGAGATAAATTGCATGAGGATTATTTGTCTTCCTGTTGTGCCACAGAAAACTTGTTGGAAAAGTCAGTGGAGTATTTTTCTGGGCTGGAAAATTGAAGCTTTCTCAATAACACCCCCCAACTTTCCTCATCCATTATAAACACAGGCAAAGCTGGGTAGTGGCATTACCCTGACTGAGATCCTCGTGCAGCAGAGAAGAGAAACAACCTCAGCTGTGGCCAGGCTTTGAAATGTTGGGAAGGTGCTTAGAGGCAGAGGAGCAAGGAAAACCGAGGGAAACACAACAGGAGAAATGAGCAGAGGCTGGAGACATGCCCAGAAATGTGGGTTTTTTAACTGGAGGATTGGGCAAATTTTACCTAATGAAAGCAGTGGCATCTTCTGGCTGTTTAAAATTAGTTAGGCCAAGGAAGAGGAAAACACCCTGATGGAGGGATGCTGCTCTAAGCAGGGTCCAGGCAAAGCCTAACAGGTCTGTTCTATTTATCCTCTAGAAAAGTGAAACAATTTAAATAGGACAAAATGAGAAAAGCCCATGACAGAAAAATAAAGCAGATTTTTTTGCTTTTGTTGTTGTTTTTTTAATAATAGGCATCCAAATCTCCAAACTCCGCAGGTGAGGGATGTCAACTCTGACTTCCTTCTTCCATCATGCCAGTCCATCAGTAAAAGAGTAGTGTGGGAACCCCATATTTTTTTCACTGAAATTCCACAAATCCTTCTCTTTTTTTTTCCCCCAGTTCTGAAGTACAAAGCTAGGAAGTTTTAAACACTTCCAATGTTCTCAGCTTGTAAAAACTGTTTTAATTGCAATGTCTAGTTTTAGTGAATTCAAGCTGCTTTTTGGTTTGACCTTTAAAGCTATATGAGAGGTATACACATTATAAACTGTGAATTTGTTTTTGAATCAAAACAGATGAAAAATTAAAATCATCCAATGCCAGCGTATGAATACAGGATAATTTGAGCCTCTTTTCCCTAGACAATATTGTGCTGAAATTGATATGTTTGAAAAAAAGTATTTCATTTAAATCAAAATAGTCTTTTATTCATCCAACACTGTAAAGCTTTTCTGGCCATCTCTATTAGGGGCACAGCTGATTATCATCTCCCAGTATGACTTTCCTGAACACAGTGGAACCCACACCTGCAGCTGGGATGTGACAGGGAGCTGTGCCTTACAGCAGTGCTGGTGCACCAAAGGGGGACAGTGGGTTTGAGGAGGGGGTAAAGTGTCCCCGTGCCAGCAGTGTGGGTTTGTAACCTCCCTTCATGCCCCCTGTGTCTCAGTTTTTCACTAGTTTCTATGAGAAAGAAGACAAAGGAGAGCATGGGGGCAACAGTACCCTGCTCCTATTGTGACCTTCTGGATCTGCAGAGCTTTGCAAAGCTGAGCAAGATCTCCCCAGGAAACATGCTGCTTAACAAAGGCTTTTCATGGCCTTTTTATTTCAACAGCAGATTTGTGGTTTGGTTCCAGAATAGCACTGCCTCAAATGAGAAAAATAGTCTGAAATTTGTCATCTGCTTTAAAAACAGAGAGAAGAAGTAAAGAGAGAAGGCGAGGAAGATGTGCTTTTCTGATATCCACACTCCATGGACCACAGTGCTCCACAGTCCAGCCCCAAGACTTCCCAGCATCCTGCATGGGCAGAGGGTATTAGGCAATGAATTCCTCTTCGAACATAATTGTAATTTCTGCACAGAGATACACAACCTTCGGAGATCAAAGCCCATTTCCTGGAGCTTTCCTGGGAGCACGTTAAACATGCTGAACCTTTTTGGGGAAAGAGATAGAAGGGACATGTCCTGGGAGACAGGGAAGAGTCCAAAGCCAGCGAGATGGGAGCCTTGGTGTCAAGCAGTGTCTAAAATATCCTCCTTGCATCATATTGGTTCTTTAATTGTCACCAACCACGGAGGAACTGATTGAGCCCAGCAAGGGTCCAGAAAAATAGATAATTTCTCGCAGGCATCTAAAATTCATGAACGCGGTGGTGGTCCTGTCACACCATTGCTATGTTGTTCCACGGCCCAGAGTCTCCCTTGAAGGGCAAAAATATCCGGGGTAATTTTATTTTTTTTTTTCCTGAGAGTGGAATACATTTGGGTTGTTAATGCAGGGCTCACACTTGAGGCAGATCCTGAGCGAAGGGCCGAGAGCTCGCCTCAAACCGCGTGTCGTAAATTAACTCTTAATGTGATGAATGCATTAAAGGGCTGTAAGGCCCGGAGGATGTGCTCGGAAACCCGACGTCCTGATTAAGGGCTTGATTCATAAAAGCTTTACGCACCATTTGCGCAGGTTTCTTTATTGGAATTGTTACTTGGAAAGAGCTCTTGAGTGGCTTCTTCCCAGAGAAACGGGGTTAGGAGTCCGCACACGCAGGCTCACACGTGTGCTCACAAGGACATGTGCCTGCAGAGGCAAGGACAAGGAGTGGACACATGCAGGGACCCACAGGCACTGTCACACACTCCTGTCACATGTGGCTGCTGGCCCTGAGCTGCCCATGGGGCTGAGCTTTTTTGGAGTGGCCAATGGTCCTGCTCCAGACTCAGAGCCAGGCACTGCTCAGCCCACGGCCTTGGTCCTGCCCAGGGATGTGTCCGTGCATGGCTACTGCAGGCTGTGAGTGGGCTACAGACTCCCCAGCCATGGGGCTGCCTTCTCTGCTGGGCCTTTGGGGCACAAAGCTCCCCTGATGCTCAGGGCTTGGGGCAGCAAATCCTGCTGGGCTGGGCTGGGGGAGAGTTAACTCTCTTCATGGTAGCTGGTCTGGGGCTGTGTTTTGGATTTGTGTTCGATGCAGGGCTGAAAATACAGAGATGTTTTTGTTATTGCTGGGCAGGACTTACACAGAGCCAAGGCCTTTTCTGCTTTTTGTACTGCCACAGCGAAGTGGAGGATGGGGATGGAGGAGAAGCTGGGAGGATACACAGCCAGGACAGCTGACACAAACTGACCAAAGGGGTATTCCAGACTGTATGACATCATGTGCAACAAAATTGTGAGAAGAAGGAGGAAGAGGAGGATATTTGGAGTGATGCTGTTTGTCTTCCCAAGTCACAGTTACATGTGATGAGGCCCTGCTTTTCTGGGATAGCTGAACACCTGCCAGCCCATGGGCAGCAGTGAATTAAGTCCTTGTTTTGCTTTGCTTGTTTGAGCACTTTCTGCTCTCCCCATTGAACTGTCTTTATCTCCACCCGTGAGTTTCCTGGTTTTTACCCTTCTGATTCTCCCCTTGATCAGCTGGTGGGGGAATGAGCAAATGGCTGTGAGAGCCTTGATGCTGTCTGGGGTTAAACCACAACAACTCAGAGAGGGAAACCTCAGTGAGACTAATGAGGTGGTGCTGAGCCAGAGTGGGGTTGGAGGGCAAAACCCTGAGAGATTATGGAAAACACTTCCAAGAGGAAAAGCTCTGGGAAATGATCCATGCTGTGTGGGGTGGGAGGTGTGGATGGGATCCCTTTGCTTATGTCTCATCTATACAAATTTGGGGACTTCACATTCACAAAAAGATTCAGGCATCTCATGATGCAAGAACTTCACTGGAGCCTCCCTGGCAGGATTTTATCTCTTTCCTGTCTTTTCCTGGCAGGAAAGAGAGGTGGAAGTCAGCTGCACTGGTGCAGGGGTGCTACCTGGGCTGTGGGGCACAAACAGCATGTGTCCCAAGGGGCTGTGACCAAGCTGTGTCTCTGTAACCAGAAGGGACAAAGCAGCCTGGCAGCTCTGCTACCTGGGCTCCTGCTTGGGGGAAAATCTGTCCCTTGAGGAGGTAAGATGTTTAATTTCCACACTGGCTGCATGAAAGGAGCTATATGGCATTTTCTATATCTCACAGATCTATAGAGAGGAGCAGTCAGAAAATTGCTGGAGGAAAAAAGATAATTCATATTAAACATGTCATTCCAGGGGGATCTGGATGAATCAGGTTTTAAGTGACACCCCACGCTGATCATGACAAACATCCCACATGCAAAGCAGCCTCAGGAATTTTACAGCCTTTACTTGCATATCTTACACTGGGAAACAAGGAGAGTTTGCTGAGCTCTGAGCAGTGGGGTAGTGCTGTGCTCCATGCTGCTCCTGCCCCATGCTATGGACTGAAGGACAGCCTTAATAACACCTGCTCTTGCACCAGCCCTGCTGACACTGTCAGAGTCCACAATCTCCAGGCAGCATGTTTAGGACATGTTCTGCCTCTGTGCAAGTCCTTGCCACCTTCTACCTGGTTTATATTGGTGTCCTGCTAATTTCAGTGAGGATGCTGAGGGGTGCAGTTAACAAGTCACCTTACCTAACTCCTTCATGATTACATCCTCCTCAAGCCTTCTCCTCTCCCTGCTAAGAATCCCAGCTTTTTTATTGTCTCTTCCTAAGGCAGCTCTCCCATCTCCTCCACTACTTCAGTCTTCTTTGTAACTGCTCTAAATATTCCACATCAGCTCAAAGACTGTCCACAGTGCTCAAGTGCATCCCCAAACTCACAGCAGGGCTTGGACTCAGGGTCTCACCACCCAACTCCTGTGCCAGCTTCTTTGAAGCCAGGGCATGGCAGGTGTTATCACTGATTTGGGCAATAGGAATAGATCTAGTCTAGTCCTTCAAGTTCTGAATTATCTTGTGTTTTATACCCTAAATTCCCTAATCCACCACTACAATGTGCTCCCTTGTGCTGAAGGGAAAGGAATTGGAGGAAGCTGCAGAATCTGTCCTCTGCATTTCACCCAACATGCCTGGATGTGCACAAAGCCAGAAGCTCTTTTCATCAAAATTTAGTGATGACATTTATCCTGATTTTAATTATAACGTGCTTCTGTGAGTCTGCTGTTAGCAGGATAGAATAATGGCCTGTTCAATCCAAGCAGTCTGCTTGATCCCAGAGATGTTTAATCAGGCAGCAGCAACTGTACCTGAAATCATCACATTAGCTATATGGCAACATCCCTCCTCTCAAGATGCTGCAATAATAAGTCCCTGTTCAACAGGAGGAGAGTTTTATTTGAAGGGCATAAGGAAAATGATGGATTTTTTTGGGTTTAAGCTCAGTATTTTTTGTTTTCAGCATCTGATTCAGTCTCACAGCCAGTGTCTGCCCCAGAGCCCTGGCACAGCAAAGGAGCAGTTGTAGGTGGCTCATGTGTTGAACCCACTGCAGTCATGTCTGACCCCAAGTACCAACAAGTGAAAATGAAGAGGAAAAACCAGTCAAAGGGTAGGGGAAAAAAAAAGTGATTGCTCATTTATGACATTTAGGAGTGTCTAATTTTCAAATGTTCTGTCAGAATTTTGCTCAGCAGGCAAATACAGGGATGCAGCAGCTGGGAGTGGAGAATTGGCTTTGTCCAGGCTGCAATTCCATGTGCCAGGAAGGACAACCACATAGCCCTGCTATTCCTTAGCCCTTTATTAGGTCTGTCCAAGGCAGCTCCCATTTGGGGTACAGACTCTCTGAGCAGCCAAGAGAGCAGGACTGAGCCAACAGAGGGGTTTGCCTGGACAAGGAGTGATCCCCACAGCTTCATCCTGTGCAGCCAGGACTCAAGGCCCCTGTCTTGCTCTCCTCTGCCCATGCAGCTCAGAGTCAAGCTGAGGAAAAAAAAGAACCTGAACAATTGCAAAATGAAAAAGACAAATTCGTTTCCCAACATTGATTGTAATAACAACAATAAAATATTTAAAAAAAAATTAGTCTTTAGGCAATCTTTAAGTAAAGCTCAGAACTTTGAAGATGGAGGATTATGTTCACTTTGAGAAGGTACAAGGTGATCAGGGCAAACTGGAGGGCTTCTCCTGAGAGCTTGTTTACAAAGCTACTTTTTTCCATTTTTTTTTTTTTCTAGCAGCATAAAGCTGCAGTTTAATCACTGTTTGCTGAGGAACAGCCACAGGAAGCTCTGCTCCCAAGAGCAACAACCAGAGACATTCAATTTTGAAGCTGCCAGTCAACAAAAGGGCATGAAGTTATTAGCTCTGAAGGCTCCATTACCTGCCAGTTCAGACCCCAGATACCATCTTTCATAGATTTTTCTGGGGATTCCCATTTTGATTACAGCTAGAGGCCAGATCACTGCTAGGCAGTTTCCAAAACGTCTCCAGAGGGGTAGTAAACACAACTTAATGTTCAGAGTTAGTGCATTTTGATAAAAACAAGCATATTAACAAAGTAAATGTGCACAAGGATGTTTCCTTCCAGATATGTGAGTGCTTTTAGGGCAAGCAGATGAAATGCATAATGATGGGAAATTCTGTGGGCAGATGGGGCTGTTTTGCTTCCTGTGTCCCCTGTGGTCCCCAGTCATCCCCCAGAGCATCCCCTGCTCAGTCAGGGGATTCTCCTCAATTCCCAGGGCAGGTTGATGCCAGAAGTGCCCTTCTGCTGAGGATGGGTCTGCAGGGGCAGGATGGGCAACATCTCACAGGAACAGCAGGAAAAGTCTGATTTGAACATTGAGGAGAAAATAAGGGTTTGCTGCCTAATCCCTGCTCCTGCCAGGACTATTTCAGATTTTTCAGCTGAACTGCAGGAGGATTTATCTCTCAAAGAATAACTTTGAAGACCTTAAAAAAATGCAGGCAGAAGCCACAAAATGATGGTGTCAGACAGACTGAAGTCAGCAGATAACAGGGTGAGGAGTGAGAGAGGGGTCAGTCCCTGTCCATCTGCCTTTATGCCTATAAAAGTAAGTGGATTAAATCAGGAAAGTGAGCAAAATCCCCTGGAGTGGCAAATAAGGTTTAAACTGAGCAGCTTCAGTACACCCTCCAGTCTCAGTGGTTAATAGACTGGGGGGCCTTTTTAGTACATTCCTCTTAGAGAATTTCCATTATTTTTATCTTGAATAATCACACCTTCCCTGGTCCCCAACCCTTCCCTTCACAGCACAGCATTAATAAGAGTTTCTGAGCTGCGGAAGCTGCTCAAAGCACAGCCTTCCAGCTGAAGTACAGGGCTATCATTTTACAATTTGCCTGTGGGTAATGGAGTAAATAGAATGGAGTTCATATAGTCAGAATTTAAAAGGAAAAATATCTGTATTTATGGGCAGAAAGGAACATGTTCATACCCTCTGCTGTGAATCTCTGCATATCAGAGCCGGGTGATGCTGAGCAGCTGGATGCAAAGATGCTGTAGTTAACAAGTGGTGGTGGCATCTGGACAAGATCAGAGAGGAGGGTGAGGATCACAGGGAACTGTAGAAGCACCAAGGCAGGCTCGCCCACACTGGAGGCAGCTCGCTGCCTCTCAGGACTTCAAACAGGATAAATTCACAGGGGGTCCTTCCTGTGCTTTGCATGCAGAAGAGGAGGAGGAACAACGTCTCCAGGGAGCAATTTGGAGATGGCACCAAGCCTGAAGTCCTCCTCATGCTCTGACAGACCCCTTTCTCTTTCCAGGGCCCATGGAGTAATTAGGGGAACAGACAGCTAGCACAGCCAGACAAGGACAAGGCAGCATCTGGGTACAGAACAGCCTGAAACCACCACCATGAAACTCAGCACTGGAATTGGCTGCTCCACTCTGACCCCCATGCTCTGGGCAGAGTCTCACTAAAGCCTCCTTCAGGACCTAGGAGGAACCTCTGACAGCACCACCAAGCATTACAAAGCACCTGAGAGCTGTAATCCAGCCTTGCTGACACATTAGGCAGAGTTGCTATCCAATTTATCTCTACTAATCTGCTCTTATATTGGTCTGTAAGATAGAAATCTCCAAAATGAAGGGAGAGCTGCCAGAAAGCTTTTGAATTGACTGTGGGTTGTTCAACTGTTTTAGCACACTATCATCCTAAATTGCCTGCTGCTCAGTGCCTGCACCAGCTGCCCTAATGGCACTTCTGTACCACGCAGAGCTGGAGGCTGCATTCTCCTGTGTTTATGAGAAACCAGGACATTGTGTGAAGGGGGGATAAAACATCTCCAAGATCAGTTGTTAGCACCAGGGATATTTTATTTGTTGGTCCATGGGAGAAACTTTGGAAGAGCAGTAGGGATGCCCCAGGGGCTGAGCAGTCAGACACAGTCATCGCCAAAGGCCAGGAGCGAGCCCTGGATCGTGAATTCATGGAGCTGATAAAACACTGCTGGCAGCAGAAGGAGGCTCATTTAATGGGCTTTGGCCATGGTTTGGAAGGATCTGCCCCAGCATAGCCTTTAACTGCCATTCAGGGGCTGAGTTCTGTGAATAATTTGCTTTAATGTTTTCCAGTTCAGGGAAGAAGACATTCCCCACACCTGCATGGGGTCTCTTCAATGGCCCTGCAATAGTCAGAGCTCCCAAAAACCATCCTGAGCATTGGCTTTATCAGAGAGCAACATGGCTAAGACCTGGGTATGTAGTAGCTTTCAGGAACCTCCCTCAAACCAGTTTCTTTGAAACTTTTTTTGTTAGGAAACAAGCTGGAGCCTGGCTTCTGGAAGCCTGTTTGCAGGCAGTGATATAAACAAAGCTGTTGAGTCAGAGAACTGCTGCCTTGAGGAAGGGTTTCTCTCTGAAATTGGCAGAAATGAACTGCAAAAATTCTTGTTTTGAAATACATCAGTGATGAAGGAGGCAGTGAGGAAGGGAAAACCAAGCAGGCCCTTCTTGTACAGGGAATAACAGGTCTTCACTCAGGCTGAGTGGGGGGGACTGTGGGTCTGCTTGGAGCAGGGTCAGTGACTCTGAACCCTTCTACAGAGGACCAGCCTCTCACTCTTCCATCTCTGTCTGTTCCAGTCAGCCCCAGGCACAGTTTTGGGGCAAGCAAGCCATTTCCAGCATGCTCCTTATGCAGAATGGACACAGCTACACAGAGGGTACAAGGGAGCTGCCAGACACTTACAGGCATTAGAGACAAAGCTCCAGAGAGAGCTCAGAAAGGAATGAGAGCACCCTGGACCCAAGATGCTCAGTGGAAAGCTCAAGACAGGCAAATCACTGTGGCAGGATGAGCATGCTCTGCTCTGCAGACATGGCTCCTCCAACCCTCATGCAGCCTGTGTGGTTGTGACTCTCTTCCCTGCTGAGCCTGGCCAGACCATGCAGAAGGTTATAACAGGGGCTCTGGGAGGCAGACCAGTACTCCTGTCTTGCTGCTCTAGAGGCATCGTGTCCCAGCTGTGGGTGGGAAGGGGTGATCTCCCAAGTTATGATCAGGAAGAACACAAGTCTGTGTTGCACCCCATCGTCTGATGTGCCGGGCTACAAAGGCATCCCACATCCTGATTGTGAGTTACCAGATTTTTTTTTCCTGCAGCCCTCAGCCTTCCTCTAATTCATGTCTTAGTTAAACCAGAGCACATTTTAACAGGAAGACACATGGCAAAGCTGCAGTAGCTACAAGGAGTGAGCCAATGCCTTCATATATCTCCTTGAGATCTCTCCTTCTGTCAGAGGGAACAACCTTATTCACAGCTCCCCGACTTACCCAGATCGATAATTCTCAAGCCTCTGGTGCCTGGTCAAAACACAGGGCCTGGGGGCAGCAGCAGAGACAACTCCAGCTCACAAAATATTTCATTAAGCCAGTACCACAGAAGGATGGTGCCTCTTGCTGCAGGGATCGCTCGGCGCCAGCGTGCGAGAGCCACAGAGCGCCCAGCCCCGTGTGCTGCTGCACTGAGCTGATGAATTATGTGCATTATGTTATTTCTGAGGCTGTTGTAGTGAAGAGGAAACAAGAGTGTCACATTAGCAGCAAAGGCGGGTCATCAGCGTAATAATTGAGTACAAGATCTGTCCAGTGGGGGGGTAATAGAATAACAAGCAATCAACAGCAATACAGGAAGAATAAATTAAGTAGCGCGTGTCTGCTTTCATCCAGGCACAATTAATGTCATTAGTCCTGAGAGATCATCTGGCTTTTCTGCAGAGAATTTGTGAGACAGGTAACTGTGCCTGCAGCCAGAATGCAGCCCCAGCCCCCAGTCAGCCCCTGGGGCAGATGGGTGCAACAGGGATGTGGCTGCATCCCCCTGGATATGCCTTCCCTCTGAATGTTCCCCTGCCCACCTGAGCACAACAACCCAGCAGAGCTTTGGCTGAACCACTCACTGCAGCAGTTCCCAGGGGGTTCTGTGACCTTCAGGCCACACAGAGCTATGAATGTCCATCAGCTGGTAAAAGACTGTCAACAAGACCAGTAAAGCTATGGCCAAAAAGCGCTGGGTCAGATACCAAAACCCAAGGTATCCAGAGCTCTGAATTTTATCCCCAACTTGAAAGCAAATATATATTGTTCACAGGGCGAAACAACCTGTTTACAGCCTCTTCACTCCCAGCCAAACAGTCAAATTGCCTCTTGCCTGCAAGTTATATTTGTCACCTTATAAATTAATCACTTTCAGCCTGTTCCTCAGCTAAAGCTGTTAAGATCTAGAGAGTCTAGGACAGTTTAATCTAGAGTAAACAACTCTGCAGGAGCTCTTCTTATTTCTGCCTTAGTTTTCTTTTTTACCTCTAGCACAGAAAAAAAAATTGGTTGTATTAATACTTTCCTGATGTTTCCTCTCAGGAGCAAAACTTCAAAGTGATTTCACAGTCTAGCTCACTCCTGAAAAGAAATAACTCACAAAGTCAAAGAGGCTGGTGGTGGAGTGGTAGCAGAGATTGTTAAAAAAGCTGTTTCCAGCCTTCTCATTCCTACCTCACTGATTAATGCAACAAAAGAGGAAAAAGGCTGCAAACCAGCACACACAGCACATGGGCACAAGGGACAGAGGGGCTGGGACATTGCTGACAACAGGCAACAGAGGGACCTCTGACAGCAACACAAATCATCCCTTCACCCCACAAAATAAGGAAAGAGGACCTGTTTTTTTAATTATTTCCATCTCTAACAAAGGAAGATGCTTTAAGCAAAGTGGCTCAATAAACATTTGCCCCACATGACTTGGGAAAAAGAGACTGGCTTAATGAGGCTGCAGTTTGGACAGCAGTATGTAGGATGCATCTGGTGGATGTGGAAGCAGCCCCCCTTTGGTCACAGGTGATCTTGTAAGTAGGATGCTCTGAAGAAGACCAAAGGTCGCCTTTTGTTGTGAGCCAGAACCGCCAAAGGGGTGGGCTATGAGAAAGCTTTGTGATAAGAGCTCAGCTAATGGGTTGAGCAATAGCAGGGCTGAGGCAGAGGCTGTGCTGATTAGTGTACTGCCAGTGCTGAGGCCTCCCACACAGACAGCTCTGTCTGCCTTCCCTTCCTTCACACACTCAAGGATGCCACATTCATTAGCGTGTGTCTGAGCTCAGCGCCCTCCATCCCTCACCCGGTGTCCTCTCCCTGTTTATTCAAGCTTAATGCCAAGGCAAATAATCCTCCTACGAGGCACTTTTTCACACTCCTAGCGAGAAGCTCTGTACTCTGGGTTAAAAGAAGCAACCCCCCATCACTACCTCATGCTCGAGAGGGCTGGGGATGGCAGAGTCAGAGCTGGCTGCCATGCCTGTCCTGCACTGGGGAATGTGTGACTTCAAGTGCTTCAAAGAAACATCACCACCACCTCCAGGCAATGCTGAGATGCCTGCAGGGAAACTTTCCTCCCATCTTATAGCTGACTGACTTGGAAAAGATTGAGTCTGGTCCTCCATCCTGCTAGAATTTGGACTAAACAAGGGGTTTGAGCCAAGGCAGTGAGGGGTCATTGCTCAATGCAGAAATACTAATGCTTTTAAAGGGATCATGAAGTGAAATTCCCATCTCTGCCCAGCATGGCCTGGGGAGTCTTATGTGCTGCATAAATGCAGTGGTGGCTGCTTGAAAGATCCCCTGCCCCAGCAAGAAGAAAGAAAAGGGGACATGTGCACCTGGCCATGGGGTGCAGGGACACCGGGGCTGGAGACAGCAGGGGAGTCTGGGTACTGCTCACCTGCAGTGTGCACACTGAAGGGCATTATTAGCAGAGCTCACTCAGGGAGTCTGTAAAGCTCCCTGTAGACCAAGACCTCCTTCTATTCACCTCCAGCCTCCTTTTACTCAAGTAATATCCAGAAAGTGTAAAATTATCTGCCTCCCTTCAGTCACTGCCCCACCGCATCCATCTCCCACCTGGGAACGGTGTGAATGCGGCTGCTGACATGTCATTTCACAGAAAATCCTGAAAAACATCCGCCCCTGGAGTTCTGAGATGGATTTGGGTCAGTCCCAGGGAGATTTTTACTAGGGGAGCTTCAGAGTCCCCTGCACCAGTCCTCATTAACGGAGGCTGCAGAAAGCCACCGCCGCAGCGCCAGGGAAGCCGAGGCAGGGGGGCCCAGGGAAGCCAAGGCAGCTGCCTCCCTTGTGCAAATCCAAGGATTTTGGTACAGGCAGGGCAGCATTTTGAAGACAAGATGAGGCAGGGGCTTTGGGGCAGCAGGGAAAGAAGGGGATAGAAGAGAGAAGCTGGACAGAGAACAAGTGTCATTGGGGATGGTTCAGACAAGGTTTTGGAGAGACATGCAGGGAGGGACCAGGAGCCAGGGCATGATGGATTCAGGAAGGAACATGCTCAGAGGATGCTCTGGCTTTGTTTCAGCATCCCAGGCTCCTAGGAAAGATCTGCAATAGCATCCCAATGGTTAAACAGCAGCCAGGCTCATTTCCTCGCTCTGATGTGTCTTTATGTAAGGGAGCCCAGGATGCACAGCATGTGCTGGGGATCTGGGGGTGGGAGCCCCTCGGAAATGAACCGTGCTTTCCTCTGATTGCCACCTTCAGCCAGAAAATTGTCCTTTCAGTTCTAATTAAAATTAAAAAAGAAAAGGAGACGATCAATATATGTGTGTGCATAGATATAGAAAGCAATTGCAGCCCCCACAGAGTGAAAGGAATAAATAAAGAAGTGGGAGAATGATTCAGTAGCAAAGGCTGGTTATGTGCGTGCCCATTAGCAAAACTTGGAGAGGAACAGGGCTGATGACATTGAAATAATAAAGTCATTAAAGTGAACAGCCAGAGCTGGTGCTTACACCTGTAAGTGCTGCTGAGTCTTTGAGTAGATTAAGTTCATTTTAGTGACCAGGCTGCCTCTTCTAAAGTAATTATTGACAGATCCATGAGCTGTTTGCTTTGCATTTAGTGATCAATTAGTATGCAAACACTCTCGCTTTCTCAGCCAGGCCTGTGGGATGTTTCTGTAGTTAATTATTTAAATACTTAGGTGACAGGATAACGGATTTCAGGAATTTTGTTGTATTTAAAGCCTGGCTGTGCCTTGTGATGTGGAAACAATCTGACTCTCATTTTAAAATTTCCATCCCAGCAAGAATTTGTTCAGTTAGAGAGGGGAAGTATCTGCAGATGCGTCATTAAGAGCATGCAATAAAATGGAGCATTAATGCAGTGCTCTGAGCTGGGAATGTGGAGATGGGGAGGGCTGGTTTGAGGGGGAGGAAGAAAGGGGATGCCAGGAAAACCAGGAACTTTCTGACTCAATGCTGCACTTAGTAAGGATTTTGAGGAAGCACCCATGTGGTGATTGTAAGAAGAGGATCTGGAGCAGGGTCAAATATAAGCATTAAGTAGAAATACAGAAAAACTTAACTCTCTTATTTCCTGCTTGCTGCCCCAGTGTGACAGTCTTTGAGGGGCTTTGAGCATGACCAATGTATGTCCCTGAGAGTGTTCCAGGCACTGGAGGACAGCAGGAACTGTGACATTCTAGTGCTACCCCAGCATCAAACACCGTGGGTGTGACAACAGCCAGGACCATCTTGTCAGGCAGGGATAAAGCTGCCCTGACCCAGAACTGTCCCTCTCAGACTGCTTTGCCTGGCAAAATCTCAGTTTTAAAACAAAACCTCTGCCCCTTTATTTGTGGTTGAAAAGAAAGAGCCAACCAACACGGCCCAGCAGCACTCACTGTAAAGATGAGGCTGCACTGCAGGCCTTGGTAAGTGCTTCACAGATGGCTTGGCCAAGCTGAGATAACCCAAGCCAGGGTGGCTGTCTGCAGGAATCTGTTCTTTGGGAAAGAAGGTGCTGCCATCCTGGGCAATGATGTCTCATGACACCACGTTGGGTGGAGCTGCTGCTGCCAAAGGGGGAACTCAGCCTTAAATGCCTCTCATGGAGAGACCTGAGAGGAGTTGAAAGAAGCCAGGTGATGCTGAGGCACCACCTGCAGCCCCTTGTGCTTGGCCATTTCCCTGTGTCCCTGCCCAGGTGGAGCTGGTATTCATGCAGAGGCACCTGCAGGTCTGTCCTCCCCATCTCTTCTGAAGTGGACATTCAGAAAGTCCGGGCTGGCAAATTGGCTCTGGCCCTTGCTAATGAACTCTGTGGTCCCCAGTCTCTTCCCTGGTGCACAGATGTGGGTTTCTCACCCACACAGCAGCAGAGAACTGCCATCAGCTAACCCTGGATCCTGTCAAATGCCTGGATCCAGGCAGTGTTGTGGCTGGCAGGGGTTCCCCTGTGCCCAACCATGTGGCAGCATGAGCCAGTTTGGCCTGTGTCACCTCGGGCTGGTCCCTCCAGCCTCTGAGCTGCAGGTTAGCCAGCTCCTGCTGCAAGCCTTACCGTGCCCATCACCTGCATGCAGGGACCTGGCAGGGGACAGACCCACTCTGACCATGCCAGAGCAAGGTGGGGCCATGCAGCCCCACACCACAGCCCTCATCAGCCACAGAGCCCCTCTCCCCTACAGTCAGATGGATTAACATGGCAAACCACAACCAAGCAAACTCTCTGTATCCCATTATCCATCTCCTAAACCATCCTGTCCTCCAGTGCAGCATTCTTTGTAGAGCAAAACAGCATTGATTTCAGTGCCAGCTCTCCAGCCCTGTTATTTATTTAGCATGAAAAGGCTAGTTTGCACGCTTCTTCCCTCTCTGCTTATCAGTCAAGGGATGTTTACACTGTGAAAAGCATCTGTTAAGACAACAGCAGCTTTCTCCATAGTAATTTATTGTCCTCAAAAAAAGAGTGGGGCAGTTTAGTATCTTGTTAATGAGTCTGTCAAACTGACTGTGATGGCTGGGGAAAAATACAAAATAAAAAATGGAGTTTATATTGAAATCAATGGGAGTTTAACTACTTTTTTAAATGACATTTTTCCCATTGGGTGTCGATTAAGCTGTCAGACTTAATAGGCCTGTCCCAGAAAAAAAATATATCTTCAATAAATAAACGGCCTAGATAAATACATTAATAACTGGTATGTACTGAAGACTCCTCTGCTGGTACTTGTTATCTTTTTTTTTTTCTCCTCTCTGAAGTTTACATAACTGTCTGAGAGCTAAAAAGCATTTAATTCTCTCCTAGCATATGGCTATTAAGTAGGATTTACTGTAAAAAGTGCTTTCTGACATGTGGCTAATGAAGTCTGTGTATGTCTCAGCTCTTTAATAGGCTCTTGAACTGCAGCCACACTTCCATGCTGCTGAGGACTGAGCAACAGTCTGCCTGTGCCATCTACCAGCTCCAGACTAATCTGGCAAGTTTGAGGAGCTCCTCATCACTTCTTCCTCCCTGGTCCCAACTTCCCATCCCTGCCTTTGGAGGGGATCTGGGACCCAGTCAAGAAAGCAGCTCATGCTGGCTGCCAGGAGGAGAAATCACACGGAGGATTTTGGGCACCTTTAGGACCTCCTGGGTCCAGGAATCCCACAGTCATAGCAAGGGCAGGACCTAAAGAAGGAAGCCATCAGGATGCATAAAATAAATGGTTTTGTCCTGACTTTTTATCCCATGATTTTGCCTTCTTTCGTTTTCCTGCCCTAAGACTCAATGGGAAGAGGATATCTAGACACAGAGATGTAAAACCAAATCAAAGCCTTTACCTCTTTACCTCCTCTGGGTTTAAGTAGTAGCAGACATCCCTGAATTTGCTGGAATTACCTTGGGTATACCATCACGGCTGAGCCTTGAACTTTGCAGACTCTGTGTCCATGCCAGTACATAGCTGTGGGTGCAACAGGCTCAGGACACAGCCTGCTCACCCCTCAGGGTTTGTAGGGTCTCTGCCCCTCCACTCTGGGTGTTTGGGACTGCCCCATTCACTTGTGGGTCTGTGGTGCTCACCACCAATGTCCTTCCAGGTAAGAATGTTTTTCCCAGGCTCTGTACAATTCAAACAAGCCACTTACTGAGCAATCACCTGCTAGAGTTATGTGCTGCCAAGAGCCCTGTGCCTGCTGAGCCCTCTCTCCCAGGACCTCAGACTCTCAGGCAAGGACCTTCATGGACTCTTCCTACAAAAGGCAAGTACCCTTTCCTACAAAGAGACACTCCTTGTTCCTCCTAGCAGCACTTTTTTCAGCAAATAACTCTTCTGGATGAAGTAAATGTCCTTGTTAATTCTCCCGTCTGAGTGACACATAAGGTCCTGCTGAGGCCCATCAGCCACTTCTGGGGGTGACAAGGCTGGATGGGGCTCGTGAATCCTGCTGTCAAGAACAGCCAGCCAAGACACCCCATCCAGGGATGCTCATTAACACCCGGCCATTCCCATTAGAGCAGAGATGACTGTAAGTCACGGCAAAAATAGAAACTCCCATGGAGCAGGGAGCATCTCTCCCTGGCAGGGCTGATTAGTTCCCTGAGATGAATCGCTAGCCGTGGGGCATTGGGGGTCCCATGTCGCAGGGCTCGGAGAGGTGGCAGTCCCTCCCCCTTCCTCCTCCCTGCTGGGGCTAAGCTGCCGTTGATACAACTAAGTAGAGTTACTTAAATATTCACAGACTCCTTCCCCCATGGTGTTTACTAGGAATTTACATTTCCACAAGCGCTTTGATTTCACCACATTTCCTTTCATTCTTCCCCCAGGGAAAGGCCACCAGGGGAGGTTTCTTCTCCTTTGCTTTTCAGCAAAGCTTCAAGCCTTCCCATTTCAATTTGGTGTATTTCCTTTTTCCTTTCCTCTCTTCACTTTTCTTCAAAGAAAGAAAGCAAAGAGACAACAGAGGGGAGATGAAGGAGAGCCTCTAAAACCACCAAAGTCCTCCCCCACCTCCATAAAAACCCCCCAGCATTCCCAAGCATCCCAGGCTGATGAAAGAGAAGGTCTGCGAAACTTCCAGAGCTAAATCCATTGCTTGAAAACACTCATTCCTGTTTTACACCCAGCTCTGCCAGACACCGCAGCGCGGCCGCTGCTCTCCCGAGGGATGCGTTCCCTTCCCGTGCTCCTGGATCCCCACCTTTCCCGGCAGGCAGCAGGCAGCGTTCGGATGCAGGAGAGCTCCCGCTCGCAGCCGGGCTCGCTGGCACGGCGTGTTGGCTGCCAAGCCAGCTGGCCAGGGCGGGGGTGAGCTCCTGCTGCTCGGGCAGCTGCCGGGTTTTGGCTCCCGAGCCGGCCGGGCAGGAGGAGCCGCTCCCCGTGCCCGCAGCCCCGCTCTGCGGGCAGCCCCTGGCCAGATGCTGCCTGGGTCTGCGCCGCAGTAATAACCGTAATTAATAACAATAACATGCCTGCAAACCATGATGACGGCAGGCACTAATCTTTCATAATACTTTTAAGACAGGAAGGGGAGAATCCTGCCGTACAAGTCCTGCTCTGTATCCGTTTGGAGCCGATACTTAGAGGAAGCAGAAGACCTCTTAAATGGCATGCAAATTTGTTTTTCATTGAGCCAGGTTCTATCAAAACCTTCTGTCTTTACGCTGTCACTGAATTTACTTTGTCCCAGTCTGTGTCTATTGCATTAGGCAGCAAACATGGTCCTCGCAGGCGGAAAATATTCAGGAAAATGGCAATTTTATATGGTTACAGCTGCTTCACTAAGGTGGGAATCAGGGAGGACTTGCTGCTGTGCTGAGCATGAGGCAGTTTAGTGCTGCTGCCTCTCCTTCAGCTGGGTGTTTGACTGGATCAGCCGGGAGCAGGGTGGCAATGGCCTGAACCCACGGTGGTGGAGCTGTGTGCGGGACACCAGCTCCCAGGAACCCGGCAGCTCCCCGGGGATCGGGAAATCAGGGCTCAGTTTCCCCAGCCCTGCCGTGTGTCAGTGTAGAGGGCAGGAGCTGGCAGAGCTGTCCCCTCCTCACTCCACAGCCTCCCCATGCTGCTGTCTCACACCTCCCCATGCTGCTGTCTCATTTATTTCAGGGTCATCAGCCAACTCTCATCCAGGAAAACCTTTGGTATGTTAAATTCCCTGCACATGAAAGAAGGATAGAGCACGGGCAGCTTTGCTAACTCACCTCACCCCCTGCCTCCCCCAGCCTTTCCCTCCAGTGCCAGCTCCATTAAAACCAGTTTCGCCCCCGCTGTGAGGCAGAAGTTTCTTGCCCCACAGCATAGCTGATGTGGCAGAGTCTGTAGAGGGTGGACAGCCATATCCAGACTGTCCCAGGAAGAAAGGACACCTTAGAGAACCCACACCACGAAACTGCTGCTCCCTTCCCCCTCTTTGGAGGGAGTTTTTGAGGGAGAACTCCCCACATCCACCTTTTCTAGCTCCACAGTCCTCCAGGGGCAGAGAGGAGACAGCACTGTTCCTGCTCTAATTCACAGCCCTCTGCCTCAGTTTCCCTATCTGTGACACGGGGGTTGAATAACTACCTCCTAACCCCTGGGGATAAATTGGGAGCTTTTCATAACTGCAGACAACCTGTGGGTACCTAGATACAGGGGCAAGCGTTTATGAGCTGAGCGGAGCTCCAGGGGCAGAGGCGTTGGAACACAACGGAGGCATCACAGAAACAACAGATGCTATTTAAAAAGTGCTGCTGCAATGTTTGCTGCACCCTGCAAGGAGTGATTACAGAAGGTCCCCGTGAGGTGTCAGAGCTGATGGTCCCCTTCACCCTGTTGTGTCTCGAGTTACAGCACTCACTCCTGCAACAGTCTGGTGGTTCAGAGGCTGGGTGGGCTCTGCTAGAGTGGAAGCATCTCCCAGTTACATTAATGAGGTGCAGCTCCCCAGAGGGATCTGGAGATGAGGTACATCGTTTTAAGAGGATTTTAATTGGCCTGGGAGTCTGAGGGCTACTGGAGGTGCACACCAGACAGTGGAGGCTCTCCAGGGTCCTGCTCCTCTCCTGCTGCTGGAGACAGGAGACTCTGCACATGGGCCACTGTCACGGCTGGGGTGGACACTGGGTGACCTCAGCGAGGACACAGAGTGGTTTACAGCCACCCTGTGCAGCAGGACTCTCGAGGCTCCTGGCACTGGGTTGGGCTCTCCATTGCCCTGAGGACTGGAGCTCTCTATTCTCCCACATGGCAAAGCATTGACTCCAAGCACCCATGGAAAATGGAGCCTTGCTCTTCAGAGGGTCCTCTCAGCATGTTTTCTCCCACTGAAGCTGCCAGGAGAGCTGCTTTAGGTGCTGCCAGTCACAGAAGGGAAAATCCAGTGTTTTATCCTGCAGAGCCCTCCCAGGCTGTGTGGCTGATGAGAGCTGCCTGCTGCAGGGGCAGGACTGAGGGACCAGACACAGGTGACGGAGCCAAGCCTTGATCATGCAAGGCTGGGGCTGCCCTGTGCAGTCTCTAAACACCCAAGAAGGAGAAAGGGAGCTCTTGCAGGGGTGATAATGTGGCAGTGTCACAGGGGAGACATCTCTCATGGACAACTACAAAAGCCTCCCCTGCTGCTTGCTGCAGGGGGTAAATACTTGTTCAGCATCTTTCTTCCTGGGCTGGTGCCTCTGCAGGGGTGTAGATTTCTATCCCTTCCCTTCATGAGCCATGGATCAGCTGCCCCAGCATCTTTCTCCTCTCTTGAATGCTGTCCTTTTCCTCATCCCATGCCTCCCTGCTTCTTCCTCCCCAACGAGAGACAGTGAGGATGGGCTCACATCATTCCCCACCCAGGGAAGAGAGACAAGAGTAGCGGTGAGATGAGATGGGAGCAGGACAAGTGAGATGTGCAGGGGTGGACAACAAATGCAGGGCAGAAGATCCTGGCTCTGCCATGCCCTGCCTGCTACACCTGTGCTCCCAAACACTCTTCTGGAAGCTGGCTCAGCTGCATGCCTGGATGTGAAAATTCCCAGGGTGCTGCTTTCATTCACAGTGTGACAGCTCTTGCCATGCTGGGACACAGGAGCCTGTTGAGAGGCTTTGAGATATCATCCAAGGCAACCCTTTAGTGTTTGATTTATCAGAAAGGTGACCTTGGGAGGACCAGTGTAAAATTTGCTGAAGAAGTGATGATTCTCCTTGACAAGCACCACAAGGTGCCAGTCTGGGAGCTCCCTGCTGCATTACCAGCCCCAGAACATGAGGGTGGATGGGTGGGCTGGTGTGTTTGTGCAAAAATAATGGTTGTACTTCAGTGCATAGATAACTGCGGGGTTCACTGCAGATGGATGGATGCATGGATGGATGGGCCACTAAATAGCAAAATAATGCAGATCCTCAGAAACAAGATATTTGAAAAGTCTTGGTAATGTCTGCTCTGAACTCACTGTGACTGTCTGCTTTGTCAGTCTCAAATTCAGAGAAATGGGAAAAGCTTTTATAAATCTGCTTCATATGCCAAAGGGGTAAACAAAAAGGATCGGCCGCTCCTGTAACTTGGGGTGAACTTGTCCATCAGGTGATTGGAAATCTGAAAGTAATAGAAGCTTTAGAAAGAAATGCCATTATCTATCAGCTTTGCATTTGTACTCTGTGTTAATCCTTTTTGTTTTAAGTCAGAGAAAAGCAGTCCTTAATTTTGGAGAGATTTTCGATGTATGAGAGATTTTTTATAACACTGCAGAAAGTGACCAATCTGAAGTGGAGGACGAATATTATTCTTCCTGCTGGGAAAATTATTAATAGAGCTGTGGGAATTGTTCACCTTATCTTTATTTCAGGTACAGAACTACTGCATCATGCATCAAGTTTAGTATCCATATCTGCAAGACTAACACAAGCTTTCTCCAAAAAAGCTGTAGGCAAGATCAGGAAAGCTTAGGTATATATATGTACATATATATATATTTAGTTAAATGTGTAAGTGTATAAAATTGTCAGTACTTTAAATGTAGGTAGAATTTACTCATTCCCTCCAAGTAGAAGCACTGAAAAAAACCCACAGAGCATGACAAGCTCATCATCATAATTAACATTTTCTACAACAGTTTAAAGGAAATAAATTCAGTTTGGTTTCTTTGGGTTTTTGTTCTTACTTTCAAAAGTAACTACTTGCTGTCTTAAGAAAAGCCTACAGATGAGGCAGAGACAGAAACTGCTTATTTAGAATGCTCCTTATTATGGAAATGTTTGACTACCCTTTTGGGATTGTTTCAGAGGAATTAGGCACACAAGACTGGAGAGGAAGAAAAGGGACTTCAAGCCACATCCCCGGCAATTGCAGCCCCAGGGCAGCCACGTGATGCAGGAGAGTCCCCAGAGCATCTCGTCCACATCCCATGTACACAGCACGTCAACATCCCCTTGAGATGCTGGAGCTCTACAGAAAACAAACCCACAGCTCTCAGGTGGCACAGGGAGAGGGAAAAAGAGGTAGCAAATGTGTCACCAGATGTCTGAAAACGCAGTGGGTTTGCTGGGGGAAGTTCAGAGATGCCCAGCTCAGGAGATAAGATGCTGGAGCTCAGTACCTGCAGCTATCACAGCCCTGGTCTTTGCTCAGCTGCTCTGTGCTGAGCCCCCTTGTGTGTGGCAGGGGTTGTGCTGCAGCAGGACCTGCATCCTGGGGCAGGAAGCACTGGTAGATGGAGCAGGCAGCATGCTCCTCTTCCAGGTAGAGTCCACTTTGTTCAAAATGCACGACTCATGAAACAATCTGCCTTCAGCCCCCAGCTGCTTGATCCTCAGTTGCTCCTCTCCACCTGCCCACAAAGCTTTCCAGTACTCAGTGCTGCTCCCCTTTGCCCTGCCATCAGCTCACCCCCCAGGCTGCCAGGTGAGGAGATGTGCAGAGGTCTTGCTGAAATATGGCTTTTGCCATCTGTGCCATCCACACAACAGATTGACAAGGTAAATAGAGGTCCTTAGCAAAGGTCCATTTGAGCCCTGGATTTTGATGAGCTGTCTGTCAAACCCATTAGCAGCACCAGCTCTGTGCACAAAAATAAGTCATTGGTAAGCCAGCACAGTGGTGAGAATTATATGAGGGCTGTGGGCCCACTTCTTCCTCTGGCAAGGGCAGCACTTCACAGAGTCAGCTTGACTGTGAGTGCTGCCAGGAGATGGGTCAGAGTGTGGAGCCTGTGATGCCTTCATCCACAGGGCAGAAGTGGCTTTATGCAGCAGCTGCAGGGAGGAAAAGTTGTAATCTCCTGGCTCTCCTCCTGGCTCTTTCCTTTGTATGTCCCTTCCCACTCCCACAGCAAGAGTAGCCCAAGCCCAGTTTGTCATCAAGAGCCCTGATTTGGTCTTAGCCTGCAAATGTAAGTCTTGAAAGTTCAGGAGGAGCTCGATCAGCAGAGAGCACAGCTTCAATGAGGAGGATCCCTGGCATCAATATCAGTGATTGTTTAAACATCAATCAATACCAGTATGGCCTCAGCTCTGGGACTGTGTCACAGACCTATAAATACAACTGTGTGATCCAAACTCCTGACTACAGGAATAGTCACAAAGGCTGCAAGAGTCTGCTGTAGAATCCCAGCCCACAGAACAGGAAGCTTTCAAGCAAGGGGACATGGCCCTTTCACTCACCCTTTGTGAAAGGAGACTGACTCATGAGTGACTTCATCCCCCATGACATTCATCAGCCTCACCTCATCTGCTGCTCCTGCAGCCTGGAACATCCCTCTCATGTCACTCCCCCTACACAGCCCCCTGCATCTCTCTCCTGCAGTCATGCCCCAGCTGAAAACATGCATTTTTCTGCTCTTGACTCAACAGAGCCAGTAGCAGGGTGAAGGACCAAATGAGCTTCTGTTCTGCCTTGCACATTAGCAACAAAACATGACTGACTGCATCCTGACTGCAAACACTTTATTCTTGGTGACAGCATGGCAGAGGCACAAAGGATGCAGTTGGATTTGCAGAGCCCGAGATGAGCTCTGCAAAACTGATAATTAGAAGAAATCATCTTTTTGACTTGTGAGCCGAGCACATTTGAACTGAGATCAGTGAGGGGGAATAAATATGAAAACCAATTATGTCATTTGAACCAAGTCACTTCCCTGATTATAATCACCTCCCTGTATGGACATAAAAAAGGTGAAAAAATGCCCATGTCAAATTATTAAGGAATTAGGGTGACCAGACTGCACTTAATGACTCTGTCGCTCGTAGAATTTAAGTGAAGTTGTCTGATGGGATTCTGAAGTCAGATGTGCACTGAGAGGGATAATTGGAGCATTGGAGTGAGGATTTATGGTACCATTGTGGTAGAAGTCTCAGCTCAGGTTGTACCGTGCTGTACTGCTACAGCAGGAAATCTCCCTGCTGGCACAGGCTGGAGAAACAGCAGCAAAGTGTTCTACAGAGTTCCTGCCATACGGTTTTACTGTGGTGAAAAACAGAGCTGCACAGCCTGATGGTCCAGCACCACTCCTGGCATCCCAGCAAACACTCCCTGATTGCAGCAAATGGAAGAAGTGGGGACTTCGCTCAGAAAGAACGTGAGAGGTCAGGTGAATGCTGCATGAAACAATCCCTTGCAATCTTCTTGTGAATGTGGCTGAGATCCAGCAGGGTCAAAGGTCCACAGGCACAATCCCTAAAAGTGGAGATGATCCCAAAAGACGCATCTCAAAGCCACTTATCACCAGTCTAAGGCTGGATCTGAAAGATGTTGAGCATCCATAAAGAGGTACCCAGTTTCCTCCCTAGAAACACATTCACATTTCTCATCTGTCTGGTCCAAATTCACCAATATTATGTCAAGAATATGCCTACATACAGCTGTGCTGCAGGCAAAGGAGAAACCCTGCCAGCAGCATGCAGCCCTTGGAGCAAGCTCCAGCACCCCTTTCACCCTCTGGAAAGCCTTGAGATAAGAAAAAAGCTTAAGAGCTGTCTGCTTTTTCTTGCTGTTCTGCATGAACCAAGCCTGTGCTGAGGAGCTTTCTGAGCAGTGTTTACACACTCACATCCACTAAGCCTCAGCAGCTTTGCTATCTCTCAGTGGAGATGTTTCAAGAAATACATTTTTGATCCTTTGTTAGCTATCCACTGGAGGTCTTGTGGAATCTAAATTAAATACCATTAGGAGACCTTTAATCTGCAGTGCTTCCAGTAAAAGCAGATGGTCTCTCCTGAGCACACAGGCTCATTCACTGAAGGCTCTCCCGGCACGCTCGCCCTCGGCACTGCAGCTCGGAAATCCAGCCAGGAGCTCAGCAGGCTGGAGTTGGCTGGGTTCCCCTGCCGTCAGAGGGGAAAAGCCAGGCTGTGCCAGCCAACAGTCTGAACCAGTATTCCCTCACAGGAAGGAAATCAAGGAATTTGGACAGCTCTTCCCAGCGGACTGCCAGGATCATCTAAGAACCTTCATTGCTGTCTTCTGCTCACACGACAATTCAGGAGGACAGAAATACTTATGTCTGTCAAACTGTTTAATCTCCCTGGCTTAAGCTGCCTGTCCAAATTTGAAACCTGGCTAGATTTTCCCCAGACTGCTTGTAACTGTGTCTTATCCTTTTATTAAGATGAGGAGGATTATTTGAAGCTTTTGTTCTTTACAAATCCTCCTGTGCAAAGGCAAGGTGGCGCTTTAGATGAAATCTTCGTTCCGGGCTGCTCAGATGAGAGATGCAGTGCTTTCCCACAAAGGATTTTGTGACATTGGATGCTGAAAACTGGTACAGCATTGTTGAGGGGGGTGGTGTATGATGCTCTAGTCCCTGTGATTGCTGCTTTCTTCCTTTGAGCCTAAGAAGCTCTGTTACTTCAACCCCGCAGAATGAGTCAGAAATCCTCATTTTTGGTGCTAGAAGCATAAAAATAGGCAAATTTTCATGTTAAATGGAGGACAGGAAGAGAGTTCCCTCTGACAACTTACAAACCTGTCTCCTCTGAAAGCCTTTTCTTAGCTGCATCACTTGCTCTTATTTCAACTTGCCTTAGTGATTTGCAGTCATTAAATCACTTAGCTAAAACATGTATAAATCGTAGTGTTGAATCCCTGCAAGCTAAACGTCTCTGGAGAAAGTCTGATCAGGTCCCCCTGAGGGGGACCTAAAGGATATTTGCTCACTAGTTCACAGACATACAGGCCTGCTGAAAATGGACAGCAGTGACATTGGCTGGACAATTTTATCCTCAACAAAAAGGGATAAATCTGGGAGGTGGGTCCCTCCCAGACCAAGGGCTTTAGAAAGCACCCAGCTTCACTCGTGTTCTGTCCCAGGAGCAAGGCATAGCCATGACACACATCCATGTCTCGTGCCTCCTTGAATCCTGTAAGAGACAAGGACTGAGTGTTCTGGATGGAAAGGTAGATAAGGATTTGCATCTGCAAAACTGTCACCAACTAGCAAAACTGCAGGTGTGGTATAGGGGAGCAGGACCTCTCCAGAGAAACACAGACTCAGGAGCAAGGCACAAAGCCCCATTCCTGCAGAGCAGGTACTGTGGTGAATCACTTCCTCAGCCAGTTTTTCCCAAGCATTGCTCAAAAGAAGAAAAAAAAGCCCCTTTTGTTGGTGGGATACCCATCTAGGAGGTGTGCCAGTTTTGCCTTGGCCTCCAGGGAGTTTCTTAGCATTGGTGAGCATTTGAGGTTCTTAAACACCTTTTTGAAGTTGTGTCTTCATTTCTCTGGGTTTCCAGCCTCTCTCCTTTGTGTAGCCCTTTCAGACTGTAAATGTTTCAGAGCAGGAAGTCTCTTTTATTATGTACAGCACCTAGCACCGCAGAGCCCACTTGATGATGCCATCAAAAGCTTGCTACATACCAGCAAGGGCAAAGAGGGATGCTGAATCAAAGGAGCTCTCATTAGCAAACCAGGCAGGGAATGCTGGAGGAACTGCCACACTTCGTGACACGCTGCATATGCACCCAAGAAGTCAAGAGCTCCTTTCAAAGCTGCCTGACGTCCCCCTGTGATTGCTCGCAGGATGCTAACAGGGCCAGCAGGGGAGCGATGTCTGACAGACACAGTTTCTGATTGCTGTTGTAACCTGGAGTGCTGGGTCCATCCCTCGGTGTTTGTCCATGCTCAGTATTCTCATGCTGCTGTGACAGAGCCTCCCTTCCTAGGTAATCTTCTTGGGAAGTTGTGGTGACTTTGGCTTACTCTTTGGGAAGTCGTTCTGGGGAGTGTAAAGGGAAGAATCCCATAAGCAATTAGCAGGAGGAACACGTGCATTGCAGATGGTTAATCTGCCTGCTTTCATGTGAACAAAGGAGAAGTCCCTTGAATGAAAGGAAACGGGTAACTTTAATGCAGGCTACAGTAAATGCAAATTAACTCCACAAATAAAGAAGCTTTTCTTCTTGGAGCCAAGAAAACATTTCTCAAAGTCTGTATTTTAAATATACAATAATCTCTTTTATACCTCAGAAAGCTGTCCCTGCCTTGAGCAGTCTGATATCTTCCTTGCAGACAGTAATCAGTCCATCACCAGTGCTCAAGGATGAATATTAATATTTGATTGTTCTCTTTGTATCCTGGCACATCCAGTTGCAGGGCTGGAACCAGACTGACTTCCCCTGCAGCCTGCAACCTGCCTGGCCTCAGGTTTTGGCTGGAGTCCAAGAAGGTATCTCACATCAAGCTCTGGAGCATCCAAAGACCTTGGTATGGACCTCCTGAGCACTAGGGAGTATCAGTGTCAATCCACTGATCAATCCATGATGCTGTAAAGACCCCATATCAATTCCACTTGGGAGGGCCTGTGCACCCCTTTGGGGACACCTCAAGGTGCTCCAGGACAGCCTGAGAGCCAGGCAGAGGCAACAGCTTGAATCTGATGAGGGGTAGAACTGAGACAAACAGAAAGTTTGGCACACTTCTTCAGCAAGGCTGCCCATGGTAGTTAAGAGCAGCACTGCTGTCCTCTTCATTCACAGCAGCACAGAGGCAGAAAGGTGCCTCAGTGAACACTCTTGGGCTGAGATCAAATTTTCATCAGGAGGGTAAAGGTGAGGGGGACAGCAGCCCTCTGCAGCTGGGAGAGCCAGGTCTGGGCTTAGGGAGCAGCTGGAGTCACTGCCAAGGGCCTGACCAAGGGGAAGAGAGTGGAGCCAGATGGAAGCAACAGGCTGAGCCAGGTGGCCCCGGAATCTGGGAAAGCACTCCTTGAAGATATGAGCAAGAGCAAAAGCTCCCAAAGGAGTAACCCTGGTCCCACTCAGCACTCACCAGCACCTTCACCCTCAACACTGCTGGTCCCACCTCCAGCCCAGTGAGACACAGAAAAAAGGCACTCAGATAATGCAGGAGAGGATATGGAACACCAGTCTCCAGCAATGGCTGAGGTGGTCCCAGCACTGGCTCTTTCCAGCTGAAGTTTGAAAGGGACATGAAATCCAAAGCAGTGTCAGGCTTCTTAGCCCACTCAAGCACTACAGATTTGTAAGTCAGTGAAACTGGTGGTGCTTGTGAGGATTTGGTTGCAGACGGATCAAAGAAAATCCATCCCAGGAGAGAACATTTGCAATGAGAAGCAGAGTGTGTGTGTGAGACAGGGAGGAGGGAGCACAGTGGGGGCAGAGGAAAGGACACCATGCAGAAGATTACTTTAATTTCCTTCTCCTTCAGGCTCTTTATTAACACCCAGCTAGATCTCTCTCCCTGGCTGTTGCAGCAGTGGTAGGGGCCAGGCTAAATGTGATGGCAGAAGGGTGCAAATCAGGGGCAAGGGAGACCAAAGCATCTGCACATCCTGCTTCTCTCACAGCAGCCATGAGATCAGATGGGGCTGGAGGGGACATGGGAATAAAGGACCAGTGACAAGCTTCTGCTTCTTGTGACCAATCCAAGTGACCTGCTGCAAACACAACTCTGAGAGGTGCTAATATGTGAAGATGTAATTTCCTGGCCAGTCCACACCTGCTCAAGCCTGTGTGTCACCTACTGCCAGCACAGCTGTGCCAGTCCAGCAGCCATTTGCCTCCAAGGCTTGCCTGCAGGGTGGCACTCATGGCCTGATCCTAAGCAGGACACACAGGCAGGGAGGGAGGAGAAAGCCTCCAGAAGCTTTGGCTGGTTGTGGGGTTAAAGTCCATCCTGAGGCTGTAAAAGAGGGGATCTTTGTACAGAAAACAGCAGCCAGTTTAGCCCTCAGGTACAGAGCTGCTGCCCCAGTGCTGCCAGGGCTGTTGCTTCTCCCTTGGCTTCCTAGAGAGATGAGGCTCATATGGACCAGCTGAACCCTGGAGTACCATGCTGCCAAAGGCTGCCAGTCCCCCCACTGATGCTTTCAAACCTTCAGGCCATTTCCAGAGAGGAAGAGATCCTAGAGAAGTGAAGTGCCCACAAATGTTGTGAGCTAGCAGATGTGACTAAGCTGAGGAGGGGCTCCTGCTATTTTTTCCACCGAGGCAGAGCAGCTGGAGCTCAGCCCCTCAGTCCACAACAGGGAATACACACATATACACACAGAGACGAGCACACAGGCACAGAGCCAAGCTGGGATGCACTTTCACATCTTCTGGATGCCAGAGAGCACAATTATGAGAGATGGAGGCACGGGAAAGATGGCTTGATACAGGCTCAAAGACAACTCTAAGTCATTTCCAAAATAAGAACACATACAAGTGAAATAAAGCCAGGACTGAGGGAGATGTTAAGTAACGAGAGGGAGCACTTCCCAACTCTCCTTGAGGTGCTTCAGCAGGTGGGCAACTGAGCAAGTGCCTGGAAGCCTCCACTCGGTCAGGGGCAGGGGAAGTTAAAGCACCACCAGCGAGACAAGCCCTGGAGTATTAGTGCTAATAGCCATCGCAGCCAAATGAATTCAAATTGCGTTCAGCCGCCCATGAAAGCGTTGTTGGTGGCAGCGCTTCCCCATCCGCTCACATTTTCGTGAAGTAATTAAAGCCATTAGAATGTAAACCAGCTCTTTTGGCTTGGGAAGGAAAGAAAGCAGGAAGGGAAAAGGGAAACTGAATGACAGCTTCGCTAATTCAGCTACTATTCCCACTATTTCCGTATCTACTGATTAGTTCCCATTCTCCAGCCGTTTCCATACCGATGCAGAGGCTCAGGTCCTCTGCAGAGGTTCCTACACCTCCATGCAGCAGCACACCCTGACCCCAGATCAGCATCTCCCCCATGCAGGATGCTGGCAATTGGGCTTTCTTTCTACCAGCCCTCACCCCTCAAGCATTCACATCCCAGGAGGCAACTCAGTTCTCTCCTCCACCAGGAATATGTGGAAGGAGGAGAGGTAGCAAACAGGCTTTGTGCTCAAAGGAAAGAAACCCCACCATGAGCCTCTAAACAAATGGACACAAGCAGTAGATTTGAGGCAACCACAGTGCTCTGGAAAGTCATTTCATGTCTGAAAAATCCTGCACATGACATTCAGCTGCCACATTAATCACCTCAAGTGATGGAGGTACTTCTTCAGTGTCTTTATTTATTGGGTTAGCAAAGGGAAGCAGCACTGTGGAGGGCAGGTGGCCAGAGCTGCTACCTGGGGCTTACTTCTCTGCCTGGTACTTGCCTGCATGCCAGAGGGCAGGCAAAGCTCAGGGCTAGCAGGACCTGCAGTGAGGGTGGTTTTGTGGCAAGTCCAGGTTAGAGAGAAATGAGCTTGAAAGTCGAGAGGCAAGAGAAGGAGATGCCAAGCAAGGTGCAGAGGGTTGCAGGGGAGAGATAAAAATGGCAATGCCAGGAGGAGGAAATCCTGCTGGACCCCAAGGCCAGATGTCAGCTGTATCTAAGCTGGTCTCCACTAGTGCCACTGTGGCTGGGCCAGTGTCCTGTGATCCCCCCTGGACACTGGCTGGGAATTGCTGTCTCTGTGTGCATCCAGGGCAGATGCTGCCTGCAGGGCTGGCTCTGCCTAGGGACACTTCCTCACACTACCCTGGTTAGACAGAGCTGGAAAAGCTCTGGTTACAGCAGCAACTGTCCTGCTGCTCATACAGCTCTTTCCTACCTTCCACCCACTTTGTCCCTGCTGAAGCAGCCCTGTGCCAGGGCAGGTGCCTTGGGCTGCAGTGAGGACCTGGGCAGCACAAGCTGCCAGTGAAGCCTGAAAAGCAGGTTACTGGTGGGGGATGCTCTGTGTGGGCTGGAGCCATGCACAAAGTGCTGTGATGGACAAAGAGGGCACCATACAGTCATTCAAATACCTGCAGAGGATTTCTTTGTGGAGGTGCTCTGCCTGTCTCTGGCTCTGTACCCCTCCCCTCATCAGCCTGCCTCTGCTCTGTGCAGGCCATGTGGGGGTGTGGGTATTCTGACATTTCAGGGCAGAGGAGTTCAAGAGCATCAGAGGGACATATTTTGTCTGTGAACAACAGCAGTAATTCCCTCTTTGGGAGGACCTTGTGGGAGACCAAGGGGCAAGTACTATTGGATGCAGCAGGTATCTGGGGGCTCTTCTGAGCTCAGCCTGTGCTTTATTGGACCATCTCTCCCTTGGTGGATTTTTCTCAACACTTCAGAGCTAAAAGCCTGGCAGCATCATTCAGTCTACAGGACCCAGAATGGTTTAACCAGCTGGGCCTCTCACATTGGCAGGCTGGAGCATTAGACTGAGTTGAGCTTTCCCAAGGGATCAGTCTACCTGAAGGATGATTTCCCCACGAACAAGCTGGGCTAGGAGGCTTGTGAGCACTGCTGCAACCAGCTCAGCCAGCTGATTTTGCATAGGACTGACCTAGGAGCACTCACATGGATTGTCCTGTGTGCCAGCAGTGAGACACAGCAATGGGTAGCTGTGGAGGGCTACTGGAACTCTCAGTGCATGCAGGTCAGTGACAGGATCTGCACTGAGAAAGGTACTCTTTGGACAGCAAAGAAAAAATCCATTCAGGAAGCTAAGGAGCAAATTAACCTCTAGGATTACTGAGATAGCAGGTACTAGTGCAAAACCAAAGGGGTTTGCCCAAGAAGTACAATATTATTGATCCAAATGGGAGCAATGAGTGCCCATAGTGCAGTCTTCTAACTGAGGTTCCCACCAGCAGCTGCTCTTGCACACATGCCCCAGAGACCTTGGAGTAAGAAGCACGGGGAAGCAGCAGGAGGAGGAAGGAGCTGCATTTAACTGGCAGATCTTTGTAGTGGGATTCCACTCTCAACTCCCCCAGTGCAATCCCACCGCTGCTCTCACAAATTGTGCCTCGAGGAGCACAGCACAATGCATCCATCACCCAGGCATTCATCCCACCTGGGCCTCCTGGCGCGATGTGGTGAGCAGCACTTTCAATCAGGCAACGTTAAAATAAGAGAGATTCACTTTTTCGTTGACATCAGCAAAAAAAAAAAAAAAAANGAAGAAGATGACACCAATTTAACCCAATGGGCTAAATAGCATCTTTCACTCGCTTTTCTATGGGCTCCCAAAACTATGGGAGAAAATTGAAATCTGTTTCTTTCTGTCTCCCTTTCTTCCTTTTTTTGTAATAATTCCTGGTATGCAAGGCCTTGTGCCAGGGCTGGTATTGTGGGTGATGAATCCTGAGTCAGGCGGCGGGGAGGTTTCTGTCCTATCAGCGCGCCTTGCCATGGTTTGGGATAATGTGCCTGCGGCTTGTCAGGTGCTGATGGGGAGCAGGAGGGGTGGGGGGATGAATGCATTTTTGATTGCTATAATTGCCACAGATTGGATGCTTGAGAGGAGCTAATTAACAAGGAGGCTATGGGCGGATTATACTTGCAGAACAGAATCCCATGCAGATCCTTTCCCTTTGTGCCACATGTATGAGATCATTGGTAGGTGATTATGGCTGTGAATACGGTCCTAATTTACTTTGCACGTCTGACGAAAATCCTGTACATAATAAAACGCGGAGGCAACTTAAAGTAGCCCAGTTCAGAGGGGAAGGACGGCCTTGCTGCTAAAACACTGAACCCAGAGCAAAGCTCTTGAGGTCTCCTACTTTCCCTGAGTAACCGTGGCTGTGTGACAGCTCTTCCCCCTGCCTCAGTTTCCCTCTCTACCAAAGGGAGAAGGCAGGCTCATAACTGTGGATGTTTGCAAGGCGCTGTGCACCCTGTCAGGGAAGATGCTGTAAAGGAGAGAACAGAAATATCATCATGCCACGGGAGCAGATCAAACAGCACAGCAAAAATAGCAGCCTGTGCACTTGGAAAAAATACACGTCTTTGTGAGGACTCTTGCTCTCACAAGAAGAGAGTGTAAGCAGTAGCTCCAGCTGTTTCTGCAGCCTCGGGATTAGAAAGAACTGACAGGCAGGAATAGCTCTGTCATCCTGGTCTTGCTTCTCCAGCCTTGTCTTACCAACAATATCTCCTGCATTCCCACAGGTTTTTTGGGGCCCTGAGGGAAAAAGGAGCAAAGATTTCTCCTTAAACATAGCCCTCATCCAGCTGGAGATGTTTGGGCTGGGGTTTAACCCAGGCTCTGACTTCAGGGCAAGGCTACACTTGTTTGCTCCTCTGGTATTTGGGCACTCATAGTGTCTGAAAATGAGGAATTATCCTGTAGATTCTGTGCCATTACACAGCTGGAACATCACCAGCCACACAGGGAAAAGAGTTACTGGTGGGGGATGCTGAACATCTGTCCATCCATCCATCCCTCCATCCCTCCATCCCTCCATCCCTCCATCCCTCCATCCCTCCATCCCTCCATCCCTCCATCCCTCCATCCCTCCATCCCTCCATCCCTCCATCCCTCCATCCCTCCATCCCTCCATCCCTCCATCCCTCCATCCCTCCATCCCTCCATCCCTCCATCCCTCCATCCCTCCATCCCTCCATCCCTCCATCCCTCCATCCATCCCTTCATCCATCCCTCCATCCATATTCATCCACCCACCCATCTCTCTCTCCATCCCTGCAGGTTTTAAGGGTAGGTTGAGCTACAATACCCATCTTTATTTGGTGAAGGGTTTGCCCAGGGTCCTTTCACTGCTGTCTGTGCCAGTGGGAGTTAGGCTGGGCAAGCCTCCAGGACTTTGGTTTTTCCAAGCAGGAACACTTTGCTGGGAGTCAGGCAGCTTGACAAAGTAGTGGTAGACTTTTTTAGAAAGTTGCAGTATTCCTCTCAAATAAATCACATTTTTACATTCAAAAATGGAAGTGATATTTATAGTATTGGATAATTTTTACTTGAAATATTTTCTGCATTTTTCAATGGAATTTTTTGGGGTGGGGGGGGCATTAAAGTCAGCATTTTCAGAGGAAAAGAAACAAAACCATTTTCCAACCTTTTTTCCTTTAAAGTCAGCATTTTGGATTCCAAATTATATACAGGGATTTAGACCTTTTCCTTCCACAGATCATTTTACCCCAGTCATTTTTTATTAAGGTTACTGTTTCCATAATAATGGCTACCCGTTGATTCCAAAATGAAAATATCACTTGCAGATCTCCTAATAAGAATACACTGTATTCTTATTAATATTTAGAATATTTCATAATATTTCCTTAGTTTTATTTCATTTTATGCTTTTTTACTATGCTGTGGATGATGACTCCTAGAAAACAAAATACCACAGCCAGCCTTCTCCTACAGTCAAGAACTACTCACCTAAATTTTACATTTAAATTAATCAAGACCAAGAGAGAAAGCAATCTGTCTGCAGGTTTAAAAGTACTTTCAATGTTGGATTCATTTCAGCAACCAGAAAGGGTTTTCTTCGAGACAAAAAGCCCAAGAGGTGTAAAAATGGATTTCCACTTGTGTCATGACTGAATTCGAGGAGAACAATCCATGAATGAGACAGAATTGTTCTGCTGAGGGAAGAGGCTGCTGCCTATTAGCAATTTGGTTGCTGGAGTCCAGGGAGATAAACTGGAGAGGAAATACTTCATTTATTGAGAGACAGGATTGACTGTGAATGCTGTTAGACAAGACAACAATTGAACCTTGCCTCTGTGCAGCTCCTCTGTTCCTACAGGGATGAGCTCAGAACATCCATGGACTCTCTCACTGCAGAAAGGAAGAGTAGCCTAAAACATGAAACAGTACAGAGAAAGGAAAAGGCAGCCAGGATAAAACCCTCTTCTGAGGAAGAACTCCAGTTTCTTGCCAAAGCAACCATTTGTGACACTCTGGTCCAGGTCCCAGTTTTACTGCTGGCCATTTTCTGACAGTGTCTCAACCCCAGGTTTTGCTTTGGACAATTTCAAACAACGTCCCTCATCGTGCTGAAGTTTCTCTCTTTGAACAAACCCTCCATTCTTCTTCTCGTCCCCTTAGCAAAATATTTTCCATCCTTCCACATCAAACTCTGGATATTTGCCTTTGGAAAGTTGGAGAGCAGAGCAGATGGAAGGCAGGGATCAAACCCAAAACCATGGAGTCACTTCCAAAGACAATGTGGTGGGAAGCTCAGCAGGATGGGGGTGATGGGTAGAAAGAAAGAGGACACTTAAGAGGATGGCGTAAGGGTGTTGGCCTTTTTTAATCACTCACATTGAAACATTGGCATGATTTGCCCTAATTTCTATGCAAAATATGTATCTCTGGTGCTGAGGAGAGACAGGTTGTCACAGATGTGGAACAAGCAAGGTAGAGATACTGGCAGAGCACACGGCTGAAGGATCAACATTAGCATATTGGCATTTGGGCTGACACCTTATCTTGGGCTGACTTCTGAATGAAAAGTAATTCCAGGTACTCTCCTTCTCCTGGAGCAGTCTGTTACTTTATTATTGAGATTGACTTTTGTTCTGTTGAGCTCTGCCTTCACCACTGAGTGACCAAGAGAGGCCAAGTCCTGGGGAGAGGAGGGGGTGGTGGTGGAGGCACAGCCTTGTCTCCCGACAGCACTGGCGGGTACTGAGGGACAGGGGTGGCTGATAAGGGGCAGAAGAGGAGCAGAAGAAAGGCCCAGACGTGAATTTGGCACAGGCAGAAGTGCTATCCAGGCATGCAGGCTGGCAGTGCTGGAGTGCACAGCCCAGATAACAAAGCATCGTCCTGGTGCAGAGCCTGCGACCGCCTCCCCCGCCACGGCAGGATGCTGCTGTCCCCTCTGTCACTGCTCAGTGTCCCCATCCCCAGACATGGCTTCATGAGGTCCAACTGCTGATCCAGCTCTGGGTACTCTCTCCAGCCCCCCGTGATGTGTAGACAACGTTCCTCCCTGCTGACAGCTCTCCCAGTGAGATTCTGCTGCTACAAAGGGCTCCTGTCCCTCCCGTCTTTAAATAAAGAAGAGTCCCATTAAATACTATAAAGTATTTATTGGCCAATGGGTAAAATGAGCATGTTTCTTTATGGCTGCAATGATCATTAATGAAACTTTAGGGTCCCTGTTGGGACTATGGAGCAGAATAAATGACCTCTTGCTAGTCATCATCTCCCTGGTTTCTAGGACTCTGCACCAGAAATGATCCAACTTCATTTAAGGAAAATCAAATTAAAAACAGATTAAAGTAAAAGCACCTCATGCCCCTGTTCTGATTTAACTGTGATGAAAAACAGACCATGGAGTAACTTTATAATGGGAGGAAGCTCATTTAAATATTCCCCTCCCAACAGAAAGAGATTTAAGAATTAAATGAATGAGGAGATTTTCCTTTTAATGAGATTAGCCTTTTATAATTGCTCATTATGGACCACTCCAGAGATTTGGAAGAAAAAAAGTTATACAACATACCTGGAAAACACTGCATTAGAAACCAGCCAACCCTGCCCCTTCACCATCAGTTCCAAAAAGTGAAATTCAAACTAGTTTCTACTTACAAGTCACTCATCTCAAGTGGCTCCAGCTCCTCCAGATCCTCTCTGCAATTACTGGCTTTGTAAAGAAAATGAAACAGAGGTTTGAGATTAGCAAGCCTTAATACATTTGCTAAAAATTCTCCCCTTTTCCCATGGAAACACATTTATTTTTGACTGTCAGCTGTCTGGCAAAGCCATGTGATTTCATTTCATCTTTCCAAATTTCAGCGATACCTAAAATAAAGGCTGGACAGAGCCGCCCCTTCTGGCTTGGAAATGCTGGCCTGATTCAGAGGCACTGTGGGGAGGTTAGAATTTTGTGTCTGAACTCGAAGCATTTGGTTGTGCTTGGTCCCTGTGAACCAAGTGACTCTGAAGTCCCAGCTTTGGGCTGTACAATAATACCAGAGTAAGGATACATACACATGTATTATTTCATTCATCTCTGACTGTGATTTATGTTTAGTGTCAGGCTCTTTTGAATGAGCTGAAATTAATACTCAGGGCAGGATTTTCTGACAAAGTGGGACTGGGCAGCTGTTTGCTCCATTCCTGTTGACAGCACCAAGCAGTAAAGGAGATCAATGGCTCTCTTTGTTTTCTCCATGTGCTGTGTATTCACAGCAATCAAAGTCTTGCTCCTTCTCCTTATCTCTTCACCTGCAGTGGCTGCAATGGATGAGCATTTGGCCATGCTGGTACTCAGGGCTGCAGGATGGATTTGCACCTTTCCCACTGGGGCCCCTAGATGCCTTTCCCATCTGTTCCATCAGGGTATGAAAAGCTACTAAATGCAGGAAAATACTCCATTGCCTGCAATCTGGCTGCCTTGGAACTGGCCATGTCCTGCTCTCCCTGCAGTCAGAGATGGCACTTCCAGAGGATGTTTTGCTCCACCCCAGGAAGGGGTTTCAAGGAAGATGGGGTGATGATGTGGCAGGACACCTCCTTATCTTATCCTCTCCTGCAGAACCAACTCAGAGCAGACTCCTCATTGTCAGGGCCTGAAGTCCAGAAAGCTGGATCCTGGACCAGGATCCACTTGGATTTCAGAAGGCACAATTGAGTGCAACCACACAGGCCCACTGGCTGTGACACTGGGAGCTCAGGCTGGGTGACCACAGCCATGCCCTGGAATGCTCACAGGGAATGGCCAAACCAGCTCACCAAGGCCATCAGCCATTTGGCACTTGGCAGTGGTCAATGTGTCAGTGGCTGCTTACCCGGCTGCCAGAGCTGCTCAGCCCTTTTCTGTCAAATCATTTGGCTCTCAAGGCAATATTTTATTCCAGTGTCATTTTGTTATCAGAAGTCAAGTCCATTTCTAGAGCTGTCAGTATTAGTTTACTTTGATTTATACTTCCTTTCCATATTTGCAAAGGCAAACAGACACAGTTTCCCAAGCATCTCTGCTACCCACTGACAGCATTCCCTTGCAAATCTGTGCTGGTACCAGAACCAGGCACAAAGGGAAAAGTGTCATTAATGAATCCAACCTCTCATTCCTATCCACCCACCATCAGATACTGTGGGCTCCCTCCCATCTCATCAGGCCTTTGGAGATAAGAGGAACTCAGCCTAACTTTGGCCCTCAATGCATACAAATAGGCTTTATGTTAATATTTGCAAATAGCTTCTCAGAGGAGCAAGAGATTTCCCAAGCTTCCCATCTTCTGGGGTTCTCCAGGCAATGGAGTGGGACAGATGAAGTCATCAACACAGCCCAGGGATGAAGGCAGAGACAGAATCACAGATATTCTGCTTAAATCACCCAGCTGATGGGGAATTTAGAAACCCTGTGAGGTCTTGGCACTCCAGAGCACTCTGTGGGCAGCCTCCCGAGTGGACCTGGGTAACATTATTTAGTGAATCAAGAGGGGTGTTTTTGTTGAAAACCAGACCTTCAGGAGGGCCTGAGCTATTTGAGAATTCAGGTCAAATGCAGCAAAGAGTCTTGGTGGAGACAAAAGGGTGGTGTTTTGAGAGAGAATGTCAAAACATATTCTCCGTCTTTCTCCCCCCATTACAAAGTAATTTTTTTTCTTCAAAAATTGCCCTAATTTTCTGGAGACACTAAAACAAAACACAGACAAAGAAATCCATCTGCACAGGATGGAGTGAAGATGGGGGCTGACTGGAACCCACATTTTCCTGTCTTTGCTTTCACATGGGGAGCACGGAGAACTCCGTGAGAAAGGGCTGCTGTTGTAAAGGAGAAAAATAACCCCTTTTATCTCACCTAGATCATTCTCCACAGACAGACACTGACCTTCCCATGCTGAAGGGGAAGGTTAGTGAGACAGCTCCTCCTCTGGAGCAGGTAAGGATGGAGTAGCTGGGACAACATCCTGTCAAAGACCCCTGTAGCTAAGGCTCCAGGGTGTCCATACAGGCTGAGTTTGGGGGCTCCAGATCAGCTTCTTTTTTTTTTTCAGGCAAAGAGAAGGAATTGTCATGTTCATTGCTGGGTTGGCAGTGTCCTAGCCCCTGCCCTGCTCCCTTAGGTGGCTGCCTGGGGACTGATACCTCTGCTGGCCCCAGCCCCACTGCATGGCAAAGGAGAGCCTTTCACTCCTCCCATGCCATCACCCTGGCACCATCTACGCCTGCCAGAGACGTGGAAATTAAAATAATAAACAAAGCAAGCAACATTGCATGTGGAGGCTAATGTACCATAATGCTCTGGAACACAGGCAGCTGCTGCCTCACGCTGAGCACAGAGGATGTGTTTGAAAAATGTATCTTCCTCCAACAGCAGTTATTTCAACATTATCTTTCTCTTTTTTTACTTCAAATAAGACATTTACTTTCCCCCAGCTCATAATCTCCATATGGAGGAGAGCAGAGGGCAGTGGGGAAAGGCAGAGAAATTACACTTTTTAACACAGTGGGATTTAAATCATAGGAAAACAAATGGAATTTAACTGCCTGGCTGAAGTCACATTCATGTTGTGGGTATTTATGGCAATCATCACTAACAACAGGAAGAGATTAGCTATTGCTGAGAGCCTGAGTGCTGGCTGGGGAGCAGCGACTGACTCTGTCAATGTGTGTGATCTTAAAAGCAAGGACAGGATGTGTGTCTGTGCACACACATCCCTGCAAGTACCCACGTGTTTGTGGGGAGGGGGGGGTTGTGCTTGGTCCCTGTATTCAGTGGCCATTCCAGAAAGGCCTTTGCTGCACAACATCAATTTCACTCTTTAATCTCAACTTCCACCTGAGATTTGATGAAGAAAGGAGAGCTCATTTTATTGGAACTGGCAGAGAGTGACTACAAGATTAACTCCAAATGTAGATGTGGGTGTACCTTGAACGTCTCCACCAGCAGAGACATGTACTTATTTTCCATCTAAGAGTGAGTCTAAATAGGAACTGTAATGGATATGGAGAGCCTTCTGAGACTGGAAAGGTGGTTTATCTCAGGTCTCAGAGCAAGCTGTTTGTCTAGTTGATGCATGCAAACATTGCTTAGGGTGTGCAATGTGTTGTACAGTCAGAGAACCTCACCTCTAGCTACTTCCCCAGGAGCCAGGTGAGCACACAGCATCCCTCACCTTGTCCCTGTCCCCATGCTTGGAATGGGCCAAGACCCTTTCCCTGAAATGCAGATTTGACCAGGGATGCAGCAGCACCTAAACACTGACTGCTGGTGTTTTACTAACCTGAGCATGCCCCCCCAGCCAGCTGAGCCAAACCCTAACGGGTCAGCTCTCCAGCAAAACCATCCCATCCTTACTCTAGGAAAATAAACCACCAACAGCCAGAACCACTGCATTGTTTCAGAGGATAAAATTCACTCAGAAATCCCCCTTTTCCAATTCCCAAGCAAACATGTCCATATTAATAAAGCAAAGTGCTCTCACCCAGAACAGCTCCGGCAGGGAAAAGCATTTTAATGGACTGACTGGGAGGGAAAATTGACTTGCAAGAAGAAGAGTCCTGGCTGGGTCCCCTGAGCCTGGGCAGGGGCACGGTTTAGAGACCTGTTTTAATCAAATTGCTTTTAAAAAGCAGAAAGGGAAAAGCTCTCTGACAAATTTGACCTTTGGGCATCTCAAAGATGAGAGCACAAAATGTATTATACACTTTATTTCTCAGAGGAAATAAAATAGGGTGGGAATAGATGGAGTCTCATCTTGGGAGTGGAAAGTAAAGGAGGGAAGAGGACAGACAGATCATCTGCTGGCTGGTGGTGTTGGATCCAAACCCACCTCAAGACTCTAAATGGGACACATAAGTCATGGCCAGCTCCTTGCTATGATCTTACTCCACACTTGGGTTTATTTGTGTTGGAGGCTCTGCAAGGAAAGACAACCATGAGAACTCACTGCACCTGGGGAAACCAAACCAAATAATTAGCAAAAACATAATGGAAAATAAATTAAACATGCACCAAAGGAATGGGAAATCTCCACTGCTCACCTCTGCCCCCTGAACAGCACTTCACAATTGGAGACAGTGGCTGGCTTAAAACTCTCAGGATATTGGATATTGTGGATATTGAAATTCCAGAGGCACCAAGCACATCTGCCCAGATGGGAAAATCAGAAGTTACAGCACTTGGGTGGTATGATAAGTCTTTTTTTGCACCCTGAAAAACAATTCAATTGTGGGAGGAATGTGTCAGTTGTAATTTTGCAACTTAATGAAATAAATCAACCAGATGGAAAGACAAGATGAAGATGAGCCCACACAGTCTCATGGGAACACAAAGGCCATATGAAGCCAGCTGCTGGGAAACCAAGAGCTTGTCTGGAAGACTGGGGAGCCCCCTTTGTGATGATGACAATGAATTTCCCAAGTGAGGAAGCATTTCTGAACTTTCTCCAGCCACTGGGGCTGAGGTTCCAGAAACACTTGGTCACTGAGCCACAAGAGGGGAACTGCTTGCTCAGCTGAGCAGAGATATCAGGGGACTGTAGATAGAGTTCTGCTCCTCCTCACCTGCCAGGTTGTCTCCTAAGGGGAGCAAAACCTGAAAAACTAGGAGGTTGAAATTTGTAGGATGAGCAGGGAGCAGCAGCAGGAAAAGCCAGAGCCGTGCAGAAAGGTTGGGAGAAATGGCATGGCTTGACCCTGCAAAGCTGAGGAGGCACTGCTGGCACCCTCCTGAGTCCAAGTCAACTGAGTAAATCCACACCTGAAGAGTCAGAGCAAGACTTGACAAACCCTTGTCACATAAAGGAGGCAGAAAATGCATGGCAGTTAAATAAGGAGCATCTTTCCACAGCAAAAGCCCAAGACAGATCATCCTTTGGCCAAGGATACGGAATGCTGCCATCCTAAAATAAACCCCAAAGGCCCACAGCACCCAGCTCTGCAGAAAGGAGACTTTACAGCAGCAAATTGATTTCCAGAGGCTCCCTCATTAATTTTCATGGCACCCAGAATGTGGTTTTAGAACAAGTAGAATTATTAATGTTCAAAGTTACCCAAGCACTGTCGGGAGCACAAGGCCCTCTGAGAGTCAAAGCAGGGCTGACAAACTGAGGAAGAAAAAGCCAGAATTGAGAAAGTGCATTCTTCAGGGTTCAGCCAGGCTTGTCCTTGGAGGCAGGCAGAGGGAGAAAAGTGGGAACCTTGGAGAAAAGGTCCTGTGCCCCCTTGATGGCTCTGCTGTTTGGAAGGAATAAAATATAACAGACACTTAGCTTTTAAAAGGAGAGAAAATTGTCTAATTGCACTAATTCAGGGCTGCACTGCTTCTGAGCCAGTCCCAACTTTCAGGGAGTGGGACAGCAGGCAATTAGGAAGGGCAAAATATTCACAAGGGGTAGATCTCACCACTGGCTGGCAGCACTGCTCTTGCCCTCAAAATCACATCTGAGCTTTGGTGACATTTCAGCTAATTAATGAGAAAGCCAGCCCAAGTGTCCCTCATTGAAGAATTGGTCCTGGACAGACATAAGTCAGTATCCCAAAACCATCCTGAATTATCTCCTGGCTCACTTGGGAGGGAAGATGGGAGCCTTATAGCTGCAAAGGTATCTCTGTCTAGCTTTCCTCCTCCTGTTTTTGCACCCAGAGCCTCATTCCCAAGCACCTCAGTGCTTTTGGGCTGCCCCATGCCCACAGCCTCCTCCTGCCTGCCCCAGCTATTCCTAATCCCAGCCACTTCTTTGCATCTCCAAACACAAGACCCAGCCATGGCGAGCTGAAGGATTTTGCTGTGCCAGGGGATACTCTTTGGCTGGCACCACACGGCCTCTGATCTTGCCCCGTTGGAGCAAGAGAAAATAAGAACCATTTGTTAACATGCCAATCGTTCTTTACACTGGCTGATTAAAAAATAATTACCCACAGCCATTATTGAGCACTCTTGCAAATGAGCTGTGGGAAGCTGTGACCGTGTGCTTAGCACACAGTGTGTCTTGCTTGTTTCAATATTATTTTAATTAAGTATCTGGGTAAAAGGCCTTTCTAATGTAACTTTCTTTTCATAAGCAGAGAGCCGGGCTGTGCTTGGCTGAGCAGTGACAGACTGCTGGAGCCCGGCATTGCTCCGGGCTGCTCCCACTCTGCTGACACAGTGGGACACGCTGCTCATTGGAATTCAACAGGACTAATCCTGGGCAGACCCATGATGGGAAGAGAGCTCTCTTTAGCCGAGGGACATGGCCACAGCATGAGCTGTGATAGCTCTGGCAGCTCAGCACCCTGAGACCGACCAGCTGGGACCACCTGGTTTGGTCTGGGATGTGGACAGGATGGAGATGGTGACCCAGGACAGCATTTGTGGATGAGGGACTTTGGGCCACCTCTCCTGCTGGTACATGGGACCAGAGGAGAGCTGGTCCTCTCAGTGAGGGGACAGGATCTCAGTTAGGAGAGCTCTGCAGGAGCTTCATCCCACAACAGGACCACAGGCCCCCAGCACAGCCTCATTTGCCAGGGACTTCTTTCTATTCTTTCCACAAAAGATTTTGCAAAGGAAAAAACAGAAGAGGTGGAGGAAAGCCCACGTGTTCTGGTCGCCCATCCACCTCCTGTAGCTGCCTTTGTGCATGACTCAAAGCAGTCACATCAGACAATCCCACCTTTCTTATTTACATGTTTTCCACTTTCTGCATCCCAGCTGGAGCTGTATTTAGCAGAGCACGTGGCCACCATCCATTATTTTGGGGGGTGTTTGCTCTTTCACATCAGCTTACATTCTCTCACGTAGCATTTAAGCTGCAGCACTGGTGTCAATTGTCTGTTGTTTGCAAGCAAATTAACCCAGCAAACAGATTTCAGATGCTCAGCTGGTATAGAATGAACATGGAATGAACATGGCACTGGAGAAATTGAATTATTGAATTACTGCACAGGTTCAAGCAGCACAAGACAGCCCCAGATCTTCCCCTCGATCTTCCTCTTATCAGATGAAATTCCCTCTCCAGATATTTCTAGCAGGATAAAAAGAAGGCCCTGAGCAGGTGCACTCTGAAGTCCCTCTCAGACCTGGCAACAGGGAATTGAAGTTGTTGCTGAGGCCTGGGTTGGGTCCCGGTGACAGATTCTGTTTTGGGTGGTGCAAAACCTGAAGATAAATAAGATTATTGGACACAAAAGGAATTTTTTTCACTATGATAATAATTAGCCATTGGAATAATCTTCCCAGTGGCAGATTCCCCATCACTGGGCACTTCTAACATTCAGCTGGAGACAGTTCCAGGCCATCTTGTCTGGACCATGCTTTTGCCAAGAATGTTGGACCAGATAAGCCCTGAGGCCCCTTCCAGCCTGGTATTCTCTGAGTCTATGAAAGTGTGGAGAAAGGTGCAGCCATTACAGACTATCACCACCTGGTGAGCTTGCAGCAGGATGGATAAATGATCTCTGACTGGTTCTTTGGCAGAGTCAGACTGGTCATGTTCTACTCCTGGAGCAACACAGCAATAAAACAGCTTTTTGATCAAATGGACACTTAACATTTCCCCAGACAATTCCTCTCTGTGAGCTGAGAAGTGCAGTAATTCCAATAGACACTCCAGCAACCTGAAACCCTGAGCTTCAGATTTTGAATAGACTAAATAAAAATCAGAGGGCTTTTCTCTAGCTTCAACAAAAACATATGTTCTCACCAGACGTTTTTGATGGGAAAAAAATAACACATTTCCCAAACAGCTCTAGTTACTGCAGACAACTTCATTTCCCATCTCAGACACTGCTGTGGCAGGAATGTAAAAAGCAGAATTGATTAGACCAGATTAGGTTAGATAGGGAGCCTGGTGATGAAAAGCTGCTGCTGCTCTCCTTGCACCCATTCAGGGCCATTAGCAACCTCCATCCCTCTCACACAAGGATGCTGCCCCATTGCTGGGTTCTGCTCTAAGTAGCTATTCCATGTCTCTCAATTTCTCCCTGCAGTCTCTGTTTTCAAGCACATTTTCCCCCCGTGTGTCCTTCCCCCACTAGAGGTGGAGCTCCAGAAAAATGGTAAGGAATTTCTGTACACACAATTTGGCAACACACTTTGGGATCCCTTGGGATAAAGACTGCTAGATTGGTCCACTTTACTATCACAAGGATGATGATGACTATCCATTTTCCCATGAAAGCCTTTTTTTTGTTTGTTTGTTTTTCTTTTTCCCTTTTCTTTTAATGCAGTAACACTTCCTTGTAGCTTCCCCCAGGAAATCAATCTTTCCAGTGTAGCTTCACACTAAGTCACCCAAATAAGCTGGAAAGAGCCATTTTACCAGCCCCTCCTGTCTTCAGCATAAAACCACTTATTTGCCAGTGCATTAAGCTGGCTGAGAGTGGAGCAGGTTGTGGATGCAGTGCAGTTTGCTCTAACTCTCTCCTTTTTTCTTTCCTTGGATAATTTCACGGTCCATTAGTTTCCTGTAGCTGCTTGCCACAAGCACTCAGGCATCACCACGGTGTGTGAGCTTCCCTCTCACTACCACAGGCAGAACACACATGTAGCTGCCACACTTGCTGCAGGGGCACAGGAAGAGCAGCTCAGCCATGTCCAGAGCAGGATCCCCAGGGATGCTGATGGCTGGAACAGCCAGCACATGCTCCGTGGAGATGTGGAAATGCTGAGCTGGACCAGTGGGTGAGGACTGGTCCAGACTGACACTGTCCCAGCACAGTGTGGCTTCCAGGAGACCCATTTGGCACCCACTGCATAGAAAACACAGCAGGGAGAAGGATCAGAGGGGGTTTTCCCACCAGTGTTTTCCCACCATCCAGCCCTTCAGCTACAGCAGGAGCTGGAGCATCTCATCACAATCCCTGGCCAGAGCAACGTCTGGGCTGCCCCAGCTCACCCTGAGAAGGCAACAGGTCCAGTGCCCACAGCACCCTGCCCTGGCAAAGAGAGCAGCTGAAGCCTCATTAAGACTCTTGCACTAGAAGACACAATTTCATGTCTCTTATTTTTAAATCCCCTGGAGATTAAAAAACAAAAAACAAAAAACAAAACAAACCAAACAAACCTGTGCATGAGGATTTTGCAGCTGCATTTCACAGTTCAGTTCTGAAACGTGCAGATTTGGGGAACCACTTGCCAATAGTGAAGCCTGTGCTCAGAGTATGTGAGACTGATTTTTCAGGGAGAGGCTTCCCTGTCCCTCATGGAAAGGCTGGGGGCAGCAGGGCAAGCAGCCCCCTAGACAGGCAAGGTGTGGGTGGAGGGGACTGATGAGATTGGTGTCTGTCCAAAATGACAGCTTTTACTTGGAGTTCACTATCTCCCTCTGACAATTGAACTTTGGGAAGAAAAAAAAAAAGCCAGACCAGAATATGAATCCTGCAGAGAAAGGATAAAAATAAATAAATAAATAAAAAACACTCAACAAACAAAGGAAGGTGGGAGTGGGGGGAGATCTGATGGGTCTAACACACAAAGAAATGTTATTCACAGGCATTATTGATTAAGTTTTCCTCACCAACACATACATAAATACTTATCTCTCAAATGAATAAGAGGCTCTGTAATGCTGGAGGGAAGGAGGAAAAAGATTATTGAAAACATGAGGGTCAGAGAAGCATCCGACTGCAACAGATGCACTGAGAAGATAAATGAAGATGTCTTTGTCAACACATTGGTCTGCCAAAGACCAAATGTGATAGAAGGCAGTGACTTTCAGCACTGGAAACCAGGCTTGGACTTTGATAACAATGAAATAGAGACTATGGAGCAGATCCTGACCTGGGCTAATTCAGTGCCAGAACCCTCATCACAGGGCAGCCACACCAATTTACACCACCTGAGGGTCCTGCTGGCTCTGGACAGCACAAACCATTAGCAGCAGGGCAGAAGCAGAGATTTATGACAACCTCTGTAGGGCACAGGAGAAGAGAGAACAGAGCGATGGATGAGATCAAAGGAGAGGGAGATCAGAGGAGTGGTGGCTCTGACCCATGAGCACCCCAAACCTGCCTGACTCCCTGGGAACCATCCCCCCCCAAGCTCTGCCTTGGCTGCTGCCACACGGTGGAGCACACAGCTCCTTCTGGGATGGCTGGGACATTGAGGAATTGTGCCAGATCCAGTGACACTAGACCTGGCCCGTGAGCCAGCACAGGATCACCTGTGGCACCTTGCACACCAGGGCTGGGATCCACACACATCCCCTCAAATGAAAGGCAGCAGAGAGGAAGGTTTGGTGCTGGGCATTTGGTGACATCAGCCCAGAAGCTCTTGAGCCATCTGAAGGCTGTGAGGGACTATCAGGATAATCTGTTCAGCACCCCCATGGGATCACTCATGTATCCTGCCTGGAATTCACATCTCCATCACCATGGCTTTGTCTCAGGGCAACAGTGTTGTCTCAGGGATATTTCCAACCCACTCAACACAGCTCAGGTTTTACCTTTCTACAGCTACATCTCTGCATCTGCCACCATGCAGGGCAGACATGCCTGGACCATAGAGGCAGGATTTTTGTTGAATAGGACATTGCAGTGGGTGTGTCAACAATGAAGTTAAGAAGAAGTGAGCTTCCCCCAGCACAGAGGCTTAGCAAGGGGGTGCTGGGCTTGCAGAGGTGTATGAGTGCAGGATTGAGGGGGGTGCTGGGCTTGCAGAGGTGTATGAGTGCAGGATTGAGGGTGTATCTGCAGCTGGAAACACTACAGTTCTCCCAGAGAAGTGCTTCAGGTCCCAGCCATCAGGTTTATCCAGCTGTTCCCAGAATCGGGTCCCACCAAGCTTTCCCAGCAGGTCTGTGGATTTTGCTGTTATTACAGACACACAGACACACAGACACACAGACACAGACAGGGTGTCCTCCTGCCCCTCTTCGTGGCAGCAGCCACAGACAGGCACTGGGCTCTCTCTGTGATAACATCCCCCACGCAGTTCTGGTACCTCAGTTCCTCTGCCTGTGAGCAGGGACACGAGGTACATCCCTGAGGTCACAGGTCTGCTGCAGCACCTGCCAGTAGAAGAAAGGAGAAAAAAAAAAAAAACCTCCAGGTCTTCTCCTGGTTCCTCCAGCACAGGCAGCAAAGCTGCAGTTATCCCAAGGAGTGGAAGCTCAGGAGCTGGAGCAGGGCAGCCTCTAGTGGCTGCAAGCCAGGCAATGTGGTCCCCAAAGCCGTGCAGAGGGATATTTGCTCCCCACAGCATCCACCTGAATAAGGCACAGCCTGTGCTGCTGGACTGCCCCATATCTCAGAAATATGGGTCTTGGGACTCCCCTCCCTCTTTTACAGCCCTGCCTCCCTGCTGCCACAGCCACCTCTCAGATGCCACTTCCTGCTCCTCCAAACTCCTCTGACCCCCTGCTCTGCCCAAGCAGCCAAAGGTACCAAGAGACTCATCCCAGACCTCACAGATGTGCCACCCATGTCCACAGCTCCTGCAGCATGCCTGGAAGTAGCTCCATCCCCAGCACAGATCTGGCCATGCAGCTGATTGTGGGCAGCTCTTGGATCTGCAGCTGTCCAAGTGGTGGAGCTGGCTGTGACAGCCAATCCACCCAAATTCATTAATGTTCCATCTGGAGGAGCCTGGCCTTTTCTACTGCAGGATGCTCTGGCCCTAGGGGATGCCCAGGGGCCTGCACTGCATGGGGAGGTTTTCCCCAGGAACTCTTCTGACCAGTCCTAGTCCCAACATTTCATCATGGCCAGGATCACAAATGTCTCCTTTGCTGTCTTGAACTCCCTCTGCCAACAAAACTTTTTCTTCCAGGTCAAAGATTCATGCTCTAGAACCATCCCACAGCTTCATCCCAGGCCTTCAGCTGCCCCTCCTACAGGACATAAAAATGAGTAGAACAACCAGGCAGGACAAAAATCCTCCTGGCTGCCTCCCACAGCCTTTTGGCTTCACATCAGCACAACCCCACTCCCTGCCCCATCCCAGTTTCACTGGTGAGTCAGAGCTCTCCACTTGATGTCTGAGCACTGGGGCAGGGAGCAGGAAGGTAAACAGGAATCAGGGTGTTTGTGGGACATATCAAAGGACAGACACCCAGATTATTTCTTAAAACCCCAGCTCCTTCTTGTTGCTATTTCATAACTATTCTGTTCTGAAATAATCTCTGCTCTCAAAGGTGTGACACTTTGGAGTGACAGGTGACAGCCACCCACCTCAGAAAATGCATCAAAGGCAAGTTAAGGCAGGACAATGCCCAAAACAGCACTGAACAAGTTGTGGGGGAGGAGATGAAAGCAGGACAGGGACAAGATAAAGCCTTTTATCTCCTGCATTCACCAGGACATTTGTCTCTTCTTCATTGAAGCAGACCTTCCCAGCAGCACCTGCAGCATCCTGGATAGTGTGGATGAGGACAGCAGCTGAGTGGAGTGGGAGGCTTTTCAGCCAGACTTTTACCTCTTTGAGCACTCAACATTGTCTGTGCTGGCTCCTCAGCACCAAGGCAATGGCAAAATGAATGGCTGTGCCTCTGAACAGGATTTAAACATCAATAATGAAAAGGGGGGACAGCTCTGCAAGGCACATTAGCAGCCACCCAGGGCTTCACTTGGCTCAGACAGTTATGAAATTGTGTGTGCAACACCAGGGCCCTCTTGTGATGGGCATCCATTTACTGGGAGTGAGATGGAGATGTGAGAGAGCCTGACATAATCTTACCTCAACTGCACCACACTGATCCTGTCTCCCCTTCCCTCCTTCCCCTAAAAGCCATAGTGGGTCGAGATATTTGGTTTCTCAAGAGCATGGAAAGATTGTGTTAGATCCAAATCTCCCCTGATGTTGCACTGCCTTCCATCTCATGCACAGATTACCTGATATGTTCCTAAAATTTACTGTCCTTCCGAGTCTGTGTCTTTGGCTGTTTGAAAGCACAGAAATATTTGTCTTCATCAGAACAGGAGAGGGGCCAATGCACTTTTGTTTCCATCAGAGCAGCTGTCAAAGCTGTTCAGAGGAAGAACAGGAGTTGCATCCAACTCACCCCATTCATCTGACGACAGCATTGGGGCACAATAAAATCAGAAATTCGGTGCTCAGAGGGTCTGGCAGCTCCCACAACATCTTCCCCAATGTCAGCACCAAGTCCTTCCCCCATTCAGTGAGACAAACAACCCACGGACCCTGTTCCCCTGTTCCCAGGAAGTTCAAGCTGCAGAGATGCTGCAGACAAATGAGCTCCCCAGGAGGCTGGTTCTGTCACAATCAGCTCACACATCCAGCACCTCAGTGTCCCCAGACATTGAGACACATTCATTATCTGTACTGCATTGTGGCAGGGGTGTGCAAAGGCAAGGCCTCCTGGCCTGAATCTGACAAAGTGTCCTCTGAGTTCTCCGTACTCATTTTCTGGTTGCTGAGCTTCTGGAGTCAATCTCAGGCCACAATTTTCAAGCTGTGTTCTATGATTATGAGGCATAAAACATCTTTTTTTTTTTTTTTTTTTGCTAAAAGCTTAGAGTAACAAGAATTTGTCTGAATCCAGATTCCAAAGCTTTGGAACAAATGCCCATTCTTGCAAACATCACAATAAAATTATGTGAGCAAGCGATACTTGAAATAACACCCAATTTATCTTCCTATTTCCCCTGTGTGATTATGGCTTTCATTTTGCTGGGGTAAAGAACCTTGAAAACAAATGAGTCAGTTTGATTTTTGTTTCATGGAGGAGTTCATTTCCTGGCTCCTTTGCTCACTTGCGATGTTCAGCTGACGGTCTGCAGTTCTCTGAAAAATTGAAAGACTTTGGAAACTTTGGGCTTTGTGGGACAGGAGGGCGAGTTCCCAGAAACCACTTACCACCCTCCAATTCTGCAGTGGCATTCCAGGGCCTGTGGCACCTGAAGCAAAGGAGCACTGCCCTCCCATCTTTCCTTCCCAAAACATTCCCACCACTGAATTCAACACGGGAGACGAGTGAGAGCCTCAAAGTCTGCCAGATTTACCTGACACATTTAAAGTGTAAATAGCAAATAAACCACCTCAGCATCACATGGTGTGCTATGGGGTGGCAGTGGAAGCTTGCAAGCCCTTATTCCTGCTGTGTAACCCTGACCACTGCCAGGACACAACCACAGAGCATCATCTACCTCCTGGAAATTAAAGAGGACAGAGACTTTCACCTCATCCTGAGGAACAGCCTTGCACCCTTGGTCTCAAGCTTCTTGACCTGCTTTTCAAGGTGACTCCACCAGGTGATGGAGCAGTCCAAGGACTGTGGAACCTTTCCCTTCTCCAGACCTTTGGCTATTTTCCTTCCTCCACTAGGTTTGTACTGCAAACAGGAGCCTATCCCCCTTGCCAAGAGGTTAATTGTATCTCAGAACCAAAACTGGCACTAAGCACTGCTCTCCAAATCTGCAGGAGCAGCCCCCCATATCTCCAGCCAAGGAGGCTCTTGAAAACCTCATTCTCCTCTCCCAAATCCTCAGCACTTCTTTTCACCCTTGCAGCTCACAGTCACTCAGTCTTGCCCAGTCCCATGAGATGTGGCCAGTTTTGCATTAGAATGAATGTACATACATAGAAGTTCTGATTCAAACACTTTCATTAGATTTAGTCACTGGCTTCCAAATACAAAATGATGGTGACACCAATTCCTCCTCAGCCTGAGTGACTAATTGTCACACAGATGCAATTAGGCTTAGTTAAATGATCCATGTCCCTTCAAAATAATGGTCTGTCAAACTGCATTTGCCCAAAATAACCTGGGATTGACTTGACAATCAAAATATCTATTTCTTCAAAATTAATACAAACCCAGAGTTCCTTGTTTCTCCACAGTGCAGCTGCAAAATGAAAGGGCTTCCTCAACTGTGCTTGGGGGAGGATGGGCCACACCAGAGAGGTGTGAACAGGCAGCACAAGGCAAGAAAAAAGAGCTATCACAAACTACTTTCTGCAGGCAGAACATAGCTGGAATAGAGCTGGGCTGCTCTGGCCTTTAGAAAACCTCCATCAAAAGTCTCCAGCATAAAAAGTAGCTGGAATGTAGGAAGGTGGAACAGACAGGCATCTCTGGTCACCTCCACCAGATTGTTACAGAGCCCTCAAGCCACCAACATGATCTTTCTGGTTGCACTCTGGGGGTAACATTCCATTTCTGAGGGTTTCCCTCTGAAGAAGGCCTGGAAAGAAAAGAGAAAAAAAAAATCTGTGGCCCTTGAGGTGACCCTGCAAAATCCAGAGCCCTTTCAGTCCTGGGAAGGGGAAGAGCCACCTCATGGAAGCACCTTGCAGAGAATACAATGCTAACAGGGGCTGTATGACACTGCCTGCCTTGGGGACAGGGACACTCAAGAGATGCAAGCAGAGCTTCTCCAGGATTCAGACAGCAAATTCCAGAACAACCTGCACTTCCCCATCCAATATCCTAACCCAGAGTTAATAAGGACCAACCCTCAAGTTTGTTACCTGTCGGCCTCCACAGGGAGCTCCTACTAATTAAGTGTAATGGTTTGATTGGAAAAACCCACACAAACCTCCCTAAGAAGCAAGCCCCAGGAATGAGCTCCCCCCTATCCCTGTGACCCCATACCACCCCATAAAATGTTTTTTTAGCACACCCAGTACAGTGGAGTCACCCACCTCCATGGGACCCCAGTGAAGGATGTCCTGGCAGTTTTGCAAATTTCTACATCACCCCCAAATTGTGCCAATGCAATTTCCATCTGCTCTGCACAGCTCACTGCACCCAGCTCTGAAAAGGGAATGACAAAGTAATTACCCATGTTAATGGAGGCAAATATTCCATCCTGCCTGTCTTAGTGCCTCTCCCCACCCCCGAGGGCTGATGGCAGAAGGTGCCACAGAGCCATCTCAGCACAGCTTTTAACTTGTCTGCCTCCCACTCACTCCCACCCAGTCTTCACAGACAGCAGATACATGAAGGTGGCTTTTCAGGGACTTTCCCAAGTGGATTCTCACGTCTGAGGCTGTTGAGTTCACCCCTTGGAGACACCAGTTTGGGTCTTTCTCTTCCACCTTTCATTGAGCTGAAGAGGAATTTAACATCTTTGAGACTATCAGTTGGCTAAAGGTGCCTGGTGCTGGGGTGAGAGACAGGGGGCCAAGCCCCTTAGCTCATCCCTGGGACGAGGAGCTGGCAATGAGAGATTTCACATTGAGAGCAAATTACCACCTGGGAGGTAAGAAGAGTCACTGCTTCTTCCTGAAACATGGGTCCATCCCACAACATTTCCTCCTCCATGCAGCTGCTTAAATCAGCGTGGACTGAGGACAGATGTCCTGGGGGAGACTGACCCTTATTGTGTGCTGGGTGAGCCTTTGCCAGCAGCAGAAGTGGGGGAGGGATCCCTGAAGTCTATGTGATGTTGTGCCTGTGACAGAAGGGAGTCAGACCTGATGATGCCATAGGTCTCCAACTCCTGTTCTTTACAGTGAGCTCAAGCAGCACAGTCAGTAATGCACAGAAATAGCAACTTACTACTGGGAGAGATTTTTCACCAAACTGTCATTTCTTCTGTGACTGTCTGGGCTGATCTGCAAATTATGAGTGTAAAATACCTCTGAAGAGATGTGGGAATAGAAACAGTTCTCTATGATAAAACTAAAAAATCTCTGACCTTTGAAGGAATAGTGAGTTATTCATGCTAGTGCTCAGAGCATGTTATAATCACTCCCCCCCAGCATCCCCTCCATGTCTCAAGGAGATTAATTACTTGTATTCCTCAACTTTCAATGAAGAAAACTGGCCTCTTACTTCTGCTCTAGCTAAGCCTCTCTGCTCCACAGGTACCAGCAGCTTTAGCTCTTAGGCTAAATGGATCAACATGCCCACTTAAACTCAGGATGGTTGCTTTCAATTTACTCCTAATTCCAAGGCTTCCTCAAAATACACACAGTGACTCAGCCAGGCCTTCTAGCTCTGGGTCTCCAGCCCCTGACACCCTGGGGCTCCTACAAGTTCCCAGGTTTCAGCAAGAAGAACCACAGCTCCGAGCACAGATGGAGGTGGGCAGGAAGGTGTTAAATTGGGAGCTGCACAAGCTCTCCCCCTCCCGCAGTGGAGACTTCATCCTTTATTTATGGGCCAGCCTTCTCTGGATACAAGACATTTAAATTTTTCAGCAAGGTCTATGTCCCATCACCCAGGGCAGTTTAAATTTTCACTCATCATGCACAGACATCGGCACAGGCATCAGCAGGGGGATAGTAATTACAGCAGGAAAAGGATGAAAATAAGAGTCAGCTCTGCAATGATTACCCCGATGTAAAATGGAATGATGTACATTTTACAGGGTGAAAATGATCAGCCTGTTGCACTCAGCCGTGCCTGAACAGAGCAGAGACTTTAAAGGAGCTCCTCATTAAGGTGATGTCTCAGCCAAAGGACATTGCTGCTGGAAACAGCCACTGAACATGAGAAAGCCCCAGGTAGCCATCAGCTGGTTGTGAGCAGGATGTGACCAACACATCTGATTCCTCACCAAAAGGCAGCCTGAGAACAGGAAGTTCTTTGGCACAGGGTCCCCAAACAGAGCTGTAACATGGGATGTTTTCACATAGGGTGTTGACTTCTAACTCCTAAGGGCTCAAATTTTCAGATTTGTAAAAACCCAGCTCTGAGACAGCAGGAGAGTTGTTACAGTCCACAGGAAGTCCTCAGGCTTGCTGCCTCCTGTCACTAGCCACACCAAAAGCAGAAGCCACCACTGCCCCAGCTGCCAAAAGAGATGCTGATCACCAGACCATGTCTGATCATTAGGCATGCTCAGACAGATTGGTTTTATGTGTCAGAAAAGGTTCAGGCTCCCAGCAGAAGCTCCTGGGCAATTTGCACAGCTCAATATAACAATTTCCTCGTGGATCAGGTGATGGGAGAGAGGAGAAATGCTGTCTGAGTGCTAAAGAGGAGAGCTGCTCATTGCCTTGCCATCAAGGCATCGCTCCATGGTCATTTTCCCAGATTTTATTTAAGTGGCTGCTATTGCTGGGGGAGAAGAGACAGACTCTGAGCTGCACAAGGACACGTGCCCAGCCAGAAGGGAGGGTAGAGAGCACCAGGGCTCCAATTCCCCCACAGACAGTGGGGCTGCTGCAAGGACAGAAATGGAACTCCCACATCACAACCCCCTCTCAGGAAACCCCAGCTGCTTTTCCTTGCATTCAAAGCCTCCTACCCCCATCCAATGGAGCTGCACATTTGCCTCTTTCCCATCTCTCCCAGACACTGCCCCACATTAGAGGGCTGCACATGGTCACCAAGAATTGTGGATTCCCTAAAGGCACAGCCCACAGGAGTCCTACGCAGAAACTTCTGCTCACAGGCCACCATAGCAGAGGGAAAGGGGATGCCCCTGGGAGCCCCACTTGGTACTTCTGGAAATGGAGGCAAAAACTTTGTTTCTTTTTCTTTCATGCACTGGAAGGCCTCTAATTGCACTAGACTGTTTCTATGAGAAGGATGTAATTAAAAGTGATTGGCTTCAAGTCTTTTATCATCATGAATATTAAATAAAGATAAACACTACATCAATATTAATTTAAGCAGAAACAGAAAATGAAAGGCAGGACTTGATCCCAGCTGACACTTCAGCATTTTATAGATGAAATTATACAGCTGGGGGGTGAAAAAAAGACTCCAAAAACCAACCAAACAAAAAAACCACAAAACATTTCTGACCTTGGCACAGAGCAGATGGGACAGGCTGGAAGTGACAGCCCCCCCCATGCTGTGCCCTCCTTCATCACCCAGTTGCCAAAGTTAGTTGCTTCAGAGGAAGGTACAGGACATTCCCGGGCTGACAGTTCCAGCAGTGAGTCCCAGGAGCTGGGATTCAGCTCAGCTTTGCTCACAGCACTGGTGCACAAGAGTTTGCTGGAGTCACTCCATGGATGCACAGTCCAAACTGGATGCTCTCCTTGACTACACCGAGAGCTCATCGTGCTCCTGTGCTGTTGTGGGGTGATCCAAACCCTGCTGAGTGGGCCAGCCCCTCCCCTGGCAGTCTTCTAATATGTTCAAGATTTTTCTCACTTGGAAATGGATCTAAAGTCACATTTTCCATCCAGCTTCTCCTTCTCCATCCCTGCTCACACCTTTTGTTTCTCTTGTCAGCACTTCCCCAGCACTGATGAGACATGAAGCATATCTCACCACCAGCACCTGCTGGAGGCAGCTGGATGGTTCCTCAGTCTCTTGTTAAGGCTGCTGGTGTCTCATCAGTGACCTGTCTGTGTGGGTTTGGTATCTTTATTGCTGTTTTTAGCACGGTAGCACACAGAATCTTCACCCACCTACGCTAGCTATCGACACAGCTTATCCCCTGCTCATTGTGCCCTCTGGCCTCCACTCATCACAGACTGGCTTCACAGACTGGCTTTCCCCAGGGAGCCCAGACTGAGAGCTGAAAAAAGGTTTGTGAGTCCCAGCTCAGCCCCCACAAGTACTAAAAGACACCATTAAGGGGAAATCAGGCATAGCTGGCTTGCAAGGAAGCCCTCCTGGGCAAGCCAAGCCTACATCCTTCTCCTGCAGGAGGTCACAGGTGCCCCCACCCAAACCACCAAGCTTTCCTAAGGACCAGGCACACCACACCTCACCCAAACTGCATCCCTCAGCTTTCTGAGCAGCTTCTCACACTTCTGTGTGTCCCAAGCCTGATGGAAAGAACAGAGGAGGGAGATGGAGCAAAGGAATTGTGGGGAAAGTCTTCCCAAGGTCCAGGATAACAAAACAACTCTCAGCTTCTCTGTAGCTATTTCTGCAGTTTCTAACTGGTCTGAAGGCAAAACCAGTGCAGCTGTGTCAGACCAGCAAGCACCATTAACTCCCAGCTCCCAGCCATGCTCAGCACCCTGCCCTGAGATGGGAGCACAGCCTGGAGCCATGGCCCAAGGCCTCAGAGCTTTCCCTCAGCTGTAAAACTGATGCTTAAATTTCTTCTGTCTGTAAGCAAGGGCACAGGGTGTCTGGGTCACTGCCTGGCAGTGGCTCAGGCAGATACTGGCTTCAAACTTCCCTTGTCCAGTCTCCCCTGCACTGGTGACGGGCTCAGGTACCTGAGCTCTGCCCCACAAGTGGCCACGTCCTGACAGCAACTGAAATCACCTGTGTGCAGTCAATTTGTGATGCTACAAATGTTCAATATCATTTTTTTGTGCTCAAATACACTCCCGAAGAGCTCAGTCATGAAGGAATAATGCAGAAATTGCTCTTCACAAATTCAGCCCAGGGCACCATCCCTCCCTGCCTACTGCTGCCCTCAGGACTAAAAACCTTCTGCTTTTCCCAAACCCATGGCTCGTCACCAGCTGGATTTTTATGTCTTGGAGGGGTCTCTTGGAGCACGAGTAAGAACTAAGATGTGATTTGAAAGACATTGTAAATGTGATTGTCCTTAAGTGCACAAGCCACAGCAGATTTTGAAAATAACTAACAGCCCATTGCTGGGTCTCATATACCCAGGTGAGTTGTTGAAATCAGCCCCCCACCCCCCATACTCCTGTCTCCAGCTATGTGATCTATAAGCTTTGTTCACCTCCAGCCCACAGAACAGATGATGCTGTTCCTGCTGTTTTGCACAGCCCCTGACCCTCGGAGGGTGATTAACGGGCTCTAATGAGGGCAGAGCTGCTGCTTGGTGATAATCCTCCCCAGCAGGGCTCACACAGCTCCCGAGCTGGTTCAGAGCAGTGCACAGAGGCAGGCAAACAGCTCTCAGTCCTCTCCAGCATCCCTCAGTCCCTGAGTCCTCTTCTACTCCCCTGTCTGTGCATAGCCACGAGTTTCCAGTCTTGCTAATGCAGCTCCAAGGGATGGCCAGTGGAAGAGTTAAATGGCCAAACCTTCCTTGGCTGGGGGTTCTCAGTGGGCTGGGACAGCTGGCCTTTCAGCTGGCCACATGAGAGGCAGCAGTTTGGGAAGCACATTTGCCAGTCAGTGGCACCATGGCCCTGACATTTGTATTGTCACTGTGTCCAATGGCCAGCCCTGCACAGTCGTTCTCACTGAGAAACCCAGGTAGGGACATCAACCTCTGCCACGGGTGCTGCACTGTGTGAAAGGTGCAAGGCACACCCAGCTGTGGCTCTGGGGGCCTGGGGGTCTCCTCAGCAGTAACACCAGTGTCAAAGGACATGTCTGAGTCACCTTCTCCTCCTTGAAACATCCCCATGCTCCTGCCTCGCCTTCCAGCCTTAGCAACTCTTCAGCAGCCCAGCTGCCATGTCCCACCCCAGAAACAGGAAGCCAGAGGATTGAGCCCTGGAGTGACTGAAGGGCCCTAAACGTGTGGGTTTCCATGCTGGCAGCAGCAGTTTCCCCTTGTGGCCAGGAGGAAGTGAAGTCACTTGGCACAATGTCTGTAGGAGCTGCCTCATCACTGCAGCAGCCCCAGCACCAGGGCTTTCCCAACAGTTTTGGCCTCACCAAGTCCAGAAGCAGTGGATGTCACCATGACATTTCTCTGTACACCAGACCTTCTTTGGGTCATTTTCTTTCCAGGCTGTGTTGCTTGAGATAGCCAACATTGTGAGGGCATCACCAGCCTTAAAAATGCTTCCTGCCACAGGCACAGCCAGGGGCCTCAAACATAAATTTGCATTGGTTATGGCTCACATGGGCAGTGTCCCCAGCACCAGTGACACACAGCAAATTGCCTGCCTAGCCCTGCTCCACCAAGGACCAAATGGTACCCCCAGGAGTCACCACTCATGACAAATTGCTCCCCAGTCACCATTCTACTTGGTGCCACTGTAACCTAGGCCCCGTGGAGCAGGTGAACCCAACACAGCACTCTCAGGGACAGGATTGTTCATTGCTGCAGCTAACTAAGACCTGCAGGCTTCCACATCCATCACATCCTCACCACCATGTCTAGAAGTAACTACAGCCACCCAGGGCAGAGGGCTTCCCCTTCAGGGAGCCTCAGGAGGTCTACTGAGGAAAAATGGACATGCCATAGCAGGAAGCTTTGGCTTCCCAGGGCACTGATTGTCAGGCTTCCCAAGAGGAGAAAGAGGCTGCATTTAGGGTAGAGAGTGACACACCTGGAGCAGGGGCTGCAGACCTGAATGCTGGGAGCTACAAGCTACAGGGAATTGCAGTGAACCCTGGGCATGTGAGCAGGGGCTGGTGCTGTCAGGACCAGCAATGACTGGCACCATGATCCAACACCCACCAGCTTCAGCAAGGCCAAGCTTTTGGAAATGAAAAAAAAGAGAAGGGAACAATGCTCAGGGATTTTTCTGGGTATTTTTTTCCAGCAAAGCAAGGTCCTGCAAACAAACTGTTGACTGAGCTCAGCCAGCTCACATTACCTGTGCTTGGGAGCACAGCTCAGCCCCCTCCAGCACCATGGATTTGTTATCATCCTCTGCCACCCACATAATCTGTCACACCACGCTCTGTCCCACTGCAATTTCACAGCTGCTCTGTCAGGGGAAAATCACAGCAATTTGGGCTTGTCTGAAAGCATTACAACTGCACTCTGCCTCTAAAGAGGATGCTGGCTTGCACAGAGGGATTGGTTGTGGTGCGACCCTTACAGGCTGCAGAGCTCCCCAGTGACTCACTTGTCACCAAGAAAAGTGCTTGGACAAACAAAGGATTCTGAGTCTGGGCACCTGGGGGTGGAAAACTTCTCCTGCCAAGTGCTCCCCTGAACTGGGGAGGGGGTGGGGCATCAGGTAATGAGGCAGGACCAGGTCTCAAAGCTGTCCCTACCCCAGGGTTTTCCCTGGATTGCTCAAAATAAATTTCAGAGGTCTTTTTCTCTCAAAGGTGTGCAAGAGATGCTCTGCTGCTTCCCTCTGTGGGTACTAAGTGCCTCAGCCCTTCTCAAGTCTTGTGCCTGTCCTTCAACAGCGGTGTAGGCTCAGCCAAGCCTGGATCCTGTCAGGTGGATGATGCCTCAGCACCATGCTCCTCAGGTCTCACACTCTCAAAAGCACTCATGGGCTTCCCTTCCTGTGGAATACAAAGGAGAGCAATGACAAAACATCCATCAAAGTCAGGCCCAGCACACAGGGTTACACAGCAGCACAGTCACAGACCTGGCAGCTGTCAGGAGCCAGTGATGCAGCAGCTGGGATCCAGAGGAGAAGGGATGTGTTTGACTTGGCCAATATATGGCACAACATCCTGACTTCTCTGGTTTTATTTCAATGCTTTTTTCCTCTGTGCACCCTTTTGGGGTCACCCAAGCATCCCTCAGTTTCAGCAGAGAGGGGAATGTCTGGTTGCTGAAACAATCCTGATCATCTCGTGCCAGTCGTGAACGTGCTGTGACAGTCAGGGTGCCTCCCATGACCTCACAGTGTGCCTGTAGAGGCAGAGGATGGGACAGAAAATGGGGAAAAGGGCTCAATATTTCCATCCACAGCATTATGGATCTGATTTTCTCTCACAGCTGAACAAAGCATCGATTTATAGAATAACCACTGGGCCGTGCTGACAGTGCACTAGATTTTTTTGAGGTATCTTCCAGTGGAAGTGTACCTCAAAAAAAGGTACCTGTGGTACCTCAGGAGGTCACCTCTGCAAGGGACTGTGGCATGAGGCTCTCTGCATGGCAAGTGCTGGAGGAGGGCCAGCACAGCCCGGGGACAGGAGGGAAGTACCTGTCCCAAAAGCCTCTATGTTTTCTCCTTCTCCAGTCCCCAGGGCAGAATCACCCACGGGAACTGCTGCCAGGAGCATTTTGGGAGCCCCCGGAGGCCAGCGCATCCCGGGACCCCTGTGTCGCTCCGCAGAGGTTCAGGTGCCATCTAGTGGCACTCGGGGCCCCGTGGGACAGACGGGTGTCCCCAGCCCCTGGCAGCGAGCCCCGCACGCCCCTCTTCTCCACAGAGACACCCTTTGCCATCAGCCACAGCCCCTTTCCCCACCTTTGTGCAGCCTCCTCCCCCGATCTCCACCCTCCTTCTTTTTCCCGTTGTCTCACATCCCCTTTTCTCATCCATCCTCCCTTTCCTGCACATCTGGGCTGTGGCCACCTGCCCTGGGGCTGTCACATCGAGCAGCAGGCTCCAAGGGCAGGCACTGCAAAGCCACTGCAGGACTCCTCCCAGGCTCTCAAAGCAGGGAAATGGCTTTGGTATGGGGCTGTGTGCTCTGCTCACACTCACGAGTGTCACCGTTGTCACCCCCGTGCCCTGTCCCCCCCACCCGTGACACCCCCAGGGTGACTCCAGGTGCCTCCCCAGCACTGGAGCTGCAGCAGAGGTGCTGTAGCTCCCCCAGCAGAGCTCCCCAAGGGTGGCTTCAATGGGTCCTTGTAGGTGGCAGGAGCCACGAGGGGGCTCCAGGAACCCATCAGAGATGGGGGAGAAATGCCAGGAGCAGAGCCTGCACCTCCTGCAGGACTGAGGAAAGATGTTAAGAGCAGAGCTCGCATTTCCTGGAGAATGAGGTCTTCTCCAGCACCCCACGTGGAGGAGAGCAGAGAAGATGCCACAGTTCAGACCAGGAGCAGGATCTGCCAGCACTTTTGTCCCTGTCACACACATCATGACAAGCAGCAGTGCACAGGTTGCAGTGTGCCCAGCACTGAGAGAGGCTGTGGCGTGGGCTGTGCTGGCCTGAGACAGAGAGCAGCAGGGTCACAAAAATTTGCAGGATATTGGTTTTCTGTGTATGACCATTTATACCAGTCACAGATTCACCCCACAGCCTTATTCGTGTGGGTCCACACTTATTCCTCACATTTGTTTTGTCCCTGTCTAACTCCACTCAGTGTTGGGGTATTATTTCAAGGAGGTGAATTTGTCCCCAGAATTGAAGAAATGCTTTGGACAACACTGCTGAGCTCAGTCCTTGATGAGCATCATGGACATGCAGAAGTAATTCCAGAAATGATCTCTCCAAGTATGGGAGACATGGGTGAGAAAGCAGGCCCAAGCCTGTTTGCTGACCTGGCACACTTTGACTCCACTGTTCCAGAGGCACCTGGGTAAGAAAGCACTCCTTCCTAAAACCTCTGGAGCATGCCACTCCAGCCACTGCATGGTGAGACCTCAGGCAATGTTTTTGCAAGTGCCCCAGTAAGGTGGGACATGGCTCCACAGCCCTGGCATCACTGAGAGCTGTGAGGCAGCTGGATGTTTCAGATGTTTCAGATAAACAGCAGGTAACAGCATGCATGGGACCTTGCCTGGCTCCCTGCCTGGATAGCACCAGATCCTCCTCTCATGACCTTTTTTGCCTTTACTCTTCATGGACACTTCACACAGCCATGTGAGTGGCCAGGCCTGGCTATGATGAGCTCTCCTCTCTATCAGATGGGAATAGCACTGGAGAAGGCATTGCAGCCAGAGCAGCTTCTGCATCACCTTCCCTTTGCAGGTCCTCATCTGCCTCCCCACCAGCAGACACTGCAGCACAGGGTTTATGTTGCTACAGAGGGCAATCAGGGCTGACCTGCTGTAACCCAGGGAGGCAGTGCAATTAGCCAGGCCAGCTCATTAGGGCTCCAGTAGGACTCATTTGGAGATCAGAGTCCCTTACTAGAGGATTCAGCAATGTAGCTGTTGGGGCTGGAGTTTGGAGCAGGAGGCAGTGGGGATGCAGGAAGCTGCAGGTAATTTTAAGCACTTGGGTACAGCAGAATTGAAGTTGTGGCCATGCAGCCACTGCCCCTCAACTTTCTTTAGGAGCCCACAATGTCTCAGGTAAAATTTGGCTAGGAAAAAACTGAATCCTGAGCTGGTCAGCATGAGCTTCCAGGGAGATATGATTCTGCACACCAAGGGGGTTGGGGGATGGGGGCAAGCACTGGATCAAGGAAAACTCCTAGGATTCAGCAGCCTAGCAGGGAAATCAGCTCAGAGGGCTGCTGATGGGATCTACAGCGTGCTGCCTCTTGGGCATCCTCTCCTGCCTTCCAGAGCTACACTGTCAGCATGGATGCTCTAAGCCCATGCTGCATCCACCAACATGGTCCAAATACCTGCAGAGCTTCTGTTACCACTTTAAATTTCCCAGTCCAGCCTTGAAGTGTAAACATTGACTTTGACCCGAGGTGATCCATCTTGAAAGAAGTATTAGCAGGCAAAGAAAATCTCACTTCAGAATTAATATTGCCCCTGACTTAGAGAAGCCATTCCTAAAATCTATAGAAGGCTGCCGTGATGGAAAAATTAATGCATAAAGGACCCACCCTGCAGAAGAGGCAGGGAAAAAATAGATCACAATGTATTCAGGGCTCAGACAGGACCACACTTGCCTGCAAAAATAAATCCTTGCATTTGACACATTGCTTACATATTAATTAGTTTGATCAGCTTGCCTGGGTGTGTTAGCATGAGTGAGAGCTCATGTCTGTTTAGTGATAAGCTGCTAAAACTTCCCAAATAGAACTAGAAATGATGGCAGACTGGGATCTTCCCTTTACTGAAGGCCTTTCTCTTGTTTTTCTAGTGCTTTTCCACCCATATTTTTCTATTTTCTTTCACTGTGTCTCTTAGGTACAATTTCTTTCTCAATTCAGAACAGACTCAGGGGAACGACAGAAGCAGCTTCTGCACGGGAAACCAAGGAACCATAACACCCCAAAATACAAAGACAAGAAGTGGAAAAAAGAAAATGATACTTTTTTCACTCTATCCCCTTCCCTTCCAGCTTCCCTAGGATTGCTGGAGGGACAAAGCCTGTGCAGAGGCTGGAGCTACCATCGCCCCTTTAACGGCACAGCCTGACATCAGCGAGCCGTGGAGCCCGGGAGGGCTGGGAGCTGCTGCTCCAGGAGTGGTGCCAACACATCCCTGCTTCCCTGCCTCTTCCCGGTTCTTGTTTTTGTGTGCCTTTTAACATGCCGCATGTGTATCCGTGCCTGCCAGTGGATATCTGCGGGGTTTACATTAACCAGCTCAAGCTGGAGTTGGTAAACAGCTATTAAAGTTTTGCTCCTCATGTGTCCAAGGAGATTTTTGAATGAGGGAGTCGCTTGCATCCTTTGACGTCCTACGTGCTATTCCCTTATTTGCAGCCCAGATAGATCTTCTTCCCACTTAGCTATGCAGACAGGGGAGTTCGGGTTGGTTTGTGCCTGGCACAGGGAGGGGAGATCAATCTCCCGTGGCTTAGTGGGGAGTGTTCATGTTTTTACCTGTTTCCTGAACAGGAGGGAGTCAGGCTCAAAACACTGAAACTTTAGTGTTTAAAGTTTTCACTCCTGAGCTGAGTCCACTTCTAAAGCTGCTCTTTTGCCGTGGGACAAAATACTGAATCTGGCAATTCCTCAGTTCTACAGGAGGATGCAAATTAGGGCTTGATTTTATTCAGGCTGTCACAGCTCCAAAGTTTCTTGGAAGCCAGATCCCCATCCCAAACGCTGCTCGGCACTAAGCAGAGAGATGCTGAAAGCAATTCCCGAGCGCCGATCCCAGCGGCAGCACCACCACTAAAGCTATTTATCCCCGCACAGATTTTTTTTTTTTTCACACATTCTTGCCTTCTGTTTTTGCTGGAGCCTCAGACCCTATTGAGAGGCAAATTTTAGCCATCTGGCAAAGCAGGCTGTGAGGGGAGAAAAAAAGAAGAGAGAGAGAAAACACAATGTGCATGGGCACACACACATACACAAAACTCTGGAGATTAGGGAAGACAAAAACTCCGCTGAATGCTGGAGCGCAGGGCAGCCCCGCGGCGGAGAGGAGGGAGAGGCGGGCGGGGAGGAGGGCTCGGATGCGGGCAGGTCTCCCTGCCTGCCTGCCTGGATGTGGGGAACGGCTGCAGGCACGGGAAGGCGTGACCTGCATGGAAAATGCCAGACAGCTCCAGACGCACACACACATCGGCGCACACACGCTCGCAAATCTCCGGACAGAGATAAGGCGGACAGCGGAGCCTTGGGAAAGAAGCGAAGCCGTCAATCCTCCGCACCGAATCCGCCGGGGAGCTCTGCCAGCCGCACAATGAGGTGAGTACCCCGGCCAGGGCCGAGCCCGGCTCCCGCACTCCGCGGTCCCGGGGCACGGCCGGGCAGGGGGGGCCGTCCTGCTGAGGAAGGATTCTCGGTGATCACCGCGGCTCCAGTTCCCCTATCCCTGAGCGAACGAGGCAATGCTCACGCCCCGGCTTCGTGCCGCAGCCCGGCTTGCGCGCCGGCATCCCGGGAAAGCCGAAGGGACATCCCGGGACGGGCACGGCTCTGCCCCGGCCGAGGGGAAGGGGTACGAGCCAGGCGGGACCGGCTGCGCGGGCTGCAGGCTTCTGTGCACGCCGCGGTCATTTGTCACTTTCACATGAGGTTAAGACTTTGGTGTCATGGGGAAGAAGTTTGATGCTGTTTTGCCTCCCCTGCTTCGGAGAAAGCAGAGCCGCACAAGAAAAGAGCCTGTTGAAATGGAGGAGGTGATGCCCATTTACACCAGCTCAGCATCCAGCCCCGTGCATGTACTCTGATCAGAGGAGTAACAGTTTTTCCCTTCACACATTTTTGTGGTTTCAGAAAAGCTGTCAGAAAAGGACATGTTCAACCTCACTCTGCTTGAAAGAAAAATCAATCCAAATTTCTCAGCTCCCATTTACTTTTCTTTGTAACAAAGAGCTGAGAAAAGTGATGGCACTACACAAATGAACCCCAGAAATTTACTGCCCTGGTTTTGAAAGAACACAGACAGGTTAAAAATAATCTGCTAATGCAGCTTCAATTTCCTCACCAGCATACCTAAATCAAGCCCTGATTTTGAAACCAGGTGTACGTGTGAGTAGTTCCAATGTCTGTTGTACACACCTACATCCTTTGCCAGGCCTTAGTGCCTATTTTAGAAATTTTAATCTCTAATGGCTCTTATTTCCTGCATGTTTCTTTTCCTTTGTATGCTCCACTATGTGTAAAGAGCCTGAGGTCTGCTCCTCTTTCTGGGTCCTATGCAATAGCACAGGCTTTTGTGTTCACACCTCCAGCATGGGTGGTGTTCTCTCCTTGTGCAAAGGAAGACTCAGTTCATGCTCCCTTTCATGTCAAATGAAGTTAGAGGCTGTTGTCAAGCCAGCTGGACCACCACAGATTTACCTGTTCTCTCTGCCCTCCTCTGGGATAAATAAGTTGGTAACAAGTTGGGACAAACTCTTCAGACCAAGATTTTTTAAAAGATGGGTTTGATGACAAAAAATCCTTATGGATCTCAGTCCCTGCGTGCTTCTAAAGAGAAGAGAAGAGAAAAGAGAAGAGAAGAGAAGAGAAGAGAAGAGAAGAGAAGAGAAGAGAAGAGAAGAGAAGAGAAGAGAAGAGAAGAGAAGAGGGTAGAGTGTCAAGTGTAACATGCAGCATTGCAAAGTTGAGGCCTGGTTCCATCCTTGCCCAGCTGCAAAGATGTGTGCTGTTTACTGAGAGCTAATGATTCCAATTTGGCAGGATGAGGCTCAGCAGCAGCAGTAATAATAATAATAATAATAATAATAATAATAATAATGATACTTAGCAGTTATCGCCATGATGCTTTCACTAAATCGATTTAGAAAGCATCATTATTTTATTAGGCATGCTTATGTTTATTCTTCCATTAAATGAAGATTTGCCCACCAGAGCTCCATTAGTTAAGGGATGTGTTGCCAATGGCTGCTGCTCCCAGAAGCATGGGAAATACTGAGCTCCTGATGGCATTTCAGGCTGGCTGGGAGCTGTGGAGGTGCCTTTGCATCACTTGTGGCACCTCTGGCACCCACCTTTCAAAGGGGCTTTCCCCTCATGGGAGCCACATGCAGATCCCACCTCCACCTCCCAGGGGCTGCTCATGGTGCCATGGTGCTGCACCTCCTCTTGCACGATCCGCTTGGGAAAAGAGATGAGCCTTCCACAGGTATTGTCACTGCCAGAGTTTCATTCCATCTCCTCACATGTGTGTTCCAGGTACCCCCTGGCCTGGCCCTTCTGTGCCCTGCTGTTCTGCCTGGCAGATGCCGTGGAGCTGACAGACATGTTTGGGGAGATCCAGTCTCCCAACTTCCCCGACTCCTATCCCAGTGACTCGGAAATGACATGGAACATCTCTGTGCCTGATGGCTTTAAAATCAAGCTGTACTTCATGCATTTTGACTTGGAGTCATCCTACCTCTGTGAATACGACTATGTGAAGGTGAGCTGTGACATCTCAGAGCAGATGGTGGGATAGACAGCAGAACTGCTTGGCCAGCTGAGAAAGGGTAGTGCTGGAAAAGCTGAGAACCAGACAGTTTTCCCCATTTTATTTGGCTCAGGAGTTGTCAGTCCAGTGGACCACAGGGAGAACACAGGTGAGCTGGCAGCACCACTGGACCAACAGTGAGTGGGACACCAGAGTCAGAGCTTACCCAGAGACAAACAAATTTCTGAAAGTATTTGGACACCTAATTCTTACTGCACCCAATGGGATTTTCACACCTCTGGGCTGATAAAACAGCTGTGGCTGAACACCAGTTTGTGCCACTCTGCTGCCAGCAAGGAGAACCCCTGAGCTGGGCACACTTTGTCAGGTCATGGCTGTGGGTGCCTCTTGCTTCCAGCCTGGATCCTTGGCCATGCCTTGCAGGCTCTTGGGACACCCTGTCCAGCCCCATGGGAAGCAAAAGGGAAAGGTTAGACCTGAGCTTGAGGCTGCTGTCATGGAGCTCTCATGGCCAAATATTTCAGTCTGCTTCTCTGCTGGGTGGTAACCCACCCAAAACCCACACACTGCAGCACCCCAGAGCAACATTTCCTTTACACCACAGGTTTCTCCAAGCAGGGCTCTCCTTCACATCCAGGACAAGGGCAGCTCTCCATAGCTCTGAAAATGTTCAAGTGTGGTGCTTCTGGCAGATCAGCAGTAGCAAGCAGGTGCTTTCTAAGCTGAACATACCTTACATCATCACCCAGGACAAGCTCCACCCTGCTCCTTCACACAGAGGCAGGTGGAGCTTGCTCCCAGGTCTGGAACCACAGAACTTGGTCCTGGTGCTAGTTGCCAGATAATTGAAATTATTGTTTTATTCTTGCCCTACGAAAACAAAGCAAACATTTGTGTGTTTTTTCCTCTAGGATCTGTTGCTCCCTGCTTTAATTTCCCCTTTGTGCTGGCACTCACTCTGCTACTAACAGCTCTCATTGAGGTTTCATTAGCTCTTTTTGCTTCTCCTGGATCTTCTCCAAGCACAAGGGCCCAGGGACGTATATAGAGATATATTGCTTTAAAACCCCAATAAGCTCAAGGAATAGATTTCTTGGAAACTTTCCCCATTCCAAGCTTTACCCCTCCTCCCACCCTTCACCCCCTGCTCTTTTTCCCTTTTTCATAAGGCTCCCTGTTATTTGGCCATGGTGCCAACTTGGCACCACAGCTCTCCCTGCCACTGGATTTCCATAAGAAGGAGGTATTTTTCACAGGGATTTAGATCTCAGCTGTATAAATTTGCTCGGGGCTGTAACTCAGCTTGCAGAGCCTCCACCACAGAATTACATTTGGAAAGTGATGAAAATGGACGGATTACAGGAGATCCAGAGGTTACTCTGCTGGGTAAGGCTGCAGCCTTGATGCTACTAAACCACTGGCTTAGAAAACATTAAGGAGAGCAGTGAATGACTCCGTGGCTTTTTTCCTCCTTGGGTTTGTGTGTCCAGCTCTGTCTGCACCAGTGCAAGCTGTAAAAACAGCATCAATCACCCCCCTCTTTGACAGAAGCCACAGTGCATGGCTATAGAATATAACTATAGACCTAGCACATACAGGTGCTTCTCTGTAATATTCTGGGGACAGTGAGGAAGCTCAGAAACACAGGCAGTTCTCTGTGTTCCATGGTGCTCAATGGATTCCCCATCTATGAACTTGTACCACTGCTTTCTGAGCTCATGGGTAACTTTAATCCCTGCAGCAGCACATGCCAGAGAGTTGGACAGGTTAAATATATGATTATACACCTCTGTGTGTGTGAAGAAACACCTTCTTGTTTGTTCAGGGTCTTCATAATCTTGACTGGCATAAGAAGGAGGTTAAAAAGGGCTGAGCAGGTGGGGACTCAATTCAGGACAGGCAAAAAGCCCCTGTGCCCTGGCCTTTGCCTCCCTCACTCCCTGGCTGCCCACACACCCAAGCTCTTAAGCGGAGTAGAAGCTCATCCCAAGTGGCAAGGTCAGGGTGATCTGAGCTGGAAACCCACACAGACCTCTGTCTTCGGGGTGGTCTGCAGAAGGGAACAGTTTCCAGAGCTCTGAAACAATGGCTAATTAAAACAATAGCTGATTATTTATATATACGCACATGGACGCGCGCTTGTGTGTATATAAAAAATGAACCTGGCTCCTAGAGAAGTGCTCACAGCATGGGAGGCTTGTTTGTGCAAATGGAGATGGCAGAGAAGGAGAGTTGCACTTCAGTAACAACGTGAGCCAGGAGGAATAGGAGGAACAGCCATCCCCAAAATACCCACCTGGAGAAGCCCCCCATGCAGGTAGAAAACTCCAGCCACATGCTGGAGAGCCAAACTCTCACACTGGATGCAGCCTCTCCTCAGGTTTTGGCTGCTGTCAGCCACCTGCCAGGTGCATGTAGACAGGGATGGAGCAGCCACCCACCCTGGGCTGCCCTCTTCCTGCTCCTTCCCTTTGCTGTGCTGCTCAGCAGGCTCTGCCCAGCTCATCACCATCCACAGGGAACCACTTTGGGGGTTCCTCATTTGCAGAGGGTTTCACCGTGGTTTGCAACTCTGCAGCTCTGGCCCAGGGCACCCAAAAAGCCACAGGTTTTGGTTTTTTTTTTTCTTGACTAGAAAATCAGGTTAAGTGACTTGAACAGTGTCACTGAGGAGCACAGTGACAGCGACAGGGGCAATGAGATCCTGGCTTCTAAGGGGCCATCATGAGTAAATCACCAACTTATTATAGAGATCTGAGCCTGGGACCTGTCTGTGAGGTTTTGCACATTGCTCAGTCAAGCCCTGGAATGAAATCAGCCCCCAAGAGCTTGGCAGCCTTGATTGGAACAACGATGGGGGACACCCCATCAGTGACTGATGAGGCACTGGTGGGGCACATGCAGGACCAGGGAACAGGCTTGGCTTTTCATTCAGGTTTTCATTCAGCCCTGGGGCTTTAAGAAGGGTGCACAAGACCCATGTACACCTTCCTCTAGTCAAACAAGGAAGAAAAAGCACAAATCAAGATTTGGCATGAACTGGGTGTTCAGGAGGAGAGCATCCTCTTTTGGTCCTGTCAGCCAGCCCCAGCCATGGGGTCATTCATTCCCTGGGAGTGGGGGGTCCCAACAGGAGCACTTTGAATTCCAGGAGGCAGCTGGGAGTAGGGAGAGCCCAGGGCTTTGCTGCTTGTCTTTCCTATCCTGATAGCTCTCTGCAGAGGTGTCTGGTGGCACTGGCCATTCCCCTGTGCCACTGGGGACAGTGCAGGGGGAGGAGGAAGACCAGGCATGGGAGCAATGATCAGCTCTTGCAGGACCCCAGCATCCTGCCTGGGTCTCTTTTCACCCCCAGCCTCTCCAGGGAACAAACCTTGCCCAGAAATAGGGCATGTGGGTGCAGCTGCCGTGCAGGAGGGGACAGTCACTGGAGCCAAGCCAAATCCACAGCACAGGAAACCAGCTATCCTCCTTTGTCACCCACAGCAGGACTGCCACCTATGTTCCCGTGGAAATTCAGGGCAATTTCATGTTTGCAGCATAAGAAATGACCCTAGATGTATCTTGGGGAGAAAATCTCCAGGAGACTTAGATGGAGGCTTTTGCAGGGGCTGTCCCTGCTTCATTCCCAGCAGTCAGTAGCAGCAGCATTGTGAATAAAAGCCCTGTTGCTCTGGGTGTTGCCTTCTTGCCACACTCTGCGGGGCTGCTCGGCGGGGGCCGCCTCATGCCCTGCCCTGGCTCTGAGCATCTCCTCCCCATGTCATGTTCCCAGTGTCTTCAGCCCAGCACTGCAATTTCTCTGCCTAATGAGCCATTTATATATATTACAAGTGGTATGTTTGGCCTTCATCAGTCCAATTAGTGCATTCCTGGAGGGCTGGAGGGGGGGGCTGGTGGCGGCTGTGTTTCCGTATTGCCGACTGCCTGCTCCTCTCCCCGGCAGCAGACACCAAACTGCTGAGCCAAATTCCCCTCGGTGTCTCTGGCATTTCATTAACCCCCTGGCTGCAGGAGGCACTCTGGAGCATCAGTGCTCCCAGGCATCCCCAACAGCCCATGCCCTGGGACAGCATTTTTTTCCTTCCAGCCAGGGCATCCCAGCTCCTTCTCCCAAGGGGGGAATCAGTGTGGGGCAGAGAGGGGCCCCAGAGCTTGGGATGCCCATTAGCCACAGCACCAGCCAAAATGCAGAGGGATAGAGCCACAGCCAGAGAGGGACTCCAATATCCAGAAGGGCAGAAATCTTAATGAGGGACTGAAGATTCAAGAAGAAACAGGGAAGACAGCAGGAGGCATTGGCAAGGGTAAATTTAAGGCACAAGGGTGTCGCTATATTTTATTTTTCAAAGGAAGATTCTTTCAGCGTATTTTTATAGGGAATTTCTCTGTGGCAATTGATATTTCCCTCAGGGACACATCTTCTCTAGTGAAAACGTCGACATCGTGACCCGAGAGGGAGAAACTCCAAACAAACAACCAGGATTTAATTACCAGCCTGCTCGCTGGATGTAAATGATCTACAAAAAAAGTATACAGTCCCCAGCAGAAGCAGCAAATATTAACCAGGGATGATGACCTCTCTGTTTAGTTTACTGCTGAAGGGCTGCCTCTGCTCCCTGTGGCTCGGGGCATGGGACCCATCTCAGATAAGGGGCTGTGGATACCTCCAGTGAGGAGAGCACAGCTCTCCCGGGGCCCATCCTGCTGCTCCAGGGCTGTATCCAGGGATGCTGGGGGCAGTGTTGGGGCTGGCCCCATGGCTGGAACATCCTCCAGCAGAGGCACAGGGCACTGGGAAGATTTTCCAGCACTTTGGGAATGCTGTGCTGCAGGTCCTGCAGTCTCTGGGGCTGAAGGCAAGGAATGGGAGCCCACACGGTGGCTCTTGAGTCCTGGCAGAGGTGACAGCCACCAGCCCCACACAGGGCAGCTGGCTGGAAATTCCTCCTTCCCACAGACTTCCGTAAGAAAAAGCATTTTCTGGGGAAGAGGCTGTGTCCCACGTGCTGGCACAGCTAAGTCTGCTCATCAGGGCTGAAATGCCTTTTTCCTTCGCTTCTGTTGATGGCACTCCTGTTTTTCAGTCTGAAACACTATTTCATTTCAAAACAATCTTTCAGATTTAAAAGCAATTCTAAAGCACCACAGTATATTTCAAAGGGATTGAAACCAGATGGAGCCCAAATTACTTGTTTTCTTTTTTTTGCCCCAGAATGCTGTTACAAAAAAAAAAAAATTCAATTGGGTTTTTGTCCCCAAAGCAGGGTGCGTGTTTTTTCTCGAAATTCCCAAAATTTATCATCGGAAAGTGTCTCTCTTTTCTGGCCAGCTCCAGCTTGTATGAGAGGATGGAAAATATCTGGAGGCAATGTCAAGGCATGCTGAGTTGCCATTTCCATGTTGGCTTTCCCTGGTGTAAACGAGTTTCCGCCTGTTTGTTCAGCCCTGGGAAATTTCCCTTTCAGCCCCAGACCCTCCCCAGCAGGCACATCCTGAGGGTCTCTAGGTGACAGGGACAGAGTCAGAGAAGGGTCTCTTCTTGCTGAGGCCAAGCAAGCCAGGGACAGCATTCCAACACCTCCAGGAGCCCATGGGCCCCCGAGCAGATGACTGTTTTCCCCAGGCATGTGCTGGGGGGCTGAGGACTTCATCACAGCCTCAATAGCAGTGGCTTGGCTGGAGCAGTGGCAAGCTGCCTGGTGGTGTTCATCACATTCCTCTGCCGAGGCTTATTCATATTCAAATCCCCGGGGGGAAAGCAGGCAGGGTGCTGGGAACTGCCTGGGAGAGGTCGTGGTTGAGACAGGGGTTGGGGATGGGATGTGTAGGAGAAGGAGGTGGATCAGTGCTGGAGAAAATGGCAAGGAAAAAGGAAAGGAGAGGGTTTTCAGGGAAAACTGAAGGGTTTTTCTGCAGGATTACAGTGCTTTAAGGCACAGATAAGGCTGTGTTTTAAAGGGATGCACATAGACACTACTGAATGTGCTGATATGACAGCAGGGCACCCTGGCTCATCACTGCCCTTCCTCAGCCCTCTGGGTGCATGGTCAGAGTCCCAGCAGTGCCTGGAACCACAGCTCTGGAGCCAGACAGAGAGCCTGGGTGGGAGGGACAGGACCAAGCTTGTCCAAGGCAGTCCAAGGGACAGAAATTACAGCTACTGCTTTGAGCTGATGCAAAACCAATAGGCAGGGACTCCTCTAAGCCAGTCACACAGATGGATCAGTGTTTGAGCCATGGGAAGAGGTGAGGGGAAGCATCTCGGGTACCACCAGCTCTGAGTGGCAATGACACAGCCCAGGGCTCATTTTCACATTCCTTCTTCTGTACTGTCACCCCATGATCTCATCCCACCTTCCCAAATGGGCTCCCACCCTGCATCCTCCCCTTACATCCCCCAGCTCCTCCCTACACCCTGGATACCTCCTTGGCATCTGCCTCAGAGGTGCCTCCAGGCAGAACAGGCAGACCTGTTCTGTGCCCCATGGAGACACTGGTGATTCCTGGCAGGGGACAGCCTGGACAAGCACAGGCAGAGGTGTGAGCTCCTGGATAGAGAGGATGATTCCAATCCCAGCCTGACCTCCCCAGGGAACACACAGCAGGCTCTCCAGGCTCACCCCTTCTTTCTGCTAACAGATTGAAACTGAGGACCAGGAGCTGGCAACCTTCTGTGGCAGGGAGGCAACGGACACAGAGCAGGCTCCAGGACAGCAAGTGATCCTGTCCCCAGGGCCCTACATGGGGCTCACCTTCAGGTCTGACTTCTCCAACGAGGAACGCTTCACCGGCTTCGATGCCCATTACACCGCTGTGGGTAAGCAGCATCTGAGCCTGCAGGGCCAGCCTGCTAGGATAGGGAACCAGATTTGCAGGGACCACATCTCAGGTCAGCCTTGGGTTCCCTGGCAAGAGAAGAACTCGTGTGCAGCCCTTGGGCCATGTGGGACTCACGGGGTGCTCGTGTGACCCACCACATGGGATAATGGATTTCTCATTGTTGTGGCAAATGTCCCTGCGAAGAGTGACATGTGGAGAGCTTCAGGGTGACCTCCCTTCCTTATTAACTCCATTCTAGATGTGGATGAGTGCCAGGAGAAGAGTGATGAGGAGCTGGCTTGTGACCACTACTGCCACAACTACATTGGCGGGTACTACTGCTCCTGCAGGTTTGGCTACATCCTCCACTCCGACAACAGGACCTGCAAAGGTACCACAGGCACAGCCCAGACACAGGGATGGGCACACAGAGGGTCCCTGAGTAGGCACCACACCTACCAAGCACAAGGAAAACAGCCCTTTTTTGCTGCCAGGAGGGATGAGGTGCCTCTTCCCCTAGAAACCAGTAGTCTGGGGCTCCTTCTCCCAGGGGCTGTGCTCCTCAGCTAAGCTCTATAGATCTCCTCAAGTCAGAAAAATGAAAAGCTTTAGTCCCTGCTCTGAATCTGCATCATGTAGATTAGCTGGGACTAGCTCTCAGTCCAAGGCTTCTGTGCCATGGGCATATTTGGAAGCTGGCTGTGTGAGATTCTCCTTGCATGGACACATATTTGGGATCCATGTGCCCATATTTGGAATCCATGGATCCACCCAACAGACTCCACTCCACTCGGAGGATTCCTGAGTATGGTCAGGGCTGGGACATGACTGTCAGGGCCCTGATGGAGCCACGGCTGTGTTTCAGTGGAGTGCAGTGACAACCTCTACACCCAGAGGAGCGGGGTGATCACCAGCGCTGACTTCCCCAGCCCCTACCCCAAGAGCTCGGACTGCCTCTACCGGATCGAGCTGGAGGAGGGTTTCTTCATCACCCTGAATTTTGAGGACAGCTTTGATGTGGAAGACCACCCTGAGGTGACCTGTCCATACGACCACATCAAGGTGAGCTGGGCTCTGCATGCTCCTCCCCTTGCACTCACCTTTTTGTGTCCCCAGTGCTCTGGTGATGGGATCAGAATCGCCCCAGTCTAAACAGGGATGACAGAATCAGCTGGAGCCTTGTGCCCTATTGACCCCATGTCTCTTACCACATCTGCTTGTGACCCTTCTAGCCAACAGTGACCCTCTTTCTGTTCACATCTCCTCAACACATGGTGCTTAAGCCCCACTCCAGCCCCATCCATTGGCCTCAGGGATCAAAAAGCCCCCTCAAATCACCCACTCATTTTTGCCTCGTCAGATCAAAGCAGGCCAAAAGGAGTTTGGACCTTTCTGTGGAGAAAAGTCCCCAGGACGCATTGAAACCCAAACCAACAGCGTGCAGATCCGCTTCCACAGTGACAACTCCGGAGAGAACAGGGGCTGGAAGTTGTCATACACTGCAATTGGTAACTCCTGCTGCTTTCCTCTGTTTGCTGGGCTTGGGAATGGGAAAGGTTTTATAAAGGTGGACACCATGAATTTGATAGTCCATGATCCTCTCTCCAGAAAGGATCTGTTCCAGAAATCACAGTAGGAGAGGCATAAAATAACAGGGAGCCCTCCCTCCAAATGATTCCTTTTTTTCCCTACAATAACTGGGCTCTGAAACGAGACCATATTGCAAAGCAGAGCAATTTTGGGCAGGATAATTGCACAACCTACTGCTATTAGCTCCCAGATTTGTCATGCTCAAAGCCAGAGAATTACAGACTGAAGGAAAGACATGGAGCCTCCATACCTTCTAAAAGAGCCTGGCTGAGCCATGCCAGTGTAGACTTAAGAGAAAAAGCAGGGCAGAGATGCTCAAATTCTGCTACATGGGCTGGGTGGAAGAGCTGGGACTTTACATCTGCTCCATTTATTCCTCTATTTAGCCTCATTTGCTTTCTATTCAAAGGAAACCCATGCCCACTGGTGCAACCACCAATAAATGGGAAAATTGAGCCTTCTCAAGCCAAGTACACCTTCAAAGACCAGGTTGTCATCAGCTGCAACACTGGATACAAAGTGCTGAAGGTATGGATTGGCAACATGGAGCTGGGAATATGGGTAGGAAGAAGAGGATACTGCCTCTCAAAGCCATTGCATCTCTGGGAGAGTGAACACAATCACACATCATCCTCATCCCCTTCCCATGGGCAAGGAAAACACCTCCTCTGAGAGCCAACACCTTTCCTTTCCAAAATGCAGAGGAAAAGAGAAGATAGCACTTCCCTGAGCCACCCTCTCAGTATCCCTCCAGAGCCAGCCATAGAATGTCAGGCCTGGCACCTCTGTCAGAGAGAATGTCAGCAAAAACTCTGAGGCAGCTGCCAGGGCTCTGCCTGCCCTCCACCTCAGTGGGCACTGTCTCAGCAGCCCTGCAGAGGCCAGCATCCACTGACTGGGAGGTCCTCGGGGACTTGGGGACAGCTTTAGTGAGTCAAGGGGGACAGGACTTTGGCAGGCTCTCTCTGGGAAACAGCTGAGAACCACAGAGAGCGTGGCTGACTCATGGGGTGGCTGTCTTTCCTCCAAGCCAGTAGCCCACTTTGACTTCCAAAATGGACTTGGGTATTTCTCTGATCTCCTCCCAGTCCCATCTTTCATGCAGAGCTGCCTCCTTACCCATCTCATCATTTACAACAGGAATAAGTGGCTCCAGTTCTTTGGCTTTCAGCGTGCCACTGAGTTGCTGGCAACAAGAAAACTCCTCAAGTTTTTCATTACGATTTTATTGCAATTTTTAGCTAAAAAAGTCCTCTTCCAGGGGACACTAGCTATAACCTGACTAAATGACCAAGAAATTCCCTTTTTATTGAGAGATTTATTTCTTTGCCTTGAACACTGACAGGTTTGGGGTTTTTTTGTTGGTACCTTCTGCACAGGATGATGTGGAAAGTGACTCCTTCCAGATCGAGTGTCTGAAGGATGGCACATGGAGTAACAAGATCCCTATCTGCAAAAGTAAGGACACCCTTCCCTACCCTGCCAATGTCCTTTTCCTGCTAAAATCATTTCATGCTAACAGCAGCTGCCCTGCCAGAGTGGAGTTCCTTACTCAGAGACACAAACCCAGCCAGAGAGGCTACGTAACCCTGCAAAGCTCTTTTGGCTTGTTCTTGGATAACATAGCAGGGCTCAGGCCAAATGCCACAAGCAGGAGATTGGTGCTTTTATTTAGATTACTCATATAACTTGATTTGTGAGCCACTTTGCTGTCTCCCTGTCAAAGAAAGAGCAAGCCTGGCTCTTGAGAATGGCTCTGTCAGGTAAGCCTGGGACAATGTGGGATAATCTAGTTCCTGGTCCAAATTTCCATCCAAATGGAGGCTACTAAAATGCCATTAGAGAGGCCCCAGGTACTAGCATAAACTGGGCACTGCTCAGGTAAATGAGAGGGGAAAGGAATATGTCCAAATATTTACAAACCTTAAAATGGGAAAAAATGAGAGAAGAAAAGAAATGCCATTTGAAAGTACAGGTGATATTTTGAATAATCTCTTCTCTCATCTAATCCAGCTCTTCTCTCAGCTCAGGTGTGAGAGATGTACCTGATCACACCTTTTCCCTTTCCTCCAAACCTCTCAGAGCTCAGGGAGGCTCTCACTGCTGCTCAGTGCTGTAAGGCTGCACAGAGAGGACAAAAGCAGGAAACATGGTCAGAGATTGTCCCGGGTCCTTCCAGGAGAGGCAGGTGGGGATGCTTTCCAGGGTAGTTGGGGTCCAGGTTCTTCTCATCTCAGCAGACTCTTTTTCTTTTAATAATTGTGCATCTTACCTTGGAAGAAAGAGTATTTCTGCAGTTCTAATTCATGTTTTTTTCAAGCCAAATTGAAATTGGGAGGTTGTCAGACTTGCTAAATAGATTAATAACTGAAAGGGCTCCTTAAAAGCTGTGGGGTCAGTGATGCCTCTGCCCTACTGAGGAACTCCCCACTCCTACATTCTCACTACCACAGATTCCCATTGATTTTATTCAGCTTGAACAGTGATCAGGGAAAAATTTGCATTGTCTAGAAATTAGAACAAAATCTAGGTAAATATTTTTAACACCAAAAATTATTATTTTTTTTAGAAAATTCACATGATAACCTGCATTGTTCCAGCTGGGCTGGAAGTAATCCCTTCTTCTGTAATATGACTCACTACACTAAATTTCTGTCTTTGGAAAGCCAAGAAGCCCCTAAATGGGCAATTAAGGCCTCCAGACAGCAAAGACTCCCACCTCCCTGGGATGTCTGTGCGAGTCAGGGCACAAACAATGCAGAAAATAGAAAACTTCTCAGCAAAGTGGATAAAATCCAGCTCCACAGCCTGGAGAGGCTAAACAGAAACCTGTGACAGCTTCTCCCAGCCACCACCCCCATGCTGCCCTGGCTGAGCAGAGTGAGGGGGTCCCCAGCAGGGCCGTGGCTCCGCTGGCATCCACAGCCCCCTGGCACAGCTCACTGGGAGCTCATTAACGATTTCTGGTGTTTTGGGGGCTGGGTTTCCTGCATGTCTCTCTCTGCTCATCTACTAATTGGGCTTTCTCTCTCTGCTCTCCTCCTTCCCCTCTGCTTTGGCGCAGCTGCAGACAGAGCCGACCACCAGCCAGAGGGAAGAGCCGGCTCGGAGCAAGTGGCCGCGTGAGGCTGGCGCCGGCCGTGCCGCCCCGACGGGCAGCCTGTCTCGCTGCCCCTCTGATCTGTCCACTACCCAGGGCAGGTTCCCTTTCCACTGGCCTGGCTGCCAAATCCATCTCTGTGGCTTGTCTAACCAGCATGGCACTCTTAACCCCCACGCCTGGTGCTTTCTTAACTCCGTCTCGAGAAGGGTGAAGGAAACTGGCGCCGAGCCGCCCTTTCCCACTGACACACTGCCCCACGGGAAGGGGGCCCTGCCTGGGCACCACGTGCTGCTGCTGGCTCCCAGCATTTCTGCATCCCTCCCTCTCCTCTCGGACTCCTGGGCCGCCCTGGCTCCCCCTCCAAGGCAGCCGTGCAAGGACTGTGGCACGGCCCGGTTGGGTGGATGGTGGGTTGGATTGAGTCTCCCACTGTCCTTCCTCATTGGCCCAGCCTTGCAAATAAGAAACACACCTTCCTCTCCTCTCTCCAAGAGTCCTGGTGCCTTTCAGACCCTCTGGACAAGGAGGCCTGGAGGATGGGTTGGCATCCCCAGCCCTTTCCTGCAGGCACCAAGCACTGGCACTGAGACTGAGGGGCGTGGATGTTCCTCCCTTCCCCTTTGCTCCCCACGCCTGGCCTGGCAGAGGTGAGGACAGACTGGCCTCAGGCTGGCTGCAGCTGAAGGAGGTCAGAGCCTGGTATCTGACCCCATTCACATCCCCAGGAACCATGGGCACGCACCCTGTGCTCCCTGGGGCATTGGAGGCTCCACTAGGAGGATGCTGGGATGTGGACCAGAGGCTGGGAGAGGAGGAGGAGGTGTGTGTTGGGGGCATCAGTTCACATCTGGTCCTACAAAGACAGAGATGTTAAATGGCCCCTTTCCTGAGAGAAAACTCTAGAAAGGCTCACAGAACTAATGCCCTCCCCATAGCCTTTCAGCAGGACCTGGGACACTGGTGCAGCAACACCTCTCTACAAGAGCCCATTCTCCAGGGATCAGGCCAGCCCAGGTCTGAGGGATACACAGGGATGAGATAGGCTGGGCAGGCCAGTGAATGCTGCCCTGCAGCCATAAACAATCCCAGAGGTGGGAATCCCAGATGGTCAGGATGATCCCCTGGCATTCATTCCATCTTTTCTGCAAGGAAACAGGTACCCAGAGTCTCCACCCAGCCTGCCTGCACCTACACACTCATCCCATCACTTGCTGTCTCTACAGACAGTGGAGGGGACCCTGGTGAATGGTGAGCTGCCATAAATCAGGCTTTTTTCACCCAAGGAATTAGGCAATCCTGAGCAGTGGTACATATCCTTGCTTCCAGCTACTATGTCTAATGAATTCTCTCTTTGTTGGCCTGGATCAGCTAGGACTGCTGTCCTCATTCCCTTCACATGCTGGAGCACATGGGAACCAACAGACCTCACATCATCCCTGATCCACAGGACCTGCTTACTGCAAAGTCATTGTTTCCCTGCTCAACCCCTCATGCCAAGCATAGCAGAACCCAGCTGCACAGCATTGCATTTCTTGGCAGGATCAGACCCTGGTTCCTGCCCTCCACTGGGGCAGGTCACCCAGGATGGGGTAGGGCAAGGCTGCACAGCATCACCTGAATGTGCCGTGAGCTGCCCACGTGGTAGGGAGGCTCAGCTCCGAGGAGGCGACCCCTGGATTTGGGAGATGAACCCTCCCACAGCCTGGGGTCCTCCCTGGAGTGTTTGGCACAAACCTAACACGGGGGACAAGTCACAGGGAGAGGCTGGGCAGAGCACTCTGGGGAGAAAGGGAACCATGGATGGACCATAGGGAAGGGCAATGCCAGCCCAAAATTCTTCTCCCTCCATCACACCCTGACTCAGCACCAGGGACTGGTAAAGCAGAGCCAACCCTTGCTGATGTCTTGGGGGATGGAGCAGGTTTGGTCTCACCCACATGGCCTCACCCCTGCCTGCAGACCAGCCAAGCCACACTCTCAATGTCCTCCATCTCCTGCTGTCATAGGACAGCCAGGACCAAGAGTTCTTCCACCTGATCTGTAAATGCTCATCAGCACTGCTTGGTGAGCAAGACCAGAGCAGGTAGGACAGGGCTGTGCTCTCAGCAAAGCCTTCTGCATAGATGAGCACCCCTGATGCACACTGGTGAATCACTGCCTGCCTCTCCCTGCACACTTCTACAATGCAAAGACACACTGAGGCCCTCTCACAACAGACCTCACCTCCAGGACAGGCTTCTTCCCCTCTCACTGGTGCAGCAGAGAGATCTTGATCCCTCATGGAGGGGCTCCCAGGACAGAGTCTCCACCAGTGTGAGTGGTGTTGGTCACACAGCCTGTGGGTGGGACACAGGTGGTGTTCCATGGCGCCACTCATGCTGCTGGTGTTCAATGGTGTCACTAATGCTGCTGGTGTTCCATGGTGTCACTCATGCTGCTGGTGTCACATGGTGCCACTTGTGCTGCTGGTGTTCCATGGTGCCACTCATGCTGCTGGTGTTCCATGGTGTCACTCTTGCTGCTGGTGTCCCATGGTGCCACTCATGCTGCTGGTGTCCCATGGTGCCACTTGTGCTGCTGGTGTCCCATGGTGTCACTCATGCTGCTGGTGTCCCATGGTGCCACTTGTGCTGCTGGTGTCCCATGGTGTCACTCATGGTGCTGGTGTTCCATGGTGTCACTCATGGTGCTGGTGTCCCATGGTGTCACTCTTGCTGCTGGTGTTCCATGGTGCCACTTGTGCTGCTGGTGTTCCATGGTGTCACTCATGGTGCTGGTGTCCCATGGTGTCACTCATGCTGCTGGTGTTCCATGGTGTCACTCATGGTGCTGGTGTTCCATGGTGTCACTCTTGCTGCTGGTGTTCCATGGTGCCACTCGTGCTGCTGGTGTCCCATGGTGTCACTCATGCTGCTGGTGTTCCATGGTGTCACTCATGGTGCTGGTGTTCCATGGTGTCACTCTTGCTGCTGGTGTTCCATGGTGTCACTCGTGGTGCTGGTGTTCCATGGTGTCACTCGTGCTCTGTCTGTGCGGGGTGGGCGTGGGAGGGTTTCACAGAGCCGGGACAGAGCCTCCTGCAGTGCCATGGAGAAAAGGGACACAGCATCATACGGGCCCTTGGTCTGCCCCACTAGACCACCATCCCTGCCAAAGCCCAGCACTACCTGCCTGCTGGCTGGCTGAACCCCCCAAGATGCAGCACAGGGTTCAACCCCCCTTCTGTGTTGGCTTTCAGTTGCTGACTGCAAAGCGCCGCCGGAGCTGGAGCATGGCTTTGTCACCTTCTCCACCAGGAACAACCTGACCACCTACCAAGCAGCCATCCAGTACCACTGCCAGCACCCCTACTACCACATGGCCCCCAACAGCACTGGTGAGCAGTGGGGCCAGGCCACGTCCCCACGGCACAGTGAGGGCGGGCACATGGGGGGAGCTTGGGATGGCAGCTCCAGGGTGTTCTGCAAACAGCAGGCTGTGGATGTAGCCTACACATAGCAAACCCTGTGTCTGCCCTGCCTGGACAGACTTTTTTTTTTTTTTGTCAGACTGGACAAATCCTGCTCCACAGCGAGGTAGGATGGAGCTGGCCCTGCTGGCTGCTTTGCCTGAGTGTTTCACAGCCTTGGCAGGGCAGTGTGGGTGTTTGTTTTGCATTCTGCTTTCTTGCCCTTGTCTTGCAGGTGCTCCCTGCAGACTACAAAATTTTCTGTGTGTCTGTGAAATGAGCTGCTGCTGGAGAGAGCACCAGGTCCAGCAGCCTCTGGAAGGGCTCTGCAAGGCTCCTCATCCCAGCACCCAAATGTTCAGCACAGACAAAGCTGAACAGATAGAAGTGGGATCATATCAGACTGAGTTTTTCCTGCCATCCCCCTTGGTCCACAACCACAGAAAAACCACAAGGTGGTTTATCAAGCACCACAGTTCTCTGTACCCTTCAGACCCAGTTCTGGACAGTAGAAAGGGTGCATACACAGGCCAGCCCTTCTCCCTCAGCAAGCAAAGCCAAAAGAATTCCTCACATTCTTGTCTCCCTGCTTTTATCTCCCTGCATATGGTCCCAGCATCACATATGAATTAGCAGGATAGGCATTGGCAGCATTTTTATATGGAGGCAGCTGCCAGCAGAGGCTGAGGCCATAGCACAGCCCTCCAGAGAGCTCCAGGCAACGAAACTGAGGATGGAGAATGTCCCTGCAAGGGGGCAGGGCTACCATGGCCCCTCAGGAATGGAGCACAGAGGGCACTAAAAGGGAGGTCCCTTCCTGCTCTGAAAAGGGGTTCAAAGGGCCCTGACAACTGGGCAAGGTCCCCTCACTGGAAAGGACAGTCCCTCATGCCAGGAGCAGAGCCCAGCTAACACTTTGCTCTCTTGCAGCCACCTACACGTGCGATGCGTTGGGGCAGTGGAGGAGTGAGGAGCTGGGGACCAAGCTGCCATCCTGCAGACCAGGTACTGTGCTGGGGTGGCTTCACCACAGCCAGGGGAGCAGAGCAGGGACACGCAGGGAGGGGATGCTGCCGTGCAGGAACCTGCTCCTGGTGACAGGGCCAGCTGTCATACTCAGGTGCCACAATGCATGGCTGGGGGGGTGGTGGGGACAGAGGCTTCCTGCTGTGCCAGCAGACCCAGATGGTCAGGGTGCAGTGGTGGCACCAGGGTCACAGCCATCCCAGCTGTCAGGGCTCCCCAAGCTCCCCACTCTAGCACACAAGGAAACCAGCAGCCCACTGGCCATGTTCAGCTGCCAGCACCCCTGGAGATGGTTTTAGCCAAGAGCACAGCATTACCTGGCTGTCAGCTCCTGTTGGCAGTGTGTACACATCCAGTAGCAATTATCACCTCTTCAAGCCTTCCAGAAAAAAAAACCAAACTGTTTTACAGGGAAGGAAAAGTCCCAAGTCTTTGAGCAGTGGCAGAAATGTTTGCAGCCAGCAAGTTTCCAGGCCAGGCACCTGCTTGGGATTAAACAAAAGTCTCTGGGAGTTTGTGGCCATAGCCAAGCATGGGGCCAGGCTGGCTGGCACATCAGGGGCCTGGAGGCAGCTTGGGTGTGGATTGTAGTGGGATGTGCAGGGATGGCTCTCCAGAGAGGTGCAGGGATCCAGCTGCTGTGCAGCAGCTGCAGATGCAACCACCCTGGGGTTCAGGCACTGGCCCAACCCCATGGAGGGTATCTGCTCTCCAGCCATGCTGAGACACTGCAAGGCTACAGGAAGGACTCCTAAGATTCCCTGCATCCCACAAAACTCCAAGACCAGGGCTGTGGCTGCTCTTGTTGTGGCAGCTGCTCTCTGCATCTCTGCTTGATGTTCCAGCCTGAACTAATTTGAGCTGGGAGCATACGGGGACAGCTTTGGGGCCATAGCTGCTTTCATGGGCCATTTCCAGGCCTTGTGATTAGTGACAGGAGTCAGAGAGACTTCAGGAAAATGGAAAATCCCAGAGAGAGGGTGACGCTCTCCTGAGATCGGCATCTGCAGGCAGCAGCTGGCCAGCTGCTCTTCAGATCTTCCCTTGTGTCTCACGCACCTCCCCATCAATAGGAACCTCTCTTCCAGGAACCTCTGCTCCATGCCTGCCTCTGCCATTAGTGGGAGCATTTGCAGCCTGGTCAGCATTTTTGATATGTAATTTAATAGAATAAATATTTGGCTGGATGCACTTCCTCTAAAAGCATCTCCCTGGGACAGCCATCAGCTTCGGTGCAGCAGAGCAGCTGGGCTGGGACACAGGAATTCTTTTCCTGAGCATGTTTTTTATTCCTTTCAGCACTGGGAGAGACAGGGGTGTGGAGCACAAGCAAAGACACATTCACCATGTTCCCTTCCTGCTAGAGTTACATTTTTCCTAGAGACAGACCCCAGCCTCAACAAATACACATTAGCAGCTTCCAGTGCTCCTGCCCTGGTTCCAAGACTGATTCTCACCCTGACCCCACCACCCTGAGGGGTCAGAGCCTCTGTTTGTGAGGCTTTGCATCCTCCCCTCACAGCACAGGCGGCATTGAGGCAGAGTTCCAGCACTTTCCATGGAGGATCTGGGGTTTTTTTGCAGACTGAGAGGGATGAGACCAGCATCTGAGTTGCTGTGATTCGGGACTCTTTCAGATGGAGGACAAGCCCAAATAGGCTGCCACAACATCCCAGTGACATCAGCATTCCCAAGCCACCTGAGAGTCCTGTTCCACAGTGCTGCCACAGGCACGAATCAGCCCCACCACCAACAGCCATATCCCAAGGCTTAAATTCCCTAGGGACATGATTGTTCTTCCCCACCCTGTCCAACCTCTCAGAGCCACCTTCAGCATCCTGATTCCCTCATCTTCCTAACACCATGCCTAGATAAAGCTTCTGGAAGCAAAGCAGGCGCCATGTCAGTGCTCTTCAGGCATTAATTCCAGGTCTGTTGAAGAGCTGAGCAGAGAGCTTCTGGTTTGGCTGCCAGAATTGTGGCTGATGAGATGCAGGAGTAAAGCCCATGGTGCTAGGCAACATCCCATTGCCAAGCCTTCTCCAACCACAGCAGCTCCAGGAGGGCAGATGCCATGGCTGTGAGAACACAGACCTCGGGACAGGTCTCAGAGTGAGGGGTGAGACCGGGTTGATGTCAAGCTCCAGTCCTCCCACCATCATTCCCCTGGGTCTCTTGGCACACTGAGTAGGAGCCAGGCAAGTGCCTGAAAGGTCTGGGAAGGGCCAGGTGAGCTCACAGGTCACAGTGAGGCTGTAAGATTACTCATTTGGCCTTTCTGCTTCTGAACTGGTGTGGATCTAGCCAAATCACTCCAAACACTGAAAATGGGAAGAAAAACAAAACCACAAAGGACAAAAGAGAGTGTTTGGTTTGAAGATAACCAACCACGTGGCCCTTTTCATTTGTTCCCTAGATAAATAAGCTGGAAGTAACTGTCCTGTCCCTTCTGTCCCCAGTGTGTGGCCGGCCAGTTCGTCCTTTGCCTGGCATCATCAAGCGCATCATCGGCGGGCGGAACGCGGAGCCCGGCTTCTTCCCCTGGCAGGCCCTGATTGTGGTGGAGGACATGTCCCGGGTGCCCAACGACAAATGGTTCGGCAGCGGGGCCCTGCTCTCAGAGTCCTGGGTGCTGACGGCCGCCCACGTGCTCCGGTCCCAGCGGCGGGACAAGACCGTCATCCCCGTCTCCAAGGAGCACGTCACCATCTATCTGGCCCTTCACGATGTGAGGAACAAGATGGAAGCTGTCAACAGGACAGTGGAGAGGATCATCCTCCATGAGGAGTTTGACATCCAGAACTACAACCACGACATCGCGCTGGTCAAGCTGAAGGAGAAGGTGACCATGGGGAAGTACGTCATGCCTGTCTGCCTGCCCCAGTTTGAGCACGAGCTGGAGGGGCCTCACCCCAACACGCTGGGGCTGGTGGCCGGCTGGGGGATCTCCAACCCCAACATCACGGTGGACGAGATCATCAGCTCGGGCATGAGGACCCTGTCTGACATCCTGCAGTACGTCAAACTGCCCGTGGTGCTGCACGCCGAGTGCAAGACCAGCTACGAGTCACGCTCAGGCAACTACAGCGTGACCGAGAACATGTTCTGCGCCGGCTACTACGAGGGGGGGAAGGACACTTGTTTGGGAGACAGCGGGGGAGCATTTGTCATCCAGGACCCAGGAACACGGAGGTGGGTGGTCCAAGGGCTGGTCTCATGGGGTGGCCCGGAGGAGTGCGGCAGCAAGCAGGTGTACGGCGTGTACACCAAGGTCTCAAACTACGTGGACTGGGTGGAGCAGAAAACAGGCTCCTCAGAGAGATGGACATTTCTGGACCCAGAGCTGGAGAGATGAGTGACTAAGCAGCTTGCTGCCACCGCGGCTCCCTTTCTTCTTCTTGTTATTGTTTAATGTGCTCCAGACTCAGGTCTTTCGCAAGCAATAGCCACGATACTCCACGCATGCCAAGCCCTTGCCAGATCATTTGTCTCGCTTGGTCCCGCATCCCTTCGCTTGCATTCTTAGGAAATGCTTGCTAGGGAGCTGGAAGGAGGGGGTGAAGGACAAGATCTCAGCTGATGTCCTCTGCATGTGCTGCCCATCTGCAAACCTCACCCACACTCCAGGGAACTTCCCTCCAAGCCAGGAAAAAGGCACAGCAATTGAGGCAGCATTTCCCTGACGCCAAAGCTTTGTGCTGTATACAGGGAATTGTCCCCACCCCCAGGACTCTCTGGCCAGATCTCTCCATCAGAAGATGCAGCTACAGAGCTTCAGAGCCTATGGACAGTGCAGGAAACCCATGTGGGCAGGCCTGGACCTCACAGGTTTTCCACACCAGTGAACCCCTTTTCTGTGGAAGGAGTAGTGAGAGAGTCCCGAGAGTCTGCCATTATTTTTATATGCAAAACAACATCCCTTCCTGGTAGCATCTCAGGTGATATCCACCTGACCCCAAAGATATGAGGATGCATCCACATTTAGCCCTAAACTTCAGCCATGGCTGCCAAGACAGCACCAGCCCAAACAGGATACCTGTATCCCACCACGTGGGATGAGTGACCCACAGAGAACACGAGGACATGGAGCAGGGTTTGAACTCAGCATCACCTTGACCTCCAGCCACAAAAATTTCTCCAATCTTACATCAACTGAAGCCCTCTCCAGTCCCACCCCGAGATTAGTTCTGTGGTTTCCAGCCACAGCAGACCTCCCAAAGAAAGTTTTCCATTACAAGACGGCTTCATATTGGCTGTATCTAAGCAATACTTATTTTCAGCAGAATAATTTCATATAAAACACCCTTTCTTGGCTTTCATCTCTTTCCCAGGAGCCTGGTTAGTTCTGCATGACAGTTTATTCATTCTTGCAAGAACCTAGTCCCTTTTCACTGCTTTTGAGGCCACTGATTTACCTGATTTACAGGTTACCAATGGTGTTCAGTGTTTGTTCATGGCTCTTGTGGCCTACTGCAGGTGTCCAAGTCCTACTAGACTGGCTCAAATCCACATAACACACCAGAAGCATTCATATCTCCCCAGCTTCCCTCCATGCCCATGCAGACAAGTCCCAACAAGGAATAAGGTCAGGTGAGCTGTCCTTCCTTCAGCAGGACCTTCTCCTTCATTTGCCAGCATAGCTGTAAGCAACATGCAAAAACTGCCTGCTGTGCTCTCTGCGTGCCTGTAGACTCCTTCAGGCCTCTCTTTCTCCTCCTCCTCCTCCTTTGGTTTTTCAATGAAAGGAAGAAGCCAAAAATGGATGAGCCACTCTGACATTTTGCTATCATCCAAAAAGCCATTTGTAGAACTTGTAGAGGAGCAGAAGGCCTAAGGAAGGTTGAACTTGCAGATACACTATGAACTGTACTCTTGGCTATGTCATGTAACTGCAAGGTATTTTTTAATATATATGTATTTCTTTTTTATATATATTACATTCTGTAAAATACCTGATGTCAGGTAAGGATGGTTCTCTTAGTCTTCCTCCTGAGAACAAAATAAAACTTTTGTATGTACTGAGCTTGTGCCCTGCGGCTTTTATTCCAAGAGGAACATGGTTAAGGCTGGTTGCTGATGTCTGCCATGCACGCCTGCACTCCCAGGAGAATCTTCACACCATCCCTCACTCTGACGGCTGCTCAGCCTTGGCCTGTGCAGCTTCTTGGGCTGAGACAGACCCTGAGCAGCCCCTGAATACAAATCACAAAAAAAGGGCGACAGAGGAGATCCTGCCTTCAATTATTTATAGCCTTAGCACATCACTGAAGATGAGGGTAGTGGCAGGAGCAGAGGGCAGCAACCTGTTTGCTGAGAATAGCAATTAAGTCTGAGTTCAATTGACATGAGGAAAAAAATATGAGGTATGTGACTTTTGCTTTAAAAGGTGAGAAAAATCAGCCCATCCCCACCAGCTGTTGGACTGAGAGAGCATGGACCTGCAGTGAGCTCAGATGTGAGCTGAGGCAGGGACTAAACTCTGCTGGACATCTCTGCATCAGAGACTGTGAAAATCTCAACTCTGGAGAGAGCTTAAAATAATGGAGACTGTTTCTTCCCATGTGCCTGTATCCAGGACTGGGAGCTGGATTATTGATCCCTATTTTCCTATGGCACAGAACTGAAAAACAGCACCAGGCTCCTCTGCGTTGATGGCAGGGAGGAGGGTGGTGGGTCTGGCTGGCTCACAGGTCTGCTAACACATCCAGAGACATCATGGGAGTAAAGAAGAGGAGAGAGAAAAAACAAAATAAAGGCCTGGTCCCCTGAGCATTAAACCATCAGCTGTAGGATCTGAGCCTAGACAGCCCTGGGGCACACTGAAAAATATTGCTGCCCTTTAACAGATCACTGGTGAATACAGACCCTCCCTCGCCTCCCGTCAATAGCTCTGCCGGGAAATCCCCGACCCAGCCCAGCCCTCGCCCGCTGCTCACGAAGCTGCGGCTGCCGAGTGCCAGCCCCGAGTGACCCAAGGGCACTGGGTGGCTGCAGGGTGGGCTGGGAACAGGCAGCCGAGGAGAAAAGTGAAACCAACAATGGGCTTTGCATTTCTGTCACCTCGCAACCTGCCAGAGTGGTGAGAGCTTCTCTCCAGGGAGACAGGCGTGGAGACAGCTATTTATCAGTCTGGCTGTGGTGAAAGGCCGGCAAAACATCCCTGGGTGAAGTTTTGCTGTCCCTGGCTGCGAGTGCCAGGCATGAACTTAGAGCTGGCTGTAGCAGAGCTCAACCTCAAACAGACTGGGGGGACAGACAGGACCTGCACAGAACCCACAGAGAGAGCATCCTTCTTCCCTCATCCCCTGGGATGGGCTCGCTCCTCCCATGACGGCTGGGGGCCTGGCCAGGCCAGAACTGCTTGCTCTGAGCCCCCAAAGGGCCAGGAGCCACAGAAAGCAGAATTTTGGAGGCAGTTTACTAAGAAACTAGTAATGGATTAGGAAAGGGGTATCCTGGAAAGGACCCCAAAAATGAGGCCGTGGCTGAGAAGGCCATGTATGCACGGGTGGCTCTGAGTAGTGGGGAGGAGATGAAGGGGTTGCATGAGGGAGGGGACATGCCTGCACAGGATGAGGACACAGGCAGGCAAGAAGGCAGCAGCGAGGAGGGGACCAGGGGAAAAGGAGCATATTCCCACAAGGCCATGGATGGGAGCACAGGGGGGGTGTAAAAGACTTGCAGGGGAGCAAGAGCTGGGTCTGCCCTTGTAAAAGAGTAGAGAGACTCAAGCAGGAAAATAAGGACCCCTGCAGGGATGTAGTCTCCACCAGAGCTGGCATCTCAGGCAGAGGCGAGGGAGTTCCCTCTCAGCAGCTGGGTGGCTGGGGAGGCGGCAGACAGCCCAGCCATGGTAACTGGGGCTGGGAAAACCTCAGCACGGAAAGAAGAGGGCTATGGGCAACGGCAGCAAGAAACTTGGCCGTATCTTTGCTTTGTGACATAACGCTGGCGGGGAGGGCGCGGGCTGCTCCCAGCACAGGAGGGAAGGAAGATGGTCCGGGCTGCAGAATCAGCCTCATCCGAGCACAGCAGCAGAGGCACTCATGGGACCCACCCATCCACAGAGCAATCCCGCACCCACGTAGGGTGGGCTTTGGGGGGGACCATGCTGCAGGGCAGCCCCTGGTCACAGAAATAGCAGGGAGGGCATCCCCCACGTGGGGAATGCTGTCCCATCCCAGTGCTGGCGGATCACTGGTCCCAGTGGTTCCCAGTGCAGTGCCGGAGATCTGCAGCTCCATCTGGCGGCTCCATGGCCGGGGCTGCCGACGCTGCAGAGAGAAGGCGCTGCTGAAGGGAAGGGTTGGTGGGATTAAAGAATAATGTAATTATTATTAAATAATAATAATTTTTTATTATAAATAATAAATTTATTATTATAAATTAATAAGGTTAATTATTAACCTTATTAGGTTAATATAGGTTAGAGCACTTAAGAAACCAAATCCAAAACCATACAGCGTTTTCTTGTTATATTCATTTTTTTAACCAATAGCCAGCAGGTTGCATAGCAGAGAATACAGACGAATCTTACAGTGGCAGAAAAAGCAGCATAAAAGGCCTTTCAGGATACAGCACAGAGGAGAGGACAGCATCTGGGAAGCTGCACAGCCAGGGACTGATGCTGTGTGAGCCACACTGAGTTTGGTTATTTTTTTCCTTCGGTCCATCATTCTTCCACTAATTCAGTCACAAAATCTTTGATATCATACCCATCTTCAGCATCAAATCATTTGCAAATCCAAGAGAGGGTGGATACAGCTGCCTTAGTGGTTCTGCAGGTCTGCTCCTTGTTGGACTAATTTGACAGACAGGCTTAAAATCAATTTCAGTACCCGAAGTAGTTTGGGGGTTGTTCAGTTCAGTTCTTGCTACTCAGGTAAGCAGCATGTCCCCTGGTGTCTATGTTTCAGCTCCTCCACCACACAGGCAATGCATGAATCACAGAGAAAACAGCACAGAAGAAGGAGCCATGAATGTGTTAGAAACCCCCACTTAACCCCAGCAATCAGCATCCTAGCACAGCAGGTGCCTGGGGCCACTGAAGCAGAGTAAGCCAGGAAGTTGATGGAGTTAATAGAAGTCATTCACCAGCCAGGATCACTGTCCAGCCTCTCTGTGAGAGGTATCAATGAAAACAAAACAAAAACAAAAACGATTATGAGAATGGCGCAAGCACACCAAGGGATGCTGTCTCTTAAATTGCTCCTAAACCCATGCAGGGCTCAGCAGTGAGCTGGTGACTGCATGCTCATCACTGGCACCTCGCTTCCCCAGGGAATGGCTGCACCTCCTGGATTCTCCTGTTGCCCCATGGAGATGGATTTTCCATGGCACCCCTGCTGTCCCCAGTGATGACAGCCCTCACAATGCTCTCTCTCACAGGGCACACCACGCCCCCCCCACCACCATTTGCTCACCCCAGGATCTCGGAGAAGACAGATCTTGGTAACCATGGTTGTGTTTGAGGCTTGTGCTGTACAGGGTACAGGCTATTTCAAAAGTTGATTCAAGTTGCTGTGGTTTAAGCTCAGCCAGTACCTAAGCACAGCACAGCCTCTCACTCAGTCGAACCACCCTGCCCCACCAGGATGGGGAGGAGAACTGGAAAAGGGTAAAGTCTGTGAGCTGAGATAACAGTTCAATAACTGAAACAAAGTAAATATTAATAATAATAACAATCATGAACAGAGAGCTAGAGAGAGACATAATAAAGACAAGAGACGCACACTAGGCTTGTTCACCACCCTCTGACCTATGTCCAGCCCATCCCCCAGAGCAATCAGCCCCTCCCAGCCAACTCCTCCAGTTTATCCACTGAGCAGGATGATCTGTGGTGTGGAAAGTCCCTTGGACCAGTTGTGGTCAGCTGTCCTGGCTGTGCTCCCTCCCAGCTCCTTGTGCACCTGCTCCACTGACAGAGTACAGGGAACAGAAAAGTCCTTGACTTAGAGCAAGCACTACTTGCAACAACTAAAACATCAGTGTGTTATTAACATTATTATTCCCATATTAAATCCAAACCACAGTGTAGTAACAACCACAAAGAAGAAAATTATCTCCATCCCAGCTGAAACCAGGACACAAGCACTTACAAACCAACTTCACCTCATTTTTCTGGGCCAAAGTTGGGGTCACAGGACATGCTGTGCCCATGGGTAAGTTCTGCAGGAGCCCAGCTGCCCTGCAAGGAAGGTAGGAGTCAGGGTGTTAGGCTGCATGGGGACAACACATTTCCTCCCAACCTTATGACACCCACCAGGTCCCTAAAGCCCTGCAGGGTGAAGTAGCAGAAGGCAAGAGTCTGCATCTTCCCCTTTGCCCAGACCCTGCAGCCCAATATTTGCAATTTCTGCATAATTGGGGCATAGACTTTGGACTTGCTGCCACAGCTTTCTTGCACTTGCCAAGTTTGGCACCCTTTCCCCCCCTGCAGGGTACCCAGACAGCTGGCCAAAGGCAGGGCAGACTGGGCAGTGCCTCCATGGAAGCAGAGCTCTGCTGGGAGATAAAAACAGCCCCAAGCTTCCCTCCAAGATGCCCACACACACCTAGAAAAGGCTTTTGAGACATTAAAAAGCACAAATGCATTCTTGGGCTGAGGAGAAGGGGCTTGTTTTATTCTTGCAAGTAATAAATCTTATCCTGTACATGGGGTAGCTGGGAGATTCATCCTCATACAGAATATGTCCCATAAGAATCCATCAGACCCATCAGTCTTCCAGAGGCTGTGGGACAAGGTGCCTGGCTGAGGCATCCCAATGTGTTCCCATGCCACCAGGAGCTGGGGCTTGCTGAGCCAAGAGCAAGGTTTGACCTTGGGTACCCAATTTTCCAGGCAGTTCATCAGCTTCCCTAGTCATCACCCCAGTTCCTCTTTGTCATCCCCAGGTCTCTCTACTTCATGGTCAAATAAAGCACAACGAAGATGATCAGTGCCAAAACACCGAGCAAAGAGCTGCCGATGCAGCAGCACCATTTCCAGGAGAATTTGCTGTTGGAGGGCGAGGGGTGCTGGGTTGAGGCCACATGGGGCCTTAAGCCCTGGTGTTTCAGGGTCTGAGAGGTCCTGGACGTGTTTGTATTCCAGGCAATCCGTGCTGGGGCTGACTGCAACTTAGTGTGATGGGTCCTGGCCTTGTCCACACCAATCAAGAGCTTGCGGTCATCTGATGACTGTGACTCCGTGCGATGGGTTCTGGTCTCCCCCTTATTTTTTAAGGACTTCCAGACATCCGATGTCCAGGCCAGCCATGACTCAATGCTGTGCATCCTGGCTTTGTCCTCATCCATCAAGGGCTTCCAGGCATCCAGTGCCGGGGCCCTCTGTGACCTGCTGCAAAAGCCGAGCTCGCAGGCCTCGCAGTGAGCGTGGTCGTGTGGCCCCGTCACCGGTGTATCCACCACAACTTCCAGGAGGTCAGAGGGCTGGACAGGCTTCTTGTAGAAATACTGGAGGATCTTTATCACCAGGTTGTGCAGAATTGTCTCCACAGTGTCCAGGCTGAACTCAGGATCTTCCAGCCGGGAGTCAGGGCAGCGCCTGCATTTCTGGCGAAAGATTCGCATCCACACTGTGCCCCAGCCTTGGCAGTGGCTCATGTGGAAGAGGATGTGCACTTTGGCAGAAGACCAATTATGACAGCACTGGGAGCACTGAAACCTGTCAGAGCAAAGAGGAGACCAGCTCATCCCAGGCGCCTCATGCTGAGCAGGAGGCTTTCAGCGCAGTCAGTAGGGACAAGGGTTAACACAGGCTATGGACTAACTTCACTCATGCAAGCTTTACACCAAACTGTCCTCCCCCTAACAGCATAGTGCCAGTCTGGGAAGTTCACCACAGATGTGAGCTGAGGGCTGGCCCCAGTATTAAAGATTTCAGAAGCCAGGCTGTCTGATGGGATCCTGGCCTCACTGCCAAAAGCAGGAGCCCTTGAGGTGGGAAGCATCAGGTCCCTATTTGAGAATCCAGCCCCTCACCCGTGCTGGCTCATCACAGCTCAGCAGAAAGCCAGCATCAAGCCCAAGACTGGGTAATAAAAAGAAGCAAAATAGAAGGAAGGTGTGGGTGGAGGGTGCAGGGCAGGTGAAGAGATATCTTGAGGAGCCAAAAGGTGTGCAGCCCACAGCTCTTCATCTTGCACAATCTGCATGGGGGCTGGCAACCAAGGTCTCCATTTGCTGCCACTCAGGCAGGGTGTCTGAACAATGCCCAGGGTGGAAATGTTTGGGATCAGCTTCTCATGAGCAGTGCAGAACCACAGCCTCCCTCTGCCCAAGGCCCTGCAGCCTGGTGCAGGTGCAGGGGCTGCTGAGGCATCGCCCCATCTCCCAGCACACAGTGGTTCTCCCTCTCCTCACCCTCTGAGTGCAAACCCAGAAGTTGGTTCTAGAGAGGTATAACTCCCCCTACTTGCTGAAGGAGCTCTTTTCATCTTGACAACAACATGGAGAAATTCTGGCCCAATAGCAGCTGCCCTTTGGACCCGCTGAACTATTCTCCCCTCCACATATCATGTTTTCCACTTTGGCAATAACCCGCTGAGATTCAAACAAAAATGAAGAAACCCTTCACGGCCTCATCCACTCCCAAACTCCCCCTTTTGCTCAAAAACCTGTTTCCTGCAAGGAAATTTTGAAAAAGGAAAAGGTCCACATGGCAACCCATCAATCCCAATCCCACTCCAACAGGGACTGTTCAGTAGCCCCTACCTCCCAAGAACACGGCGCTGCACAAACTCCTTCCAGCCAGGCCTGCAGGCCTGCACCTGCAGGGCATCATCCTCCAGAAGTGTCCACGGATCTGTTATGTGCACTTCTTTAATCTTCACCGCAAAAATGTCCTGCCACGTGTTCATAGTTCCACTTGAAGCTGGGGAAGGGGTAGCAACCAAGCTTGCAAGTTAAGCTTGCAGCTTCTGAATGCTAATACACATGTACAGCTGCCTTTTCCCTATACTTTTCCTCTTTGTACAATGTTTCTGTGCTTGGAGAGGGGAACCTTTGCTCCTGCATGAGCAGCACCGCCCCATCCCAATCTCTGGGTCAACAGTCTCTGCTGACACTGCACCAAGTCTTGGCCAGATGAAATGTCCCCTAAAGCAAGGATAAGGTGGGTTTCCTCAATATATGTACATGAACCCCTGACCTTGGAAAGCCACAATGCTGCCCTGTCCGTAGGCAGAAAGACTGGAAACAAAACCCTCTGCCAGGCTGCCCACGCCCATCACATTCATGGCAGTGGGCAGAATTTAGAGAGATTTGCAGGGCTTAGGAATAATGAAAGTGAAACCCATCGAAAATGCAGGACTCAGCAGCTGATAAAGCTCCAGATAACCTTATCTCTCTCAATAGCTGCCACCAACCATGGGCTATTTTTACCAATTTTCAGCCAATTTGAGCAGAAAAAGATCAAACATGAAACTTCAGGGTGGAAAGTTGGGGAAGACAGCATGGTACATAAAACCAAAAGACATGAGGTGTGCTCTGAGCAGAGAGCACCCAGGCAAGGTATAAACAGCAGGGCTGGGCCACTTGCAGCCCTCTGCCTCCCAGCTAACCCCTCTCGGGGTGCACAGGTCCCCCAGGAAATCCCATGGAGAGCAACGCAGGATGAATCCCATGGAGAGAAAGCAGGTTAGATAAGATGCCAAATGATAACAGGGCTTGAGTTTGAGGAAGATCTGTCCCCTTGACCCTTTCTGTGTCATTGTCCAAGATTTACCCTGGGGGGGTTGAATGCAGGAAAGACCTTCCCTTTACATCTAGGGCATGCCTGTGTTAAACATCCCCAGCTATTTTGAGGAGGAGAAGCCCCCTGGGGACACAGCCCTAGCTCCTGACTGTCTCATATTCAGCCCAGCTCTTCCTCCTCAAGGCTGCTGACACAGGGCAGAGGGATTCTCCTCACAGGACAGGCATCACTCCCCATAATTCCCATCCCAGGGGCCAAAACACTGCCCCTCTGGCACACTGCTCAATGGGGATACAGTGGCATAGCTGGTTCCTGGTGTGGGAATGGGTCCCTGCCTTCAAAACCTGGCTGTGATGGAAACCAGTGCCCTGTTACGTAATGGCAACACAACTCAAATCACGACCCACAGTGTGCTGAGCCCTCACAGTCATCTCTGAGACAGTCGAGTGCTGGTCTCTCTATTAAAGCTTTTGACTTGCTTTTACTAAAGGGACTTTCCTAGAACAACCCACAGAGACGAAATTGCTTTGACATCCTGTTCCATTTCACACACACCTCCTGGCTCTGCCCAAGCACCTTGCTGCTTATCAGTACCTGCCTGGAAACAAAAGCTGTTCCTACAGGATCTCCCCACAGCCTGGCCTCAGCAGGGAGTGGGGCCAAGCTCTGTCCTGCACACAGCGTGACCTCATTGGGCTGGCAGTCCTTGCCAGGGTCAGACCCTGCCAATCCTCTTCACTCCAGCACGCTGGCCATGGCATCTCCGTGGGATGCATGAAAGAAGCACACAAGGTGCAGCCTGGGTGGTAATTTCCCTGCTGTTTTTGCACAGCACGAAATTATTTTTGACTTGAGCTCCCACCCCGGGGTGAGCCGCCTCTATGTGCGCAGGAATGTTTCCCAAAGTTCTTTCTCCTCCTCTTCATCTCTCACTACGTGTCAGCCTCCACATTCCCCACTCTTCTAGCCAAGGGACAAAGTACCCACATTGCCCATAATGACTCTCCTGGGACCACATGCGCCCCATTCCTACTGCCACATCCATCTCTTCCTTGGCATGGCTCACCCCATGGATGGACTGCTGGCTCCATCCTGCCAGCTGTCCCTGGAAAGGGTAGAAAGGGGCATTCAACACCAGCCCCCATGCAGGACTACAGAAAGGAACATCCCCTCAGCAGTGGGGATGCTGCGTCCATGGGCACATCAAGGTTTGCAGGACAGATGAACTGACATCTAAGCAACAGGGCAGAACCCTAAACAGTTCTCACTGCTTACTTCATACTGAGGTTTTTTCCCATTCTGAAGACTTCCCTCATTTTTTCCTGTGCTGAACACACCCAATTCTTTCCCATCAGTCATTCTTTCAGGAAATTTTTGCTCTTCTCTCCAGGTCATCAGGGTCAATTCAATTTCTACCCCCCCCCCCAAACAGCCCCTACACCCTCCTTCAATAGCATCTTGCTTTCACATGAGCCTGGCTTCCCCAGAAAATCTCTATTGGATGTGTCTGCTGCACGAGCTATTGAGAACTGCTCATGGGATAGAGCTTCTTGAGAATCCATCCACCCACAGTGGCAGAATTTCCCATTTCCTCATCTGCTTATGAGAATGTAATGTAAGGCAGCACAAAGATAGCATCACTCACGCTTTCCCTGTGGTGCCCAGTCTGTCACCCTAATAAAGAGAAAATGAGGATGGTTTGACACAAGTCTCTGCTAAATCTGTGTTCTCAGCCCCAGCACTGCCCTGTCAGTGTTTGCCACTTGGTGGTAATTTGTTCCAGCAGTTTTCCGGGTACTGAGGCAGGTTGACTCATCTAGAATTTTCTGGATCCTCTTTTTTCTGCTTTCATGAAGCAGATGGTGAATCGGGCATTCATATCCTCCTTTGACATGGTTCCATGACAGCTCTCTGTGCCTCAGTCCCCCTCCAACCTTGATGCTTTTGACAATGAATGGCTGTCACCCCATCATGGTGAAACCCGCCAGCTCTAGGGACAAGCAGTGGCTACAGGTTCCCTTCCATGCTGGACTGTCTGTACAGCTGAACTCTTGGAGCAGAAGAGTCCACCAATCTAAGGGTGGATTTGAGGAAAGGAGGATCAGTTCCTCAGGAAATGTGGCTATGCCCAAGCTGGACTGTAGAGAGGGCACATTGCCCCATCATTCTGGACTTCTGAGATGGAGAGGGATGCTGAGCAGTGGAGAGAGATTTAAGGGGGCAAATGGATGTGAAGATATGGGCAGGTATCACCCCACATGGGTTTAGGCTCCTTGTTCAGTGATGGTCCTTCCAGGTGTAAGGAGCGAGCTCAACCCCCTCCAACAAGGCTCTGTGCCAGGGCCATGGGCAGTGGGTTTGGTCTTGGGACAGAGGAGCAGGCAGGCACAGGGCTCCTGCCTGGCCCACAAGCCCCATGCACCAGGATCTGGACTGTCAGCTCCCTCATTGAGCATCACATCCCACCAAAGGGAAGAAGAGAGAGGGAGAAGAAACTCCGGAGGCAACTCAAAGCAAAACTAGAGAAAGCAGAATGAGGGCGGTAGGAGGAAACACAGATACTCTGTAAGGCTCAGTGACAGGTAGGGTGAGACTCTCAATAGGATAGGATGGAGATATTTTGGACCCAGACCCCTCAGGACACACCAAAGCTATGCAGCCTGGCCATGGTTAGGGATCCAGACAGCCTGCACAGCAGCCCACCCTTCCCACCACCAACCGCAGCACCCACCAGCTCCCTCCAGCCTTTCTCTTCCAGGAACAGTCATTTTCCCAGATAGTCAAGGCCATGGCAATGCTCCCATACCACAGTTCCTGACAGACCAGTCCCACCCACAAGCCATCTCATTAACCCAGTGGACAAATAACCCACACACCTGATGCATCACCTCCAGTCCAACCTCTCCTAATCAAAAACTTTCGAAACATCCCGGTGATCAGGACAGTGCTCACTTGAAACTGACCCTGCTGTCCTACAGCCTGACCACCCCTTCTCCCCTCAACATCTGCAATGCTCTTGTGTTCAGGAATGGTGCTTTGCTGCTCCATGGCATGGCTCTCCTCAAAGACACAGCTGCAAAGTGCAGGAGAGGATTTTCTTTCCATCTTCATCTGCCTGCCCAGTTTTCCCAAGAGATTATTTATGAGTTCACGTTTCTTGAAGAGATGTTTGCTCACATGTTGTTTCCAACCACCTTTAATCAAGGCTGGGGTGTATAAGGATCGAGGGTGGCTCTCAAGCATCATGTAGGAGGTTTTTCCTGCTTAGGTCTAGCCCAGGCACGTTGCCACACATCCAGCTTTCTGCAGATGCTGACAGGGACCACTCCCAGCTCTCTGAGGCCTCCCAGAGGGCTCTGGCCATTCCCCATCATCAAAACCCTAGTGTGGGACCAGGGTGAGGCTCTCCAGAGGTCTCAGCTGTTGTGTGGTCTCAGAGGGCTGACAAAGCATTTTGGCACTAAGGTGGTGGCAGCCACTCCTCGGGGGAGCACTGGGTGCCCGCGGTCGGAAGCTTTAACTGCGAGACCAGACTGCACAGGAAATGCTGCTCCAGCACCCACAGCCTCCCCTTGGCTGCTCCTGGGTCCCAGCACAGCAGAAGCTGTGGCACAAGGATGGGGGCTTGAGGGGATGTGTGTCTGCAGGGGGATGGTGTTTGGTACAGTAGCTGTGCAAATCTGGGGGTGTGCGCACAAATTTGTCTGGTGAGTTGTTTGCACATCTGTGTATTCATGAGCATTTGTGTGTGCTTGCACATGTGTGCATGAAGAGCTCCTGCACACAAACTCACTTGACTCCCCATTCCCAAGAAGGTTACTGGGATGTGGGGCCTGACACCCATCTCTGGGCACTGCTTGGTCTGGGGATGCTCAGCCAGCACAGCCAGTGCCATGCCAGGTGCAGGGGAATAAAGCTCATGTGTGTTAGTGGTGGGCATCCTGTGCTCCAAGCAGGGATGGAAAATGGTGCCTGGCAGCCTGGAGCATCCCCAGTACTCAATCCACCCATCTTGAGGCCCCAGCCTTCCTCCCTGCAATGGGCAGGATTGCAGCCATGCTGATGGGGGTTGGAGGGGCACAGGCACTGCTGCAGGTTGATGAGGATTGGAGGGACACAGGCACTGCTGCAGGCTGATGAGGATTGGAGGGACACAGGCACTGCTGCAGGCTGATGAGGATTGGAGGGACACAGGCACTGCTGCAGGCTCGATGCTCTCCCATCCCAAAAGGCAGTGGGAGATGCTTTTGCTACTCCTTCAACCCCATTGGATGGCTTGGGAGCCTCTGGTCAGCTGCAGACCACCATCCAACCAGAAAGGACTCAGCCCCAGCTGCGCCTGGAGGGGTCATAGCTGCAGCCTGGGAGTGCAGGAAATGCTGAAGATCTGGCACCTCTGCTGCCTGAGAGGTAGGATGGAAAATATGAAGCAGGGTCCACCCTCTCAGCTATGTCAGTGTCGTGTCTGACAGGAAAGCAAAACACAGAACTGCTGAATGAGCTCCCACTTTCCTGCTGCAGCTGCCTCCTGCCTTCTTTTTGGGCCACAGCAAGTCTCTGACAGAACTGTTGGGGCAAGGAGCAGGGCTGCTGCTGGCAAAAAGCCCCCATGGGCTGAACCATGAACTGGCATGAGTGAATGGCATGGGAGTTATGCCACTGCCCGTGGAGGCTACTGGGAGCCGTCAGCAGCACTGGGGACCAAAGCTCCAGTGCTACCACTGTCCTACCCTGAAGAAAGGTGTAAGCTATCCCAAATGAATATTTATCCCATCTAGTCTCCTCTGGAAGCTTCTCATGGACTTTCCAGTCCCCACAGAGTACAAGATATGGTGCCTGACTTGCCTCACCCCTTCCCCCATTGCTCAGGTTGGTGCCCACAAGGCTGTGCTGGTTTTACTGGAGGTAAGGGAAGAAGAAACATACTGACAGTGCTGCCAAAAGTGTGAGATGCAAGTGACTCTTCTCAGTTTTCACTGAGTTTCACACTCTCCTGGCAAGCCTCTGCAGCCTCCAAAGCCACTCCTTACGAGGGTTTCTCCTCTCTCAAGCAGCTGTCACTTCTTTCCGCTCTGGTTTCTGGCAGGTAGCACATCTCTTTCAAGAGAGAAAGTGGAAGTTCTAAGCCAAAAACACTGCACTGAGCACCGTAGTATGAGCTTTGCCCTGGCTGATGGCAGCCAGACCCCTGGCACAGCAGGATTGCTCATCCCCATGAGTGGGTGAGTGCCACATGACAAGCCTGATTAAGGGAGATTGGTGGTTTGCAGCCAAGCCTGGGTGACCAGCTCAGACAGGGGCAAGGAGAAAACGAGCATCGACCTCTCTCAATTCTTAAGAGCAGCTTTGTGGAAGAGCAGTTTGCATATGTCACTGAGAGGCCCGGGAACCACAACAGATGCTGCCACCTCCCAGCTCTGCCCTGCACTGCAAGAGCCGTTATTTGCCTGCCCACGCATTTGCCATCACGAGTCAACAAACTCCTCGGATGTAAAACTCTTTATTCACCCCCATGGCCATATCTGACTCCCGCCTGGGGAGGGAGGGACACAGGGGTAGATTAGCCCTCATGCAGAGGAGGAAAATGCCTGGAGAAAGGCAGAAGACCAGCTGCCTGCTTCCCAGGGATTTCTGAATAGCAGTACATAGGGCAGCCTCTGCTCCGAGCAAGAAGCTTGCAAGAAGCCTTGGGCTCCCATGAGCAGCATCTCACAGGATTCACTCCAGTTCTGACCTGCAGCACTTTCTTCAACAGTCATGCTTTGATAGTTGGTTCAGACCTAGGGCAGGAAGCAGCATGGCCACTCCAGAGAGCACCGGGTGGAGGTAGAATTCCGAGACATACTGTAAATCACCTTTGAGACAGACCTGTTGGCATCACTGCTCTGCCCCAGCCCATCCTCCCTGCCCTGAGTGAAGAGGCAGCACATGGAGCACAGCAGGGACCTTCTTCATGCTGTGGTACCCACCCCATGGCCACAATAACGCTGTGGCCAGGACTGTTCAATATCAACTCCAGCAGCAGCATCTCTGTTGCTTTAGTCCTGATACGCTGGATTTTCCCAGAGTGAGGGGTTGGGGCAGCCTGTTCATGCCCACACCCTGGTGAGGAGGGATCCTGACCCTCAGCAGGGCTGTGATGGCAGCTGTCGAGTCCTCTCCTCCAGGTGCTTCTTGCCGCGCTCCGGCGTGACGGGTTTCTCCTCAGGGAAGATGATGGTGGCGTATTCAGTCTGCTCAACGGGCTGAGTCTTGGAGGGCACTGGGCTGTGCTGGTCCCTCTGAAACTCCAGCACACCATAGTCCACAGTGGATACGAACACCACGGGGGGCTTCTCTTCCTTCTGCAAGGTAACCCCATTGTGGTTGTTCAACATCTGGAGGTACCCACCAACCCCAGAACAAGCCCATTCTTACAGCAAGAAAATCAGCTCTGAAGCATCCTGGGAGGGTGAGAGTGATACACAGCAGAAAGATGCACAGACCTGGGGTAGAACATGCACAGAGGAGCCACATCATGATCCTTGGGGTCTCAGCTCTCTGCCTCTGCAGGCAGGCTGGACTCTCTGCCTGCCTGGCCATGGAAGGCAGGGCTGTGCTAGGAGCCCCTTTCCCACCTCTCCATCAGGCTCCAAGGTGGCATGGTGTGCAGGAGAAGAGCCTAGGGCTGAGTTTGCTCAGCCCAGAGAGGAGAGAACAAAGGGCAGCCTACTCACTGCCTTCAGCCACCTAATGAATAGGGTTGGAGAGAAGATGGAAAGAGATCCCTCCTAGAGGTGCCTGGCTAAAGAGAGAGGAAAACAGGGACCAGCTGCAGTAAAATAAATTTTAGCTTGATATATCGGAGGGAAACATCCTCCCATTTTCTACAGCTACACAATCCACTGTCAAAGATAAGCCTGCTTTGAAGAAGAATTGTATTAGAGAGTCACATCCTATCTTGGGTAGTTTTATTTTGATTTTGTGATGCGGCTGTGCTGCTGCAGGTGCAGAAAAGCAGTTGTAGCTGTGCAGAAAACATCTAGCAGCAGCAGAGAAGACAGAAGTAAGATGCTTGTGAAGAGCTGATAGAGGAAGGCCCAGCACCCTCCCCACCCCAGCAATGCCACGGTGCTCTCCTGCAGCACAGCAGGGTGACAGAGGTGGAAAACTCACCACTGTCATGTTTTCACTTGGTGGTTTCTGCACATCTGCAAAGTAACACACTTGGTTAGAGGAGGTTTGTGTGCCATGTAAGCCAGCCCAGCCCCACCCTTGTCTTAAGAGCACTGGACACCACAATCTTTTCACCACACGTCCTCCTTGTCCAGAGGGTCTAACACCCTGAGCATTACAAGGACAAGTGAGACACCAGCCCCCAGTCTAGGGTTTAATTTGGATTAGTGGAGTGCAGCAGAACTCTCTGTGAGTCCTTGGGTGCCTGTGGCATGTCTGAGGTGATGCCCTGTGCTGCAGTAGGGTGAGGTGCTCCAAAGGTACCTGGGCAAGGTGCATGGGAGGTATTCAAGTGCACCATTAAGGCACCACACTCACAAGTGATGTAGAGCCACTGCATATGATCTGGGGGCTCTACAAAGGGCAAGCAGGGCTCAAAGCATCCCTCTCCCCCTGCCATGGAGATATCTGTCCCACAGGGGCATGCCACAGCTGAGTTTAGCACATTGAACCAGTACATGTACCCCAGGCAGCTGCAGATATCTGGCTGACCCCAGGTCCCAAACTGGGTTTGCATGGCCTCCAGGGGAATCATACCTCCTCTCCTGTACATGAAGGTGAGGTAGCCAAAGATCAGCAGCACAACCACTCCAGCCAGCAGGAGGATGCCCAGGAGCATGGCCTTGATGTGCTCTGAGGGGCCGCCTTCCTCCATCTCTGGCTCGTCAGTAGCATTCAACTGGGGGGCTGCTGCAATAGGCATTCAAAAAAGAGGGAACAAAACAGCAGGCAAGGAGTGTAACATGGCCTCTACAGTCCTTGTGAAAGGCAGCAGGGGAACATGGGGGCTGTCCTCAGAAAGGGCTTAGTGCCAGGTTGTCATAGTCCCATTTCTCCTTCAGGGTGCAAAGGAGACGAGGGGACAGGGCAGGGCTGTGCTCTCCTGACCCACGTCAGGTCCTCTGCCAGCAGGTTACTGCCTGCCTTAACCCCTGGAGCTACAACAGGCTTGGGACCCACCCCCATCAGCTCAGCCCCAAGGCTGACCTGTGACTATCAGCTGGGACCGGTTGCTCTCCATCACTTTGTCGGGCTCATAGAAGGTGATCAATCCGCAGTAGTAGGAGCCTGAGTCATTCTGGTGGAGGTTCAGGATCTCAATCTTGAAGACAGGAGTGTGGTTGATGAGCCGATACTTCTCTGTCTCCGTCATGGGCTTGTATCGGCTGATCTCAGCAGTTTTTTGGGCTTGGCTGTGGTTGGTCTCCTTGTACCAGTTGAGGCTGTACTCTGAACCAGAGTCATTATCCATGGAGATATTGCAGAAGAAGGTGGCTTTGCCACCTTCAGGGCGAGTTAACCCTGCTGGGAAGATGGTCACTGTTTGGGAGAGAGGATACAAGGAGCAGACATGGTTACAGCAGGCACAGGTCTCAGAAACAGCCATACCCCTGTGTGGGAGCCAGGGATGCAAGCCCAGTCCACATCATCACTCTGGGGCATGGGCAAGTACATCAGTCCATGTCTCTCCCATTCCAAATGTATGCCTGCTGGCCAGAGAGGGACTCTCAGAGATAGCAACTGTACTGTGAAATGGTTTCAGCAGACCAAATTGTGCTCTGGGCTACCTAAAATTAACACTGAACACCTGTACCAGGGAAAACAAACTCTAGGGGTTGTATTATTTTTAAATATATGCTGTATTTTAATGTCTGAGTCATCCTCTCTCCAGCTGAGGTTGACTCTGAAAGTCAGAGTCAGAGTCAGAGCAGAGGGACAGAGTCCCAGGCTGGGGCAGTATTCTGTGGCACAGCCCATCACATGCCTGGCTGCCTGCTGGGATACTCTGGCTCTCTCCACTACACAATGCTGGGAGCTCAGAGCAAGCAGGGGCTGCCCATGGCACAGCATTTATCATCTCCAGCCTGAGACCACCTGACAGGGCCGAACAACCTGGAGCTTACAGTGCCATCCCTTTCCAGGGGCCAGTCCTCTCCTTATGTGTGCGTGGGCAGCAAGGCCCTGGGGTTCCAGCTGGGCTTGCCAGGCTGTTCCCAACACAGAATCCAGCCAGCCACAGCCACAGGCTCCTCTGCTTTAGCACCAGCCCTGCTGCTTCACCTCATTTCCCTGCCCATTATCCCGGAGGGTTCATCCATCCTACGTGGTGGGAATGCTGCAAACATGGGCCAGGCACACAATGTCCTGCTTCAGCCAGTCCCACACAGCAGAACTGCTGTTGTATTAATTTCTGTTCAGAGCAGTGAAAAGTGGGAAGAAGCATTTTTCACATGGGTCACCTGACCAAGCTGTTCAAACCACCATGGATTTGAAAAGTCTCTGTCAAAGGAAATTTGCCTTCCCTTTTCAGCAATCACCACCAATAGCAGCCCCAGGACTTGCACACAGAGTCAGAAAGTCCCTCCAACTCTGGCCTGAGGACATAGGACCATAACCTCAGCATCACCAACCAGAAAAAGGAACCTGAAAACTCTGTGAATAAATACAAGATCAGATGGAAAACTGGGCTGAGAAACGAAGGTTGAGACCAAACAGGAGGAGGGAAGAAGTTTCCCCAGTTCCCACAGACAGCACTGGCTGTGGCAGTGTCCACACCAAGAGATGGAATTTCTGCCGTGTTTTGGATTTCTTGTGTTTAACAGGAAATATTTGGCGGGTTCAGGGCATTATTTCCTAATAGTGCCTCTGCCAACAATGAATTGAGTGTTCAGAGAACTTCTGAAAGCAGATGTTGGGTTTACATGTTTTCCTGTATCTTCCCAGCTCCAGAGGTAACATCTGCTCCAAGGGACACCCAGCCCTCTGCCCACCCTCAAGGCAAAAAATACATGAATCCACCAAAGAAACAGTGGGCTGGAAAGAAAGGGAGACACAGTTTCATCGGAGCTCTCACTCACCCTGCCCAGACTCACACCTTCCCTTCAACCTCTCCTTCTCCCACAAAGTTCACCCCGAGCAAGGACCCTGGATCCCTCAGGATCAAGTCCAAACCAGGAGTTGCAGCCCGAGAGCACAGACTGAAGCCATGAGAGCTAGAAAGAAAACCCCACAACCCATAAGCTCAACAGCAAACTCTAAGCACCATCACTATGTCACAACACAGCTCTGGTGTCAGTGCTGTGATCTGGGGACCTGTCCCCTTCTCCATCCTTTAATCCCATTTCTGCCCCAAGAATCTCTGAGTCCTTTGCTTCAGCTGCACATACCCAAAAGCTTTGGGGTTTCTGCCTTCTTGATGCCAGAGCTAATTTTTAACGACAAAGCTCCTGCCCTTAGACATTTTCCACCAGCTTCAAACGACATGGCCATGCCAGCGAACCCGCCACACTCCTGTACCTACCCCGGCGGCAGCAGGTCAGCATGGGCCCACAGCAGAGCAGGATGGCACAGAGGTCAACCAGTGCCACCTCCACACTGCCCCATGACTTCTTCGAGGCACCTGGAGCCATGCTGAGCCGCTGTGTCCCCTGCCCGGGCAGGCGGGAGGTTCTGTGCCGTGTGCGCTGTGCCGCTCCCGGATCTCTCCGTGCTTCCTTCCCCGCAGCGGCAGCTTGTTCTCTGTCGTACACAGCAAGGGCTGGGTGGAAATGAAACATACCCATCTCTGCCCCAGAGGGAAACCCGGGCTGCCTCCCGCCCCCAGCTTCCTCCCCACAGAGGCAAGGATCAGCTGAGCCAGGTCTGACCCCTTCCCCTCCCTGTGCCCTCCTGGCATGTTCCCATGCCGGTACCCAGCTGCCAAGCGGTGGGGACAGGCACCTCTGAGCCTGCACCCTTTTTGGGGAAAGCTTCCAGGGATGGAGGAGGCAAGGACCACAAGGGACATGTCCTCAGCTCTGAGCCTGGTCCATAAGTAAAAGTTGTCTTGGGTTCCCAGGCATCCACAGGTCCTCCCACTGGGTGCCCAAGGCAGTGGGGTTGTGGGATGTGGGGCACTGGGTAGACAGGGTCTGAGAAGCCATGGGACACCTATTGGTAAGCTGCTCTCACCACGATGGGATAGGATGGGAGATGATGAGGAGGGGGAGGAGGACGAGTTTTGCCTCCTTAGGTGTCTTTCTTCTCAGATTTGAAGAGAGCAAGGGCAGGTGCCCAGGGGCAGGGTGCTGGTTTTGGGGCAGAAGACTTATGTAATTTTTTGCCATCCGTGCTACCCTCTCACCACACTGACTAATACTGGCATAGGAAATAACCAGCGGTGAAAGCACGCTCCTCCACTTTTCTAAAACCCAGATTCAGTGCCCCATAATTTTGGAAAGTGTCAGGGGAAAATTAGTAACTGAAAATTAATAAGAAGGATGTGATTCTAAGGATTACTTCATTCTTTTTCCAAGCTTCCACAAACAAGCTGTGGGGCTGGGGCTTGCTCACCTCTCACTTTCAAACGTGTCCCTGGCAGGCGAGTGGGCTGGGGCAGCCACCCTTATGTCATAGAATCATGAAATCATAGAATCTTTGAGATTGGAAAAGACCTCTAGGACCATCAAGTTCAGCCATAAATGGCATACCACAAGGATGGCTAAACTGGGATGGCCAAGGAGGGGGTTCTGAGCTGGGGCAGACAAGGCTCACCCTGGGAGGGTGGCTCAGTCCAGCCTGTCTTGGTCCTCTTTTCCAGTCTCCTCCTGACATTGCAGCATCACTCCTTTCTCACGAGCTGCTGGCACTGCTTGAGCTGCAGAGACAGTGCCATGCCCACCTTGTCACCTCTCTACACCACCTGGCCAGAGGCCACCATGCTGCCTGGACGGGTGGCAAAGGGAGTGCTCTCCACCATGTGCAAGGGTGAAAGTGGGTTTTGATTTGGACATCACCTCTTCCTTCATGATTTCCTGGATTCCCACTAAAAAAAGCCCTGACTAACTAAACTAAACTAAACTGAACTGAACTCCAGAAACAAGGAAACTGACAGCAAGGAGGCTTTTCCACCTTGAGGCTTTATGTCCCCAAATGGCGACACCAGGCACTTGAGCCAGGTGTGGGGAGGCTCGTTTGGCACTTGCCACATGTTTTGGTTTCTAGAGGTGGAAGATGTGATGGGTATCACCACCAAGATCACAGCTCAGCAAGCCAGGGATAGGCAGGAAAAACTGGCTCATTCTCCCCACCCCATGCAGCAGCAGCAAGGGCTGATTAGAATCATAGCATGAATTGCTCAAACTTTCCAATGCACACTTGAAATAGGTATAAACTGGTACCCAGGGCGGGGAGGCTGCCGTGTCCACGAGAAACCAACAACGGCAAGATGTCCTTTTCTCGGAAAAAAAACCCCACAGTGATGAAAAGAATGAAAGAAAAGATCAAGCTGCTAGGAAGCTGCTGTGGAGGAAAGTGAGGTGAGCAGCAGTGCTGGCCTCAGGTGTCAGCACTGCAGAGGAGCCCGGCCCCAGCCCCACAGCAGCCCTGTGGCTTCAGGCAGGCTTTGAACCCTGCCTGCACCCTGCCAGACCAGCACAGCTCACCCTGGCTCCTCCACCAGGTTCTCCAGCATGAAGGAAAGCAGCCTTGCTCCAACCATGATGCAGCTCCCTGCTCGTGCTGGTAAATCCACTCCAGCCCAGTGGGGTAGATGGTACATCTTGGTGTTTGCTGATGTGGTCATAAAAAGGTCCTTTGGTGCTTCAAAAAACATAAATTCTCTCTGTGAGTTGGAGCATGGCAAATTGCATAGGACAGTCCTTTTCTATGTGGCCACCAAAATATGAAAATGAAGTCTAAAAAGGAAGGATAAGCAGAAATAAGTGAGAAGACAGTTTGTTCTTTAAAACTAAGAAACAGCAACTTCAGCAAGCACATGTCACAGCAGTTCATTGGAGCACCAATGTCATAGTTTTTCTCCACCCAAAAGCTGGTGATTTCCATCAGCACAGCTGTGACCCAGAGGAGGGCTCGGTCTTCTGCAGCCATCAATGCCAGGGCACACAGCTATCACCTGAGCACTCACCTCAAAGGGTTGAGCATCAACCCCAAAATGGTTTAAAAGCATCTGGGGTATTTAAGGAGCACAGAAAAATTGGAAGAAGGAAAAGAAAGCTGTGATCAAATATCTGTGATGGAGCTGACTGAAGCCCAGAGCTGCATCACCTTGAAGTCCAGGGAAAGCATAGCTTCTCAAGTGAAAGAGGAAAACACAAACTGCCACAAAAAGATGCTGAGGAAGAGAAGCCCACATGTTCCAAAGATCCTTCCCCAAACGGTTTAACGGAATTCACATCTGTGGGTCTGACCCTGGCAGGAGCCAAGTGGCTGGGGTAAGAAAAGGAAACTGTTAATAGTGTTTGCAAATAAACACAGAGATCCTTGAGGTCTTTCAGATACTTCTCAGAAATTATGAAGGTCTCTGCAAATGATTTGCATAAGCAGCAATATCTGACCCTGTGGGGACAGGCAGCGTCCTGTGGTTGTGAGTAAGCAGCGGTAAGCAGTGAGTAAGTAGAGGGATGGAACAGAGACACAAAACTGCTTTTTTAACAAGCAGAAACCTGCAGGGCCTGGGCAGAGCAATGGTAACTGTGATGGGAAGGTGCCACATGCATATGGCAAGGGACCAATGTCACCTCCAGCATGGCAGTGAGTGTTCCTGCTGGCGGGCAGAGCTGACACCCAGCCCAGTGGTACTAAGGACTCTGACTGTCCATCTCTAGCAAGAGGTGCTGGTGAAGTCTGTGGAAATTAGGAGCTGCTGCTGCTCAGGGTCTCAGCAACCCATTCATGTTCAGAACAGGATGCATGTTCAGGGGCAGGATCTGGCACCAGTTGGGATATGCCTGTGCATCCCAAGCAAAACTCTGGCAGTGGTACCCCTTTCCTCCTGGTGCAACCTCACACCTCCTGTACCCGAGGGGCACCTCCAGGCACACCTAGCCCTGTCACAGTTCATGGCCCGCTCCAGCCTCTTGTCAGAGGCAGCAGCAACACTCCACAGCAGCACTGGCTGTGCCTTCACACTGTTTCCATTCGGAGCTGGGTGAGGCACACAGGGACCTTTCTCAGCCGTGTCATCCGCTGCACGTGGGAAGCACAATCGATCGCAAAGATCGCTGCTTCGAGATAACCTGCAGAGGAAACAGAATGTCAGCTTCTCAGCAGGGGCTGTGGCACATGCAGCCTTCCCTGGGACACACAGCAGCTATGGGCAGGGAAAAGGCCACAAGGGGTAGGATTTTGGGGAGCAAGAATTTTAGGCCTCTATGGAGGATTTAAGTTGCTGGAGGAAAGGAGCAAGGCTGGGATCTCTTCTCTTGTCTGGGATGTGTGGTACAGAGGCAGGAAGGGAGCTCTCTAAGCCCTGGGCAAGGCTGAGTGCAGGGGCTGTGGCTGCCAGCTGGTTTGGGGCAGGAGGGGGGCACTGGGGAAGCACCTGGTGAGGCCAGGCTGTCTTACCCCGCTCTCTCCCCATCATACCTCCAGCCACACCCCAGGCAGCAACCTCTTCAAGCCCTTTACTTACAGAATCACAGAAAGAATCAGGTTGGGGAAGACCTTTTGAGATTACCACATCCAACCTATGACTAAACACCACCAGGACAACTACAGCGTGGCACTAAGTGCCACATCCAGTCTTTCTTTAAAACACCTCCAGGGACAGTGACTCCACCACCTCCCTAGGCAGTCCATTCCATTATTAATCACCGTTTCTATGATTAATTCCTCCTAATGTCCAACCTAAACCTCCCCTGGCACAGCTGTGCCCTCTCATCCTGTTGCTGTCTGTCTGGGAGAAGGGGCTGGCCCCCGCCTGGCTACTCCCTCCTGTCAGGGAGTTGTAGAGAGGGATAAGGTCCCCCCTGAGCCTCCTTTTCTCCAGACTAAACACCCCCAGCTGCTCCTCATGGCATTTGTGCTCCAGACCCTTCCCCAGCTCCACCGCCCTCCTCTGGACTTGCTCCAGCCCCTCAGCGTCTTCTACAAGCCACTGCAAAATTTTACCATTATTACAGTTATTAAAATAGCCTGCAATTATTTAGCACTAATTTACCAACTACTTCATTGCACAAGTCTTTGTATTGCAAAAAATAACCTTTTTTTTTTCTTTTTTTTTCTTTTTTTTTTTAAACAAAATAATACCATAGGCTGTAGAAACATCAAACACCAAATTCAGTAGCGGACACGAGAAGAAGCCGGGGCGGTGCCGCGGTGACGCGCGGGGCGGGCGGCGGAAGCGGCGGAAGCGGCGGAAGGGCCGCGGTTGTCCCGGTAACCAACGCCGGGAGCTGCGGGGGCCATGGGCGAGCTGGGCCCGGACGAAGGGGCCGAGAACACGTACAGCCTGCGGCCCGGCCTCCAGCACCGGTGAGAGGGGCGCCAGCGCGATGGGGAATTTGGAGTGGGGCGTGTGGGCCCCGGGGATGTGGGAGCTGCGGGGGGAATGTCGGGGAGGGCCTGGGCGTGAGGGGCTGGCGTGAGGCAGAGGGAGTTGGGAATGGGGAGCACCGAGGGGTTGGGGGTTGGAGGGCACCGGGCTCCCAGACCAGCTTTGGCAGCCACTAAAGTGGGGGGTGCTGTTGGAGGGGCAACTTCCAGTGGGGGTGGTTTCACCCGTGTTGATAAGTGTTTGACTTTTGGCAATATCCCCATTTCAGCAGGGCTTTTTTCACCCATGGCTTGTCATTTTTCTCTAATACATGGAAGCTACATTTTCCCAGGTGGCATTGCATATGTTTCTACTCATTGTGTGAACTTTCTGGGCTTTCTGTTGCACTTTTTTTTTTTTTTTTTTTTTTTTTTGTTGCCATGACAGATTTAAGTCGTCCACAGTAAAAGAATGCATCCATGCGATACTGAAGGAGAAGCTGGCCAATGTACAGTACATCCCAGAAGAAATGCCTGAGCTTACAAAGTCTTTATCAGACACAATAAAAGACAGACTGAAAGGTAAGGAGGTTTGCTGGGGATGTAATTTATTTTCTTGCCATGTCCTCTCCATTTTGACAAGATTCCTCTTTCTTCCTTTATACTTGAAACGTATTCCTTCCCCGTTGACTGACTCGAGTCTGCTGGTATGAAGCAATCTGTCCTATATATGCACCTTCCTTGCCTGCAGAACTGGAGACCAAATTCAAGCAGACAAGATTTGTTTTCGTATAGCTTGGCAGGTGTGTGATGTCAAACTTGGAGAGTCTGCAGGGGGAAAGAAGCTGCATTAGAGAGAAGAAAGAAGTGATGTTTCATTGCTTTTTGATTCCATAAACAGAACCATTCCTGCTCTTTTTCTGCTGTGAGTTAAGTCAGAGCTGGAATAACAGTGGAGATCAGAACAAGGCTCAGGAGGGACAGGGAAAGGGGAGAGAGGAGCAGTCAGCCAAGGAGGGTGTGACTACAGCCTTACAGCTCTGGAAAAAGGTTGTGCTGCTGCACAGGATGTCCTCCAGCATTTTTGAGTTCAAGAAGAAAAGTGCAGGCAGCAGCAGGTGTTTCCTGAGTTTTGTGCTGGAGTAAGTGTATGGATGTGTGTGCTGGCACGGACACTTTCTTCCCCCTTCTTCTTGGGGACGTGCTGGTGCTCCATCTTCTGGGCTGACCTGACGTGGTGGCACAGCCACGCAGTCACCCTCGGCAGGAGCTGTGGATTTGTGCTTCTCCCAGAATTACAATCTGCTTTAAAGCCAGCAGCTGCTGTAGACCCTGCACGTGTTCATGCTGAGCTCCTCTGCACAGGGCTTGGCTTCAGTAATGTGTAAAACCACAGTGGCAGCAGCCTGAAACGAGGCTGGCCCAGGGTAGCCGCTCTTATCAGCAAGCATCTCTGATAAGCATTGACGTGTTGGATATTAGCAGAGTCAGCGTGCTGTGTTCAGTCCTCCAGTGGAAACAGAGTGCTGGAGTCGTCCCAGGACACTGCTTTTTTGAAGACAGGCATTGGGATCTATATTTGATTTTAAACATGCTTGTTCTGATTTGTCTTTTGGAACATTGCCATGGCCTGATTAGATCTGGCCTGTGCCTCAGAGGTACTTCTTTGCTGTTGTGAAACAAAAGCATTGAAGACCCATAAATAACACAGCTATTATGTGGCCTTTTATACCACTCAGGAGCAAAGGAAACACCTGTGTGGTAGAAGAATCTCACAATACCTTTAGATCAAAACAGTTTTAATATAAGACCTTTTTTTTCAAATTGCATTTTGTCCACCAGCAGCCTTATTTATGTTCTTTCTGTGAGGCCAGTTCTTGAAAGCTGTCAAAGCAGAATGCTGACACACAGTGTGGCTGCTCAGGGGTGTCTTGTGCCTTGGATGCATCTTTTGATGGATGCCAACTACCCTGTTGACCCTTCAACTCCAGCAAAACCATGGTACTCCATACTAGGAAAATCAAGCCTTGCCAGGCAGTCTGTCCACTTGGCTACTTGCATAGGCTTATACAGCCACTTGCTTTGAAGCCAGAAATCTTTTGCTTTCAGGGTCGTGTTTTGGACTCATATTTTTAAGAAGTTATTGTTCTCACTATTATTTTTTTTCTATCTCCAGAGGAGGGATTTGACAGGTACAAGATGGTGGTGCAGGTTGTCATTGGAGAGCAGAGAGGAGAAGGAGTGAAGTAAGTTTTGCATCTTCTAATTGTATTTCTAGCATGTTTTTTGGGTTTAGGTATGTTTTTTTCTTTGGAAGGTGCTTCCAACTTCCCTTGCTACAAAGATCTGTCTGCAGATGATAAAGTGTAAATCACTTTCTTTTCTCTTTTAGTGGCAACTTGAGTGCTTAGGTTGTGACTGGTTGAATTAGCCAGTGATAATTGGCTCTCTGGTGGTTCTTAGCAAGCTGAAATGCTGAAAATCATTTTTGAGGAGTGTGGTAGAAGCATTTTGTGTTGTATTCATGATGAATTAGGGTACACCTCTCATCCATTCCCAAGGCCCTGCTGGAGAACAAAAGCCATGGTAACTCACTTGTGTCTAAAGCCAGAAAACTTCCATAAGCACTTCATTTACATTTTTCAGAAGTTTCAGTTTCTATAATCCCACTGCAATACTGCCATGGGAACCAAGCCTAGATTCCCATGTGGGTGCTGAGCACTTGCAGTCAGCTCCAGATGCCTGCAGTCAGATGAAAGAATTCCTCTTGGCTGCAATAGTGGGCTGTAGCTTTCCATTACTCATGGGTAGGGAGAAGACAAAAGGGAACAGCTCACAAGGTTTATGTGCTTTATCTGCTGGGCTTATCTTTATTATTGTGCCTGGTACTCCAGCAGAAGATAAGTGCAGCAGAGCTGTAATCAGATCTGCTGCCTCCCTGTTCTGGAGGTCAGAGAGGAATATCTGTACCTGCTGCTCAGGCTTTTGTCAGGAATGTCTGTCTGCAGGCAGACTGCTCCACAAGCACTGTGGCAGGGTGAACAGTTCAATGTTCAGGTGGTCTGATCAGAAATGTGAAGTCCAGCCACACAGGCTGACAGAGCAGCTGGGGAAATTTTCCAGTTGGCAACAGACAGGAGGCAAGATGGAAACACAATCACTGACATCTTTAATGTAAAATACACCTTAGTACAGTCATTCATACATTATGGGACTGTGCCCCAAAAGGAATCCTGCCAGCTGAGGCTGACTGGGGCAGGCAGTGAGGGGACCCTTGCAGCAGAGAAAAGGGAGTGTCAGTACCTCTAGACAAGGCAGCAGCAAGGTCTCTCCTGCAGTATCCTGTTATGGTCTGGTTGTTTGTGCTCAGGATAGGGCTTGGGTGTAGAAGTACATCAGGGATAGTCAGGGAGCAGAGGGTATAGATATGAAAAGACTTGAAGAGGTCGTGGTCTCATAGAATGGCATCTGCCAAGGAATATGATAGGTCCCTATAAATAAGCTGGCAGTATGTACCATGAGGGTGCAGAAGGTGAAGGACAAGAACCAATAAGCTAAATTAGCCACTGATATGCATAGGCCAGAAGTCAAAGATTCTTAAGCACCATAGCAATAGGGTTTCAAGCCCTGCTGCACAGTGAAGGTGGCAGGGTTGAGAGCTGATGAGTTTGAAAGTGGAGCACATACAGAGGGGATTACAGCATGTGGTAGAATTCAGCAGTAGAAAACTAGGCTTGGGATTCAGGAGCACACTTCCAAATTCCATTACCTTTAAAGCAAGCTCAGTTTTGTTTTCAAGGGAAGTATCTGTGATCACTTAGGTCATTACACGTGAGCTCTGGGTAATGTCCCTGTCTGGCTCCTTTGTCTAGCATGGCTGCACGATGTTTCTGGGACGCTGACACTGACAGCTGTGCTCACGACGTGTTCATGAACGTAAGTATGGCCTGGATTCCCATGGGAAATGCAGAGCTGCTTCCTTTTGTGTGAGAGGCAGAGTGACCTTAAATATGGAGCAGAAAAGAAACAGCTACTAGAAGGAAGCAATCAAGATTATTGAAACAGCCTGATTTTCATCCTTGTTCACAAAACATACTTAGATATAACAGCCAACATAGTAAAAGTCACTGTAGTGACACCATTTTACTGGTGGGGAGAGAAAGCACAAGAGACAAAGCCTTTTCTTACATACTTTGCTGAACTGCAGTCATGGAGCATGGCTGAAATCCAGGACTGAGCCAAAGTCAAGGTTTGACTTAATTATTATTTTATTTTATTTTAAACTGACACCTAGACACCTGTGGGTATGTGGATGGAGGAAATTGAGACACTTCTGGCATTCAGATGTACTCACCTGGGTTACACCATAAGTGAGGTGAATAAGAAACTTAAATAAAAGACAGAAAATTGCAGTTTATTACCATACAGGTATGCTCTGGTGTAAATGTTCCCTGAGGTTTGCCTGTTCCACTAGACTAGCAAAAAGCTTGCCTTGACTAACACAGAGCCTTTCTCTGTTTTCCCCAGGACAGCCTGTTTTGTGTGGTGGCTGCATTTGGCTGCTTCTACTATTGAAGGTGACAAACATTGCACAGAAGGATGGACATTGGGGAGAATGCTTTGGAGTATTTTTTATTTAAGTGTACAAAAGCATCATATTTTTCCTTTTCCTTTCCATAACAAAATTAACAGCTCTATGAACCACATCCTACTCCTGTTCTACACACTACAACATTCCCTATTCCTTGTGGATATTGAGATAGCTTTAAGCACAGTATTAATATTATTATTATTATGTCCTTTATTTAAATGTTGTTTTTTATATAGTGTTGGTTTTGTCCTAAAAGTGTATTGCCAATAGCCATTGTTTCTAAGGCAAACTCAACTTCTGTCTTGAAAGGGTTCTGTTACTTTTATTTTTATTTCTATGAAATTAATGAAATATTTATAAGAAAAAAAAACATAATAAATCTATGTATTTAATATTTCTTCTCCTGTGGAATTTTTTTCCACTCTACAAGATGCACTATCCTGGATAGCCTGTCTGCATTTCTCAGGTGAGCATTTTGACAATTCTTTGTAAATTAATCCATAAAGCTGATCTCTGATTCTGGTTATCCAGATTTGTTCCTATGACTCCCACAACAATTGGGCTATGACTCCCAGCTGTGTCACATGAGATGGTATTAATTGATGGAAAGTCGAGGTATTTAGGACATTAGGTCAGGCCAGCAGCCCACACACCCCATGACTGCCAGAACTCCTCCCTGCAGTAGGTGCTCCTTGGTTTGGTGCAGTTTGGCACCCGTGGATGCTGTGAGTGATCATTGCTCCTCACGCTCTCCAGCAGATGCTGCAGTGATTTCTCAATCTCTCTGTAGTTGTTTTGGAATATGAGGGTGGATGTTTGGAGACCAGCTTTGCTAGGACTCCAGCCTCAGAAAGGTTGCAGTAGATCTGCAGAAGAGTGTTAAAGCTTCTCATCTCCCCAAAATTTGGGAGACCAAGTGGGTTCCTGAGACAGTGGGTGCCAACAGAGTACATCTTAGCGTGCCCACTGGAAGATGGGATGCTCTGTGGTGAGGCCTGTTCTCTCTCTGCTGACAGGGCAAGCACAGCTGAACCATTCCAGTGGGATGAATGGCTTTCAGAGTGCCAAAGTGGGATGAGGAACCCTGAATCCCACCCTCACCAGCTGTTACAGCAGAACACACCCTCCCCATGCAGCTCTTGGAAGCCGGGGAAGTAAAAAATTACGATGCATCTTCTAGAACCCGTCTTTCAGCTACAGTGCTGGAGGCAGCACACTGCTGCTTCTCTATTATATTAGTTTGAAATATTTTGGTTATGAGTCTTCCTTTCCTTTTCCTCTGGTGGGAAATGAAGGGTGGCTTCACTGATTGCTTTGTTGCTGCCTGTGGCTGTCACCCTCTAAGGAACCTGCAGAGGGATGTGACAGCGCTGCTGTTTGTGCATGACCTGGGAGCGTGACTGTTAGGGAACAAAAAAACCCACACAACATTTTCCAGGAGCTGCTACCTATGGCCTCAGACTTGTTTTGAAGCTTTTATAAAGTCATGGCTGTTAAATCACAGTGTTTCACCTTGCACTTGCTCCGTTTTGGAGGTGTTTAATGGCTTCTTCGCAAAGGTGTTGTACAAAGCAGCTGGGCAGGTTTGAGTCTGTAATCACTCGGCCTCAGCACCCTTGGCTGTGGCCTGGGACAGGTAAGGGATGCTGCATTTTCCCTGGAGAAAGATTGAGCCACTGCTGGAGCGCTGCACATTGGTGTGGACAAGCAGGGCAACTCCTTCCTTCCAGAACCTCCGGAATTTACACTGGATACATCCATACACTGGATGGATGGAGAAGAGACTTCATCACAGTGTCTCCTCCTCACGACAGGAAGCAGAGGGGCAGACACTGATGTCTTCTCCGTGGTGACCAGTGACAGGACCCAAGGGAATGGCCTGAAGCTGCGTCGTGGGGGTTTGGGTCGGATATCAGGAAAAGGTTCTTTCCCGAGAGGGCGGTTGGGCACTGACCCGGCTCCCCAGGGAAGTGGTTATGGCACCAAACTCAGAAAGCGTTTGGATAAGGGTCTCAGGCAGTTGGTACTCCTGGGGATGGTGCTGTGCAGGGCCAGGAGTTGGACTCGATGATCCCGGTGGTCCCTTCCAGCTCAGGATATTCTGTGACGCGCAGAGCCGCGGGGCAGGACCGTCGCGAGCCGGAACGGAGGTTCCAGGCGCGGATTCCCGTGCCGCGGGTTCCCCACGGCGGGCCGGTCCCTTCCCGTGGTTCCGGGCGGACACGCAGCGGCTCCGCCCGCGCCCCGCTGGCGTCGGCGGGAGGCACCGCTCGCTCCCCCTGCGGAGCCGCTCCGGGGTCCCGCCCCGGGCCCCTCTCCCGGCGTGGTGGCCGTGGCACAGGCTGGGGGCTTCGGGCGGTGCCGGCCGGGCGGGACGTGGCGCGCTGGCTTTGGGCAGGAGGGCAGTGCCTGCTGGGGTGGTCCTGATGCGCCGCGTCCCCTCTGTGGGGGGCAGAGGCCGGGGCTCGGGCGCCATCCTCCGAGATGGCAGCACTGGCAGCTGAGAGAAGATAGAGGCAGATCGCTGGGAAAGTTCTGTAGTGCACCCTCAGCGCTCGGAGCGTGGGGGCTCCGGGGGACATCCCCCTGCCCAGGGGACACAGTCAGGGCCTAGGGAGGACAGTGAGGAGGTGGCCCTGGCTGCGGCGGAGGAAGGTGTGACCCAGCTGATGCGTTGGCACACGTCCTCTCGAACCCGCTTTTTGTGTCCACCGAAGTCCTGGCTACACTGGTTAATGGTTCTGTAACTGGACTTAAAGTTCTCAGGAATTCTGAGGGCTGTGATGCTCCTCTGTAGTCCTGGCTCGCTGTGGAGGGAGGTGCAGGATGCTGCAGGTGGCCTTCTCTCTGTCCCCACCCTGTGATGCTGCTGCACCAGGACCCTGGTGAAGGTTGGAGTGGTCAGAAACGGGTAATGCTGGGTTTCCATCTGCAGGACTCCAGGGTCTGAGGACATCCACTGTGTTTGGTTTTGAAATTCAGATGACAAATACCCACACATTATTTCCCAAAGAAATTTGCCATATATACACAATTATTAAAATTCCTGATTTTGAAGTTTCTCACTGCGAGGTCTGGTTGTAACACTCTTGAAATCACTTACCAAGAGCCATAAACAATCACTGTTGCAGTAAGGAATTGATATTGGTGTGTAAACCTGCTAAAGGAGGTTTACACCTCCAGACTCAAAAAGCTCTATTACTAATCCCTAAAAACAAAATAGTGCAGGAGTCAGGTCAGAATGGCCACCAATTCTCACACTTTATTGTCCTTGACAGCATCTTTTCTGGTATTCTTCAGAAACCCTATTTCTGCTGCTTCACTCACCCAGCAGAAACTTCACTCACCCTGACACATGTCGAGACACCCAGTGCCTGGAGATTTTGGTATACTCAGAAGGACTGGGAATTCACAGAGTTCTTGACAGCAGTTTCCTTTTTTTTGTGTATTACTTAGCAACACTATCTAGGTGACTGCACTGAATTGTTTTCAGTTGTGGTTAGGCCGAGTTATCTTGAACCATTTGGGACTTTGTTGGTGAGAAGCAGCATCTTTCCATCAATTGCAGGACATGGGTACCAGAGCTTCTGCTTGAGAGGATATTACCAGCCTGCCTGGACCAGTAGGGGATGCAAGGCCTGGGGTGTTGTTTTAGCAGGTATAGCAGAGGTATGGATGCTGTTGGACTGATGTGTGACACTGGCTGGACGGGAATCCCTTTTATATGTTTGTGTGCTTTTAACACACTGTGGGGCAGCTGCTTTTGTTGATCTTGATCCAAAGTAGCTGAAGCAGCCCGTGTTTTACAAGTGGACGGGACTGTGCCAGATCCTGCAGTAACCTTTTTAAGGGGCTCAAGGGCTTGACCATCCAGGTGGAGCAGATGCTGACTGTGGGGAGCGTCGCAGCCTGTCTGGAGGTGAGCAGGCTGGGTCACAGCCAGCAGCACTCTGTTTCCAGGCAGATGCTCTGAGCCTGGAGACTGGGACAGAGCTGGGCCTGGCAAGCCTGGGCTGGACATGAACTTGCCTTGGAGATTGGGCAAGTTTTTTAAGCACTGACAAAAGAGAGATCCATGATGAGTCCTCTGTCATTAACCTCTCCCAGGTCTCTGTGTCTCCACAGATCTCCACGGGGATTCACACCAGTAAGGTTAGTTGGAGAGTGGGTGTTGCAGATGAGGGAGAACAGAGGGAAAAGGATTCTCTTCTATCTGTGGTCAAGGAATACAGAGGAATGTAGGGTCGCTTTGGTACTTTATAGCCTGGCAAGGGACTTATCTAAAGTGACAGGACTTCTGCCTTTTCCCTGAGGCTCTTGCTTACATGCTGTCCATGTGTCAAGGCAATTCTCTGCAGACAGCTGGCAGAGTGCAAAGTTTAGTAGTGTTGCCTGAAGATGAGTCAGCAGAAGAGAAATATCTTGTTCTGTAAAGTGCAATGATCTTGTAGGCAAAGCAGCACATGACAGTCACATCTGACTGTGCCAACGCCTCCCAAGTCCAGAGGGACGATAGGACAGCCTTGGAGCAGGCAGTGCCACCCAGGGAGCTGTGAGTGTCCCAGGGCCTCTCTGGTCCAGCTGCCAGTCTTGTGCTTTGGATCCCTGGAGGAATTTCAGCAGCCTTGGGCTGGAGCATTTACTGAGTTGTCGCAGCAAGCTGGTTTTCAGTTTAAGTAGCAGCATTTATTTTGCTTCACAGGTAAATCTGCAAGTGAAAAGCAGCAGAAGTGGCAGAAGAAATTCTGATACTGATGTAGGTTTGCAGTTAATATTCTCCAAGAAGTTCTTCAGGACTTCAAAAAAAAAGGCAGATGGGTCAGGTCCTCATGCCATCAGTGTGCTTAGGGTGCAGAAAGATCTGACCTGCTTCTCTGGTGTAGTGTGATGCTGGATTTCTCTGACACCACCGAGACTGAAAAACTGCAGCACTGTCCACAAAGATGCAGGCAGTGAGGTAAAGCTTTGGCTAAGCAGGAATATTTGCTGGACCTACTCTGACCTCTTCCACTTGCCAGAGGTGTCAGCTTTGGTGTTGTGGTTAAATTCCAGCTCTGATGATGGTGTAGTTAACTGACACTAAGGGAGAAGTTTTAAATTCCTTCCCTGCCTATATTTTTTTTTTCCTTTCTAGTAATCAATGCTTGTCCTCTTTCCTGTCCCAGAAGTGTCTGTGTCTCAGTGGGATTCAGTGATTTCCTGACAGGAAAAGCAACTCTTTTCCCATGTGGCAGTCTACTGCTCTTTGCAGAGCCCATGCAGGTCCCTCTTTTCTGTTGAGTTAGCTGGCAGGTGATGCAAGGCCCTGCTTTGATAGCGGATGCACCAAAGAAATAAGTTTAAGAAGAAAAGCCCTGAGTATTTTATAAAGTGGTGCAGAGATTGTGATATGCCCATGGCTTTTCCAAACGGGGCACTTCCAGCTTTGCTCCTTTGGAACAGTATCTCGTATTCAGCCCTGAACTCAATAATGCAGGAGGGTGACACCTTAAAATAGAACAATGTTAATATTTTACAGCAAGGCTCTTTCTTCTGGTTATGCTTGGTTTCTATCTTGGAGTGTTCAGAATGAGCTTTGAAAGTTACCTTCTCTTTCCTCTTCCCCATCTGCTGCAAATGTAATTAATTTTAGAACAGGCAGTGTTTTATGCATTTGAGGAAGCAAAGCTGTGTCCTCATGTGTTAAACTCAGCTACAGATGCTGGATCCCACTGTTGGTAAATAGTTGTTTGGGATGCTGTTTTAGTCTCTTGGGTCAGAATGAAGCATTCTAAGATTAATAGGTTTATTGCTGAGAAGTGTGGTGTGTTTCCCGTTTTTTATGAAACATGCCTCGTGATGGGAGGACTTCCCAGAAATGCACTAGCCACAGGACAGAGGTTTTAAAGTCCTGAGTAGTGGTAAAATTATTGTTTCATTTCTGCATTAATTTGAGTAATTAACAGAGCTGTGTCACTCATGAGGTGTCCGGACACTGCGGAGGCTACTTCAGCAGCATCTCACCTGTCAGGTCAGAGCAGACAGAGCATATTTATCCCACCCTTGAAGCTGGTTTCTCACTTGGTACGTGTTGTAGAGCTGCTGCTGTGTGGCTGATGCTGTCTCACCACTGCTGCTGATTTAATGCACAGCCAATAATAGAATCTCTCAAGTTTGAATCCATTCACTTAAGTTGTTGTTTGTCATCGTTTAACTAACTATGTATACCCTGAGAAATGGAAAAGTTAGGGTGGATTGTTGGGTGTGGGAGGAGCTAGAAGAAGCTGTTGGAGTTTTCTGCTGAGCTGGGACAGTGCTGTCCTGTACTCTAACCTGCAGTTCTTTGCCTGGCCATGAGATTCATGAGATCTGTGCCCAGCAGCAAGGGGCTGGTGATAATTCAGCAGAGACTCTGCTTGTGAGCAGAGAAGTCTGGTTGCTCTGATGGGCCACCCTGGTGGGGGAAGAGCTTCACCTGGTTGTGTGTGAGGCTGCTGTGTCTGCTTCAGCACCAAAGCTTTTGCTTTTGATGTTTTGCTGGGCAGTGGTTCAGAATGTCTACATTCAGCACATTAACAGACCTTTTAGTTCTCTCCCAAGGGAAGGAAGGAAAGTGGTCAGAGACCAACAGGTGACTGAGCACCGTGAAATTATTTTAACCAAATAACAAGAAAATCGGCTGCTGTTTCCCCGCAGTGTTTTCTTGAATTCTGGGGTTACTTGAACCAGAGACAGACATTTGCTGGTTTTTTTTGAACTTCATGGTTTCTGCTAGGACCAGGGTGGTAAATGACTGACGCAGAGTGTGCTTGGAAGATGACACCTTGCAAAATGTAAGAATGACTTGTGTCATACCCTGTGTTTTCACAGAGGCTCTCTGGAAGCTGCTGCATTTATAGCACGGATCTCACCTGAAAGTCAAATGCTTGCTTAAATGTTTGAAGACTTGGACCTGAGGGGTCCAAACTTTTTTGCCTGAGGTTATGTTTGCACTTTCCCATGTGTTTGTTCTCAGGAAATAGTAATTTAATTACTGGAAGGGGGGAAACGGCAAGTTTGACTCACAGTGAGTGCTGGATGGGTCACACAGTTCTGGAATGTCCTTGTGGCTGCTCTTCACTGTCACTTTTATCTTCTCCACAATATTTTTTTGGCTCCCTAGGATTCTCTTTCCCTGTTCTTAATACCTTGTGGAGCAGCCAGGGATACTATTATATATGTAGCCCCAAACCAGTTCAGCTGTGTCTGACCCTAAAACTGTCCATGAGGTATGGCCATGCTGATGCTCAGTGGGGAGGGAGAGATATTTGCATCTCGTTAAACTGCATTTGACTTGTTACTTTGGAGCATTCCTTAACCTTGAGTCATGTGTGCTTGAGTAAGTCCGATCACTAAATCTGCTATTTAACAGCTCTTTCACAAAACACACCCTTCTTGGCTGCCAAACAGCAGAGCTTTGCCAGTGGCCCTTTGAGGGCAGTCACAGCTCATCACGCAGCTCATCCCAAGTAGAACACTCAGCAGAGCCCCTCGACTGCGGAAAAAGGTGGTATTCAGAGGGGCATCTGCTCTTTGTCACACCTTGCACTTGCCCCACCTAACATTCCAGCACACCCACTGCATGTGGGTGGAGAGACGTTTTAAATTCCACACCACTCTTATTATTAGGGAGTTGAAGCACGGATCGTTGCTGGGTGGAGGGGTCATGCTGCTCTCAGGAACAGCAGGCCAGAAGTGCCATGTGCTGCACTGGAGAGGTGCACACTTCAAGTCAACAAGAGAGATAATGCTGTTTTTTAGTTTTTGCAAATCTAGCACCCATTTCTAACTCCTGCAGCAGCTGGAAAGGGAATATTCACTGCCATGCCTTTCTATAAATCCCTATTTTTGCTTCAGCTGTGTGAAGTGGGAGTTACTAATACTCCAGGCCCTTCTGGAAAGGTACAGTGTCTCCAGCCCAAAGCACAGATAACTTCCTTCTTTATAACTGTCACAATTTCTGTCCCAAATTGGTGGTATGTCTGTCTGTTCATCATGGAAGCAGTTCAGCTGAACCACCACTAATTGCAAACTAGTACATTAAGTGCCAGAAGTGTGGCCTAATGTGGTGTCAGCAGCTGCTTCACCATCTGCTGAGTCACCACTGCGGTGGGGACAAGGGACAAGAGGGGAACACGGTGGCAGCTGTCCCAAGGTGGGCTTTCCCCACTGGGGAGCTGCAGCTTGGTCTTACACAAACAGCAAAGCAAATAGTAAGCCTGTTTAAACTCATTTAATTTATGAGCTCTTCCTTTACCTTTATCCTTCTGCACAGACCTTCCTTCCTCTCTTCAGGACTGTACAGGGTTGCAGCACACCCACCAGCTGCCCTTGGGGGTGTAAAGGGTAAAGAATCTAAATGAGAGCTGGACGAGGGCTAAATGTGAGCTGGGCATGCCATAATCCTTATGTTGCCTTTTAGATGAGAAAATAGCATTATTAACCTCGTAGTAATGATTTATAATTTGCATTGCAACTCTTGTTTCAGTGTTTCTCCAGCCAGCTGACTGCTGCACGCTTCTCTCTGCAGAACAGCTCTGAGTTGCATTAAATGATTCAGTATTCCCACCAGGCACTGTTTGTCAAGCCTTGGCAGCTGATGCCAAATACAACTGGCTAAGCCCCTTGTGAGGTGGCTGTGTCTTTGCACTGACCTTCTGTACACTCTGCCTGCTGTTGACTGATTCTGTTTTGGAAGAACTGAGAAATATCTCTTTTCTTTTTTTTGCTTTTTTCCCTCTCCTTCATTTTGTTCCAGTTCTTTCTGGACGTGCTTGGCAAGATGGAGCCGCCGACCTCATCCAGGCTGAATTCCCGAAAGAGAAGAAAAGATGGATCAGGCCCTAATGGGGCAACAGAGCTGGATGGAATCCCTCCAAAAATGTCCCGACGCTCACTCGTAAGTAAGCAGAGATAAGAATTTTGGAAGCCTGTGAGGTGAGGACACTGAGCTGTAACAGCAGAAAGATACAGGTGGTGGTTTATCTGTGGACAGAGAAAACAAGGCAGGGGACAGGGGATAAGAAGCAAATGACAGTAGCTCTCCTTCTTGCAAATCCAGTTTAGAATCTTCCTTTGTTCATACTAATAACATACTTACAGCATGGGCTTAAATTAGGTCTGAGGCAAGCATTGCTAAGCTGCTTTTGTGGTGTGTCCAGCTTGTCACTTAAGCTGAGCCAAAGAGGCATGCATTTAGATAGCCATTGAGAAGCAGGCATTTCTCACAGGTAGGTTTTAAGTGACCCACTGGGATGGAGAAATACTCAGGAGAAGCACTTAACAGCTGCAGGAGGGTCTGAAGCCAGTAAGCACCTGCAGAAGTGATCTGTTGAATCCACGCTCTGACACACTGGGAAGATCACTGTTCATTCCATTTTCTTGGTTTGGAGAGAGACTGCATTTATGTTGCTGGTACTTTGGGAGTGTCCAGAAAAAAACACAACAACCAATCAAAAGGATTTCTTTTCTAGATCAACCTTGGGATGGCTTTAACTCGCTAAAGCCAGTGGGATCTTTTCTGAAGGGGGTCTGATCCAGTTAATGCTACTGAAAAGGGCTGTCTTTAACTTGTCCTTGCAACAAGATTGCGACAAATGGCTTTTTATAGTTCTTCTCTGCCCTCTTCTTAGAGCTGTCCTGTGCATCACTTTTGCTCTAGTTGTTCTTTTCTTATCTCTGTCAAAAGCCAGCTACCATCCCTGCCACGTTATACCAGGGTCATGGTCCTTGGCAAAATGTGGTGATGTGTTGCAACCTCCCTCCTCGATGACAACATTTTGCCCTTCAGGAGGGCATCAGCCCTGTCACAGAGCATTGACAGTGGTGATGAAGTAAGAGCAGCCCCAGAAGTGAGAACTGGGTAGGCAGGCACTGGGAGGCTTGAGCTGTTGTGTGACTTATCCCACAGAACCTTTATGTCCTTCACTTGCCAAAACCTACCCTGTCCCTCTTAAAGATCTCATGTATTTCAGTAAGGAAAGAGAAGTGTATAGGTTATTTATTATTCTGTGGGAGTCACTTGCTCTTCAAGTTGCTGTGTGTCCTCTGTTAGAAATAAAGCATTGGCAAACAGCACAAGACAAGTAATATCCAGCCACTTTCTAAGCTTCCTGCCTGTTTTTTAGCCACAGGGCAAACACAGTTCTCCCAGTGAAAGATTTCTGTTTTTACTTCCTTTTGCAAAAGTTTTATTTATTATGGCAAGAGTAATAGTGTTGCCTAACAGTGAGATTACCTTGAAGCCTTTTCCACTCCCAACTAAGCAGCTGTTGGCAGAATGTTCCCCTGAAGCAGCAGGGCTCAGCAGCAGATGGTGGTAACAAACCTGCTGACACATAAGCCTGTTGTATTGTGCACATCAGGTTCAGTTTTGACCGTCACTGGCCCTGCAGGGGAAGGGCAAGATTCTGGCAGGACCTTTTGAGGACGTGTCTCTGTGTTCCTCTGATAATTTTGATAGGGCTTTTTTGTGCTTTTATTCCTAACTTCGGCTAAACTGCCAAGAATCTGGTTTCATAGGGAAGTTCTAGACTTGATGACAGTGATGAGAGAAGAGACCTGCAGGCCTTATCTGACAGTAAGGATCCTGGTAGAGGAGGTGCTGTGTGAAGTGTGGAGCCCTTGGTAACCTAAAGATGTTCAGCAGTAGCAGTTTGTTTGAATGTAGTGGTCAGTGGTTGTTTTCCTGTGCATTTCACTGTAAGCACTCTAATAAGGATTGACACTGGCCAGAATAGCAGCGGTCTGGTTGCTTTTTCTGGTTGCAGTGGTGCTGGACGCTGCCAGGATTCTGCAGTGGGACAGGAAGCCAGAGAGGAAACTGCAGATTAGCCTTTTTCAGCTTGAAGGTATTATTGTAATGATTTGCAAGCTTGTTTCCTAGTGTTCTGACTCAGGAACAAGATGTCCATTGCAGCCCTACACCTTCCAGCTAGAAGGAAATTCAGCTGTTTGTTTTGTAATGGGAAGGGCAGATGTTTCATTTCCATTCAGAGCAGATCAGAAATGATGGCTGGACTTCAGCTGTTGATTAAATGTATTGCTGTTGTCAAGCTAGCAGGCTGGAAGGGTTTTCTTGCAGCAGTTGGAGATATTCTGCCACAGATCAAGGTCAGTCTTCCACTTGTGTGGCTTAGAAAGGGTGACAACACACACATTCCCTTGGAGTTAGTGCTGTAGTTGTTACTGCTCTTCTGCTCGTTCATATACTCAAATCAAGGACTTGTTACAGTTTGTACATCACAGCACAAACACTCAGGCACAGCAGAGTGATGGTGATGGTCTTGCCAGAGTGGGCACAGCTGGAGCTGTGACAGTGAGGTTTGAAGCTTGGCTTGTGCTACTGTGACCTGCTCTTTGTCAAAAGACTGAGTTTAGCAGCTGCAGCTCTGACCCTCTGATTTTCTTGCTCCAGTATAAATACTGTCTACCAAACTCTACTTTTCCCTCTCTCTTCTTCTCTAAACTCAGGCTAATCAGCCTGCAAAGCTGTTTTGAGGTTTTACACGTATTATTCTTCTAGTGTGCATGTCTGAATTGTGCAGAGGCAGAGTGAGTCACCCAGTGACTAGGACACTGTGATGGCTGTGCTGCCACTATAAACTGCCCTCACTTTTCCGCTCTCACAGTGAAACTTTCCTGTCTGTTTAGGGACTGAGGGAACCAGCTCCATTCTCAGATGAAGTGGAGATCGACTACAGCAAGCCATACATCAGAGTGACATATGAAGAAGCCATGAGAGGGACCCCCTGTAAGTAGGAACACAGACTGGAAGGGGGTTGTATAAATGTTGGGTTTGGGGGGGTGTGGATATGATTGGGATATCTCTTGAGACCAAACCAACCTTGTGTGTTTGACCAGGTTTACAGCCAATGACTAAGTGCGTGCTTTGGTGATTAGATAACTGTTTCCATGGGAAATTTGGCTTGAAACACCTGAAATTCGAGTTTGTTTGTGTGTGAGGAGATTACAGATATTTGTTTTAAACTCTAGCTGAGCCACTGACAGCCATAGAACTGCATACTTTCTGTACTACTTTGTCTGAGGTAGCTTAAAGCACTTTAAGCACTTCAAAAGTCATATTTTCTAAAACTTGAAACAGGCAAGTAAAACCAATTTATATCTTTGTCCAGACCATTCTGACCTGGATTTGAATTAAAGTCAGTGTCATTAAACACCACAGGCCAGCCTCACAGCAAGAATGTGTCCTTTTATTCCCAAAACCAGGCTGGGGAAAACACTGTTCTCTTTGCAAGTCCAAAGGGGAGGCAGAGGCTCAACTGACTCCTGAAGGATGACGGCTCTCTCCTGCCATCAGAGTGTGCAGACAGTGCTGTCTTACCTGGCCTCTCTGTTGTGGCTACAGAGACAATAAAAATGCTGCACTTCTATCTACCTGACTGCTCAGAGATGAGCCAGCTCAGATTTGAGACCTGGCTGTGGTTTCCTGTCAGAGGCTCTGAAAATCCAGTGTATTTCACAGTCTGCATTAATTTCCCAGCTGAATATCTCCAGAGTCTGCACAAGGGTCTCTGATTCAACAGTGATGGCTCTCCTGCCTGCCAAGACTAAAATACAGTGCACACTTCCTTGTTGCTGTTTGTGTCTGTGCTCAGGAACTGTAGCTGCTGCAGGTACAAAGGAAAGATAAGGATGTCCCAGCCACTTTCCAGAATGTGAAGGAACGTTCATAAAGGTCTGCTAGGACCAGTCCTCTTCTGGCATACAGAAAGCTTTTGCAATCACAGATCTCCAAATCCTTGGCTCTTCAGAGCCTCCTGGCATCTTCAGATTGAGTTCTTAGAACCACTAAAAATTTATTGTAAGAGGCTGTCCTCAAACTGACTCCTCTGCTTAGCTTGAACTTAACAACCCTGACCTTTGTTTCAACTCCTCTTCTTGCTGCCTCCCAATCTCTGTTTCTGGGTACCTCCAGGGCTCTGCCCAGACTTACGGGGTCTCAATTTCCTGTTAGGTCTTCTCTCTGCCCTCTCTTTACTGCAGCTTTGGTGTGCCTCTGCTTACCACTCCTCTGAGTCTGTCTGAACTGAGCTAAGAGAGAAGCAGGCTGTTCCCAAGTGTGTCACATAAAAAGACTGTGGCTTTTGATGATCAGCAGCAAGAGGACTGTGGCCTTGTGTGGTCCCAAGATCAGAAGACTTCCACTATTACGTGGCAGTGCTAGACTATCTCACTTTACCTCTGTGCTGACCTCAAAGAACTGAGCTGCAATTTCCTCTGGCAGAGGTGGCCTGAGGGAAGTTTTCTTCCTCTTCCTCCTTTTCCTTATTATTATTATTATTATTATTATTATTATTATTATCTATGGGTTTAGCTGATAATGCCAGTGATTCAGCAGAATTGTGTCTGCTTTTCTTTGAGTAGTTCAGCTGTGTTTTTGAATAAAGCCATACACTGCATATTTCTGGGGGAGCTGATAATGCTGTTCCCTCAACCAGACTCTGGCAGCAGGCTGCAGAGAGGGATGCTGTAAAGGTCTTGAGATGCCATCCTGGCAGGCAGGAGGAAATCAGGCACCTGTGAAACATTTGGGCCAGTTCTCCTCTGGTATGTCACTGTTGTGCAGAAAGTTAATTCTGCATTTGGATTTCCATAGAAGGGAAATGTTCAGGGTTTGCTTTTCCCTTGGTCTCCCCTTCACCTTGTTTGGGTGATACATGGTAGGCTTTCAGTCTGCCTTTTTATGTGGCTGTATTTTGGCTCTGTGCTCAGGTGTATTTGTTTCCACGTGGGAAGGCAGAAAGCCAGGCTTTTATCTTCACAGTTCTGTCCTGATTATGGTGCTGCATCTCTAACACCTCCATGACTTTCAGAAGGTCCTCAAATTGTGAGTATGAGCAGCAGCTGCTTCTCGAGGAAGGCATGTTCACAGCTGTGTCTCTGTTCCTTTGGCACAGTGGATCGCCCTGTCAGAGTTTATGCCGATGGAATATTTGACTTGTTCCACTCTGGACATGCCCGGGCCTTGATGCAAGCAAAGAACCTCTTCCCAAACACATACCTCATTGTTGGAGGTAAGGAGTGACCTTGTTGACTTTGGCTGTTGCAGGAGTACAGTTTAGCTCTGTCTGTGGTTGTGCATACTGGGGTTTTGTCTTTATGGCCTCAGTGACTCTCCCTGCAGACACTTGTCCCAAATGTTGCTGGAGTCTTAGTGCAAGATGCTGAGGGCTGGTTATGTCTGCAGAAAGATATCCTTTGTACTGTAAGATACTGTACCAAATGTTAGATATGTACCAAATGAGTGCTTAAGGAAAAGAGTTCTGATCATGCTGTTTTAATTTGACCCCTCTATTTTGTGACAGGTACATGTGAGTTGCACATCTGAGTATCAAAATATATTAGGGATAGTTGCGCATCTACTTTTGATTCATAAATTAGACAGCTAAAATATGAGTCCCTCCATGGCTGCTTTGTTCACCTGTATTGCCCTGCAAGTCACTCCCCAGCTCCAGTTTCCTGCTGGAGATTGCTTAGTGCCTAACAGATCCCACTGGGACCATGGAGATCACAGTGGTTTCTTGGGCATATGCCTGGACACCAGTCACTTAGGCCTTCCTTCTCAAAGTAGAAGTTCCCGTTTTGTCTGTTAGGTCATAAGTCTTTAGATGATGCCAGGAATGTCCTGCTGAGTGCCTGAAGGGATCTAGCAGAGGTGTTTCAGCCAGGCTCCCTCAAGAATGTAACAGGGAAAAAGATACCCCTTTTCTGGCTGCTGCAGTACATGGGCCTCTGCCCAGGCAGTGCCTCTGCTCGTCCCTCCACTGACACTGAGGACACATCAGGCTGTGCATGTTGTCTGTCAGGAGCTGACCCCAGTCAGGCTGCATAATGATGCTGAAGTATGAGAACTGAAAATACCTTTAACTAGTTTTCTCAACTCCTGTTGTCTTCATGAAGCAAAATGAAATTCTGACCCTGCCATAGAACAATTATAACATCCTTGGGTGGTTTGTTCCCTTATCACAGTTTCAGTCATTAGAATGCTGAGAGCATTCTAATAGTGGTATGCCTGCAATTCTTCTATGCTAAAGTAGTGTCTGGAAGGGGAAGGGAGGGAGGAGAGCTGAAACAGTTGCTCCAACCTACAAACTGCCCTGAGCTTAGAAATCTTAAAGGCTGAAAGACATCCCCATGTACATAAACACTACAACAAACAGGAAAATAACTTCAGGTTATACTATTAACATGTTCAAGTAGCAAGGAGTATAACCATGTTCTGTGCCTCTGGGAGACTGGTGAGGAGAAGGGCAATGAACTTGCACCAGGACTGAGACAAGAGGCCACATCCCAAGAAAAAATTAGGTTCAAGCAGGAAGCAATCTCCCCTACTCTTTATCATCTGTTTGTCTAGAACATAAATAAATCCAATACTAGTGAGACTGGTAATGCCTTGTTTACTTTTGAGTCTGATAATCAAATAGAACTCCTTTCTTAGTATCTTACATTGCAGATTATGAAGAGTTGTTAATTTACTTTCTCATAGAACATAATAATTAAGCTTGATTTCCTGTGAACTCCCCCTTTGCTTTAATGTAAACTTTCCAATAACTAGACTGTGGTATGGCATTTTATGAAATCAGAAGTTCAGGCAATAAGTTTTTTCAGATTCCAAGCCTGTGACATCCATTGCTTTAAACATGGATTTGTGACCAGGAGGCCCCCCACGTGCCATTTCTTATAGAAGAGTGGTCTTCTTGATAAGTGTTTAAAGTTCTGGAGACCTTAAAGGCTTGGGGTGTGGGTCCCCAACTTGGGCAGAAATTCTCCAAACAGCCTGCCCAGGATTGCTCAGGAGTTTAGTGCCCTGCAGCGCTCCCTGTTCCTGATGTTTTGTGGCTGAAGTGCTGGGTTTGAAACACCATCCTCTGTCAGCTGATGGCATTGTCTGGTTCAGCAGAGTGTGGGCAAGGTCCTTTAACTGTAAATCACTGGGGTAAGTGCCTCAGACTCAGTGTTCTCTGCCTGTTTCTCCAGTCTGCAGTGATGAGCTGACCCACAACTTCAAGGGTTTCACGGTAATGAACGAAAACGAGCGCTACGATGCTGTGCAGCACTGTCGCTATGTGGACGAGGTGGTGAGAAATGCACCCTGGACCCTCACACCCGAGTTCCTGGCAGAGCACAGGGTAATTTGTGACATCTGATCTGCTTGGAATTTCGATTAGCCTCTCTCTGTTTATAGCAAGAATTCATCTTTGGGGGTGACCTCTGCCTGAGCAAACTGTTTCTGTTGAAGCTCCTTAAATATAGAATGAACTGGGTTATTGGAATTGAGTTTCTTGGGAGTGTAGAAGCATTTGCTGAGCTGGCATGTAATGTTAAAATAATGTCGAGATTGTACTATTTCAGGAGAAGTTGGTGCTGGTTACAGATAGGTGTGAAATGCAGTAGGGAGAGGATTGCATGGGTTGAAAGTGATTTCTGGGGGGTGTCTGGTCCAACTCCTTGCTTTCAGCTGGAGCAGCTTAGATATACATCAGCTTCCCTGCCGCAGGGAGACCAGGCAAGCTGTCTTGAAAGCCTTTTATCAGTTGGTGAGATAAAGTGAAAGGAATCTCTTAACATCTGTGGAACAGCTTTGGGAGGTGAAGGAGTCTCCAGGGGAGCTTGCTTAGTTTACCGTATTTGTCATTAACAAGCCATTTCTCTGTGGAGCTTAAAGCAGCTGTGTCCCTATTCCCAGCCTTTTCTTTCCTCTCTGTCATGTGCTTACAGTTGACAAGAAATTGCCACTGAGAACTTGGGACTGCTCTGTGTTGTGTTGTAACAGAGGGAATATCGTGCTGTTCTCTCTCGCACCCCTGAGTGGAGGTGTTGAGCCAAAAGTTACCGACAGCAGCAGGAGATCTGCACGTCTCAGATAAAATGTTGACTTGCTTTTTTAATTTCCAGATCGACTTTGTTGCACATGACGACATCCCCTACTCTTCTGCTGGCAGTGATGATGTCTATAAACATATAAAAGAAGCAGGTAGGTCCCCCTCAAACTCTCCAGGCCTTCCTATCAAAAATCTTCTGTAGTTTTTCCTGTACCTCTGTAATGCAAGATTATGTCCCTCTGGGAAAAAGTTCTGCCAGGAGCTTCTGGTGGCAGGCAAAAGCAGCTCTGGGCCCTGCTTCATAACTCTGGGGCTATTCCATGTCCCAGCCCAAGCATGGCCCAGCATTAATTCCTCATTTCAGTCTAGTTATTTTGATTGAATTAACTCCAACCTCTTGAAAACATACTGCACTTTGGCTTAGAGATTTTCACAAATGGGGAGTCTCATGAACTTAGCAGAGGGGCACCTCTAGCTGTTTGCTGTTAAATTCACTGGGGGTGCAGCTTTTTTATATCTATCCAAACTCAGCCATCAGAGTGTTATATTTCCATCCATTAAAATGTAGGACCCCTTGTCCTGTCCTTGTCCCCTCACTATTCTGTATGCAGTCAGAATTTAAACCAGCTAAAGTGAAGACCTTTTCATTAGAATACCTGGTATTTTGACAGGGTTTTGACATGTTTTGGTCTTACTTAGGCATCCCAGAAAGGACGGCTCTGGTATTGTACATTTAAGAACAAAGATGTGAGAACAGTTAGCAAGTGAGCTCTTGGCAGGAGAAGTTGTTTCCTGATAGAGGTGGCAGCAGCTTTTTGCCATGTGTCTTGCTCAAGCTGCCCTGGGTCCTTTTCCCCAACTTTAGGCATGTTTGCACCGACCCAGAGGACTGAGGGCATCTCCACATCCGACATCATCACGCGCATCGTGCGGGACTACGACGTCTACGCCAGGCGGAACCTGCAGCGGGGCTACACGGCCAAGGAGCTCAACGTCAGCTTCATAAATGTGAGTGGAAGTAGGTCTCACCACACACTGCGGGAGCCAGAATCTTGCCAAGTGTGAGGAGAGTCTTGTCTAGTGATAGCACAGTCCTGCCATCTGCCAGGGAAAGGCCTGTCTGCAGAGCTAAGCGTGTGCACCAAACCAGTATCCTTGGAGTGTAAATTAGACTTCCACCCCTGAAAATGCCTCAGGGACCCATTCAGAGGAACTGAGGGGTTGCTAATGCTGCTCTCTTGTCAGAGATGTCTTGATGATGTCTTATCTATTGGAAGAGCTGGAGAGAGGATGTGTGGCAAAATGTATGTTTTCTTGAATGAAGAGTGAGTTGTTCTTGACAGCAGCTGCTGTCTCATCTCTCTCCTCTTCCCCCAGCCACCTCCTTACGCTAGAGTCATTTGTTAGGATAAAATCTGATGCTGTTTCCACTGTACTGTTCCCTTCCTTGAGCTGCAGGAGCAGCCGTGCTTGGATAGGACAGAAGGATATGCCGTGATCCTGTGGTGTGTAGCTCTAGCCCTCAGAAAGAATACATGGCAGAAGACATTTTTGATGTTGGAAGTAAAGTCATAAACGTTTTTTTTTTATCACTCAGATACTATGCCTGTGAACAACAATGAAACAGGAGAGGTAACGGCTGCTTGGCCTCTCTTTGGCACATAACTCTGCCTCTGTTTAAAAACACCCAGCAGAAAGACTGGTGCTGTTGTGATATGCAGAGACCTACAGCAAGTCACTCAAATCTAATCTGTGTGCTGTATAAATATTTCCCTCTTCCATGCACTCCTATTAGATAGTGCTTATCTCTGGCTTTAGTCTTGCTTTGTGTACTGTGCCAGTGCCTGCCACAGAGTGTCTCACAGCCCCTCTGTGTCTGCCATGTAGTCTAGGAAAGAAGTGTCATGGAAGTTAAGGAGAAGTGTCACCAGACTAATGGAGATGCTGAGTCTCAAGCAGCAGTTCAGTGTAGTAACACAGAGCAGAGATGGTCTCCACTCAGATCTGGCGAGCTGTATTCTGATCCACCACTCTCTGTGCAGGAGAAAAAATATCACCTCCAGGAACGTGTGGATAAGGTGAAAAAGAGGGTGAAGGATGTAGAGGAGAAGTCAAAGGAATTTGTCCAGAAAGTGGAAGAGAAGAGTATTGATCTCATTCAGAAGTGGGAAGAGAAGTCCCGGGAGTTCATCGGAAATTTCCTGGAGATGTTTGGCCCAGAAGGCGCGTTGGTAAGGAGTTGCTCTGGGAAAGGGGGAAAGGGAATTTTGGAGACATTAACGGACATTGTAGGGCTTCTACAGAGTCTGCAGAGGAAAGGTTTGGCATTTTTTGCCGAGCTCAGTGTGCTGCCAATCTCTAGACATGATGTCCCAGGCTTGGGTAGCCTGTTTTCAGGGAGTGCTCACCATTGCCAATGAGATTATGCCAGTTACATTGTAGAGTGAAAAAACTCCCCTGTCCCATGAGCTGGCCTGTAAATTCCAGTTTGTGCCCTACTGACCACTGAGCTGCCAAGAGGATGGTCGTCACTTTGTCATTGATGAGTCTGAAGCTACTTGTTTATGCCAAGCTTTCCTGCACTGTTGGGTGAATATCACAGGTATTTCATGTTAGAAGTGCTTGAAAATGAGTGGTGATTACACTGTGTGCAATTTCCAAAGCCCAGAGTGATGTTGAGGCTTTATCTGCTCTTAAGTAGCACGAAGTTCTGAAGGGACACAACTCAAAATGCTGCACGGGCTGTAAGTAGTGTCCATTTCCATGACTGTGTAAGCCATGCTAACTGTCCTCCTGCTTCCCTCACCAGAAACACATGCTGAAGGAGGGCAAGGGCCGGATGCTGCAGGCAATCAGCCCAAAGCAGAGTCCCAGCAGCAGCCCCACACACGACCGCTCTCCATCTCCCTCCTTCCGCTGGCCCTTTTCCACCAAGACTCCTCCTTCCTCACCTGCCAACCGCTCCAGGAACGAGTCTGCAGTCACCTATGACATCAGTGAGGATGAAGAGGATTAACCTACCTGCCAGGATTTGCTGCGGACCGCTAATCGCTGAATCCTAAGTCCAGACCCACTGGGGAACTCTAAATGAGCAAGAGAGCCATAGGAACAGGGCTGATGGTGAGCACAGGGCCTTGGAGGCACCCGTAGCTCTTAGCAAGGGCTGCTGCCTGGAAGCACATTCAAACCTCCTCTCCCTTCTCCCTAAATCCCCTTTTTATTGTTTACGTTCTAGCGGTTTCCAGGGTGAAGATGGTTTTTATATTTTAAGAAAATATTTGTTAAAAGGGCAAGGAATAGCACTCAAGCGTGGCTTTTATTTTGGTTTCTTTTCCCTTGTTAAACCTCCAGGCAAGAGGAAGAGTGGGAAGACCCATCTGTCTCTTCTTTCCTTCAGCTCCTCTGTCTTATCCCCCCACCCCCAGGCAGTATCTGTGCCACTGCCAAAGGAAAGACCCCTCCGTTCCTCAACCAGCATGACCTCGAGAGCATGCACAAAGCAGTGGTATCATGAGGCTTCTAGGAAATAGAGACATCCCTGCTGGGCTGGAGCTGATAGGAATCTATCCAGCAGACACTGTAGTGCTCACATGCCTCTTGACCGAGCTTCCCAGCGTGTCGCAGTGAGGACGTGCTGGGCAGGGGGTACCAGCTTGGCACGCAGGAGTTACACCCGGGAAGGACTTGCAGCACTGTAGAGTGGCACACCCCATAAAGTGCACAGCATTCACAGCTCCAAACAGTAGAGGGGCTGCAGGGGAAAGGCCTTTCCAGCTAATCTTAACAAGACTGCTAAATCCTGAGCTAAAATTGAGCCCTCAGTTGCTGTTGGAGAGAAGAGAATGAATCTTTGCTTCAGGGCATTTGCTGTCGTGCATTTCCTTGGGTGGGTGAGAGCCCAGGTAGGAAATGAATGTGTCTAGTCTTTTGAGAAGTTCCTTGTTCCAGTCTGTGGTGTGTTACACGTTTTAGTGTTTGTCCAAACGACCCCTCAGCACTGTACTCTGTGTGTGTTTGTCTGTGTTTCAGTTGCTGTGCTCTAGGGGCTGGAGGAGTCCTTCACACTGGTGCCATGAAGTCGCTGCTCTAAGGGCAAAGCAGCCAGTTTGCTGCTGATGTCAGTTTGTGCAGCTGGACAGATGAAGGGCCCCAGTCCTGTGTGACAGTTACCTGGCTTGTGCAGTACATGCACAAATCCATGCTTGCTCACTCTGCTCCATGAGGCAGGATGGAAGGAGCATCAGAGAGTGCTGCAGCTTTTAAGGTTATTTAAACACATAATGCTCGTTTGAGTCCGTGGTCCAAGTTGTGCCTGCTGTTGTGTCTGTGATACACACTGAGCTTTGTGGCCTGTGGCTCCCCAAGGGGACTTGCCCTCCTCATGGCTGAGCAGAACAGGTCAGTGCACCCTGTCCTGCAGCCAGCACTGGAGAAACTGGCCTTGCTGTCAGAAAAGCTGGAGCTTTTCTGCCAGGGTTTGCCTCTGATATCCACTGTCTGTGGGTGGAGCTGCTGGGCTGAGTTGCCTGTATCCTGTGGTGCTGGGAACAGAGCTCAAAGCCCTGTCAGCAATGCTGCTGGGAGGTCTCCAGAGCAGCATGTGAGGCTTGGGGAGCAGCATGCTAGGAAGAAACTCATCAAGTGCTGCCACAAGCTCTGCACACTGTGATGCTTGCAGAGCACATGGTGGCCCTGTGGTAGGAACAGGCTGAAGCTTCTTTCCAGCTTTTGTCTTGATGGTCTTTTGTCACGCTGCCCAAAGGGCTTGACAGAGGTTATGTGCTCCTCTTGAAGGCAGTATGGGAAAGGGTATTTTGGGGATCACTAATCTGCCACTTGGACCTCTTTCAGCAGGGATGTGCACAGCTGTGGGAGCATGGCTGGCTGCTGTGGATTTTAAACTGTAAGGAGCAAATAACAGTCACATGGTAGAAGCCAGCTGTTAATCCTCTGGTTTATGAGTGGTAGAACACTTCCTTTGTATCACCCACAGTCTCTTCCCTCTTCGTCCCTTCCTCACCCTTCCCTCAGTATGGATGTTGCAGTTGCTTCCCTGAGCCAGATCACAAAGGCCAGGCTGCTTTAGAGCCTTACTACTGTTTTAAACACAAGTTATGCAACAGTGTTCTGTAAGTTTGGGTAGCCGTGGTGTTTTGGATGGTGGCTTGTTCTGCAGAGACCTTAACATACTTGATCTCTCTGCAAAATCTAGGGTGCTTGGTAAGAAGCCAGCCATGGTTTTACATGTAGCTTGGAATAACAGAGCTGTTTCTTGTAACCAGTAATCTCTGCTTCCTCCTTGCACTGAAATTAAATTGGACACTGAAATCCCAGTCTAGTCCTTCATTTTTCCTTTGTTTTGTTTTCTCCTGGATTGCTGGACCAGTCTTCTCCAGCACCATCATGTTTTATCAGGAATAGGTAAGAGCTTCATCTTTCAGCAAAACGTGAGCCAAGTTCCCCAGGATCATCTCATTCCCACAGATACACCCAGTGCTGCTGCTTCAGGGCTGTTCTGCACACCTCTAAGCCATCCCTCACTCTTCAAAAGAAGCATCCAGAAGAGACTTGAAGTAAAAGGTGCAGTGGAAAAACAAAAGTTTACTAGCATGCAGTGAAGAACCCTGTGGAGTTTGATGCTGCCAAATCTAGAGGCATCTACTCATGTGAAAGAGCCCTTATTTCACTTCTGCTGTAGATCTGGAGTGTGAGCCCCTGGGAAAGGATTTTCTGATCGCAGAGAACAGCAGCAACAGTACAGAACTGAGAAGTACCAGGGATGGTGATAGAAGCAAGAGCATTGGAGAATGCTGCAACTTTTTTTTTGATATGTGATCTGCTCATTTGAAACCATGGTGTGAGTTGTGCTTCTGGCATCTGTAATGAACAGTTGGGGTCAAAAGATTACCCAGTGGTTTCTGCAAATTGTCATTGCTCCTGATGTCCATCCCCATGTCTAGAGCAGATACTGGTACTGGACCAAGGCTGGTTAAGGCAACATTGACCAACTGCCAGTGTTATGAAGGTGCTTCAAGGCTCCTTCCTTTGCCTGGCAGATGTGGAGGCTCCCTGTGTGCTTTCAGGAGCAGCCAGTCCCACGGAGAACAGGCCCCAGGGACAGGTCAGACCCATCCTGATATCTTGGGAGAAATCACCATTGGCCTGGGCTCGCCTTGGCTGTAGGACCCCAGCCAGCAGCACCCAGAGCTGTGTCACAGTTGGATGTTGGGCATCCGTGACGGTCCCATGCCACGGCTGTGTTAGTCTGGGCTCCATCCTCCTCCCTCTGTATGGAGTCATCTCCCACCCAGCCAAGGCAGAGATAATATGAAGCCAGTCACCAATGCAAGACTCTAGTAAAAATTTATCTTTACTCAGTGCTAGACAAGAGCCCCTGGGCTGGAGGTGGCTCCATGGACCCCCTTGGCTTACGGCTTTTACATTTCAGACCTTTTCATTCTGTCCCAAGATGCTCTTTTCCCCTTCTGCCTCTTCTGCTGCCAGCAGCTCCCGAGGGTCAGGGGAGGAGGAGAAGGTTGTGCAGGGTAGACCATCCCCTCACCCCACTCTGCCCCTTGGCACCACACTTTGTCCCTCCTGCTCACGCCTTGACGTCGGCGCCTGCGGGTGCGAGGCTGACGGGCTGGTAGCCTGGCTTGTCATCCTGCTTGCGGTAGTACATGCGCGTCAGCACCGCCAGGATGAAGGTCTGCGGGATCAACAGCTGCATGTTCATCTCTGGAAGAGGAGAAGGGTCCTTTGAAGCTGCCCTCATCCACCATGCCCACCCCCCACGCCATGCCACATGATGGAGGGGCTTGGCTGGGAGCATGTGCTGCTCTCTCATCTCCCTACTCACGCTGCGACCTGGCCTTGGAGGAGAAGGGCGGCGAGCAGGCGATGTTGCCGTTGTTGGCCAGGATGCTGAAGATGGCAGGCTGGAGCGCCGTCAGGAGGAGCAGGACCTGTGACCACCAACACCCCAGTGGTGAGGGCCATGTCGCTGCCCGGCTCTCAGCCTTCACCTTCCCGCTGACCTGCAGCCGGCGGGGCTCTCGCCCAGCAGTGACTCCTGCCCCACCATCTTCCCACATGCTGCCTCACCCCGTCAGTGCTGCAGAACTCCCTCACGTAGGAGGGAGCTGGGCAGGACAGGGGCTCACCTGGAAACAGATGAACTTGGCCTGCATGTTCTGCTCAGCCAGGTGCAGCCGGGCCTGCCGGAAGAGGATGCCCAGGCCCCACAGCCCAAAGAGGGCGGAGACACCAATCAAGGTGTTGATCCAGAGGGCCACGCTCTCCCCTGAAATCTGAGAGGGGACACACAGAAAACATTACTGGGCTGACAAAGCTCAGGTGGAGTCTTCCTGTCTAGGTCATCAACCTGCCCATCCCTGTGCTCTGGCACTCACATCAGCAGGGTTGTAATTCCCGTCGGTGGCCAGGATCAGCCCCAGGAAGACAGCGACTGCCTTGAAGAAGACGTACTGGAAGGTCCCCAGGATCATCAATTTGAGCTTTCTCCTGGCATGGTGAGAGAGACCGGTAGCACTCTCAAGTCCCCAAGTCCCTGCCCAGGAAATTCTCTTCCAGCCCAGCAGAAGCAGGGGGTGAAAGCCCTCCAGGGGCAGAGGTTTATGCCACCTCCCCCTCACCTGCTCATGGTCATTCGGGGCAGGCAGGGGCAGCAGCAGCAGCAGGGCCCAGTGCTGATCACCATGGGCACATCCTTCAGCGTGCTGAGCAGCTCCTCCTTCCCCCCAAAGCCCTCCACCATGACCAGCATCAGCAGGTAGAAGCAGACAGCAAAGTACCTGGGGAGGAGGAGGAAGGCAGGTCAAGCCCTGTGGGCTCCATGGTGCCCTGTCCCAGGGTGGGTGGTACTCACGCCGTGGTGGCCATCTCCACCACCATCATGGAGCGCGGGAACCACAGGCCAAAGCAGCTGACCACTGACACAACCTGGGGGACACATGAGCTTGGCACACTGGCCCTCCTGTGGGCTGGCACCCCTTGGGTGGCCCTGGTCCCCCAGGGTGATGCCCCCCAGCACCCCCACAGCCCAGCTCACCGTAGGGGCTGAGCTGCTCCAGCAGAGAGTCTTCATCTTGATAGGGCAGCGGATCTTGCGGAAGAGGTACGAAACCTCTTCCACGTAGATCACAACAGACAGCAGTGTCATGATGGTGCAGAGGCCCAGGATGATGAGTTCGGCCATGTCCAGCTCTGCCAGGCAGGGGTGAGAAGCTGTCTTCATCCTGTCCGGTCTCCCCTGGGGCCACTACAGCAGGGAGCTGCCCCTCGACCCACCACTCCACAGGTTTAGGGAGCTCTGTGCCATGCCCTGGGCGTGCCTGTCTATGCCAGAGCTGGCCCTCCTGCGCCACTGTTCCCTGTCCCGTGACACCTGCCCCAGTGCTGGCCCTTCCTGGGCTGTCCCCATCCCTGCAGGTGGGACTACGGGATGGGAGGCTGAGACCCTGGCAGCAGCCCAGTTTCTGACTTCTGGGGCTGCTCTGTGCCCGCACTTGCCACGGCCACCCCACCACCTTCATCCCCGTCCTGCTCCCACCAGTGACAACAGGAGGGTCCTCCCCAGCCGGTCCCCCCACCTACGGTGCAGCAGCTGCCGGGAGGTGGGCGGCAGGGAGAAGCAGGCTGCCGGCACGCTGAAGTTCCTGATCAGCATCTCCACCAAAGGGCGGGAGAACCTGCGGAGCAGAACCGGGAGTGCTGCACGGGGCCACAGGGACACCCAGCCCCGCAGGGTCCGAGCAGTCCCCTGCCTGGTTTGCCTCACCACCAAGCGCCTCCCTTCCTTTACAAAGGGAATTAATCATCCAAAGTTCCGATCCAAAAAGTTGGATTTGTCCGGCTGCAAAGCGGCACGGGAGTCTCCAGCACTCACCTGGGGTCATCTGCCAGCTCCCAAGTGGGATCCATCCTGTTCGGCCGCTCGCTGGCTCCGTCCCGGTGGCTGCGGGGCTGCTCGTCACCGCCTGCCTCAGTTCCCCCCGCCGGCCCGCGGGGTCAGAGTCCCCAGGGCAGGGACCGCGGGACGATGCCGCGCCTCGTTCCAGTTTAACCAGAGCCTCCAGAGCTTCCCTCCCTCTCCCGCGGCTGCGGGCACCCATTGGCGTGGCCCCACGCCGTGCCGGCCCACCGAGTGCTTTGGCCACCAGGTTATCGACCCGGGGTGCCGGGAAGGCAATTGTTACCCGCACGGGCACGCCTGCGTGTCCCAAGGCCTGGGGCGCGGGGCACAGGTGACACTGCTGCGCCCTCGGGTAGCGCGGATACGGGCTGGTGGCGCTGTGGAGGGTCCGGGACGTGTTCTCACGTCCCCTCAGCAGCCGTGTCGGGGTGGGAAGCCTGTCAGCCCCTGCTCTGCGGGCCCTGGAGGACTTTGGGTGGCTCAGCTCCAGGGAGCCCGGGGCCGAGCCCCGCACGGAGCACTAGAGGGCAGCGCTGGCCCAGCGCTCAGAGCCCCGGCCTGGGGAGGGGACCAGGAGGGAACAATCTGAGCGGGGAGCTGGGGGCTTAGGCAGGGGAGCAGGGTACTTTTGTCTTGGATGGATCCCAGAATCCTCATGGGTTCCAGGGGTGTCCATGGCTCAGGGCGTTCTCTCAACTCTTCAAAGAAAATGAGTTCTGGTTTATATTGGATTTCCTTGGAACTGCTGCCCTTTGCCCCTCTGGCAGGGGGCTTCTGCTGCTGCCAGAGTGGCACCAGGGCCCCAGGTGGGTGCTCTGCACCCTGCTGTAGGAGCAGGATGCTGCTGTTGTCATGGGAATGGGATAGTGGAGTGAGGCCAGGAGGAGGGAATAAGTGTGGATGCTTCAGTGGGGAGGGAAGGGGAGGAGGGAGGAGGGAGTCCTGTGGGGACTCTGTGAATATCCGAGGTGCTGTGCACACCTGGCCCTTCCCTCCTCTCAGCCCTATTAACCAAGCCCCGTATCCCTGTCCCTACACACTGTACATACCGTTTCCTGCCCTATATGCTGTAACCTAAGCTGGCACACTGCGTGCTGCACACCCAGCCCTCTGCACTCACATTCTCACACACAATTACCCACACCTTGCACAAGCAGACCCCTCACCATGGCTGCTCCTGGCCCCACGGTGTGCATGAGACCAATGGGGGCCCCCCCACCCAGCACCCCTGCATCACCAGCATTGCCTAGGGCTGAAGAAACACATCAGCTCCTGTGACATCTGCTGTGCCTTTGTGTGACAGTCACTGCAGGCCATGTCATGGCAGTCCTGCTGTCCTGCTCATCCACCTGGTGCTCATCCCCCTGTGGTCCATCAGCACTGGGATGATCTGCACGTATCCCTGGCCCCGGGGAAGCAGAGCCCAGCCCCAGCACGCAGCCACACGTGCTGCAGTGCCCAGACACGTGCAGGAGCCTCTTCCCCTGCCTGGCATAGCCCCAGGGCCAGCACCACCCACGGGTGCCCGCTGCACGGGGGCACGTGCCCGTCCCCTTGCCCACCACAGCTGTGTCTGGCTGCCCCTGACTCACTGCTGCAGCACCATGAGGATCCTTCTTGCCACTCACCTGAGCCTGACTGAGCCCTGGTCCCCTGCATTCCCCAAGCACAGCACACCCCAAGGCACAGTGGGGCATGGAGCAACCTGCCAACCCATGAGGGGACGCAGAACATGGCTGGGCCCCAAGCCCAGAGCAGAGGGCAGCCCCACACATTGATGCTCTGCATGAGTGAGCCCCAGCACACATGCACAAGTGTGCAAGGAGGGCTCCATTGCTGCACACACCCCCCTCTGCATCCCCACTGGGGCTGGAGGCACCGGTGACACCCACAGCACTGACCTGCCTGCATCAAACCCCAGCCCCATCACCGTGCCCACAACCACCCTGCGTGGGGCCAGGACACACCCACACACTGTTCTGCTGGGGACAGTGTACTGGGGGCGTGGGTGTCATCACCCCAGAACTGACCCCTGGGGACGTGGAGGGCTCTTGCCCCTGCAGCCCAAGGTGCTGAGCCCTCCCTGTGCCAGCAGGATAGGACCTGCCTGTTCCTTGCTTGCTTCAACCTGCCCCAGGAGCTGGCGGAAATGAGTGTGGAGAGGGGGAATGCAGTGGGATGGGATAGCCCAGAGTCCCTCCAACTTCTCCCTTGTTCCAGCCCCTATCTATGCCTGGAATGTATGGTCCTGAAGCCATCAGGGCCCACGGCCACCCTTGTTCTCCAGTCAGTGTTCTCCACACAGGCTGCTACCACTGCCAAAAGCTGGCAGGTGAGCATCCCCTGGCACGGGCATGGGGGGCAACAGATGGGTCAGGCTCCCACCAGTTCTACCTCAGCCCCAGACCTTCAGGATGCTCCAGGGCAGAGCAGCCACAGGGACTCCCTTTCCTGCCAAAAACCCTTTCAGCAGAGAAGGAAAAAGGAACACAGAGATGGGAGCCATACACCCACCAACCCAGGGCAAGGGGTGGTTTGAAGGTTTGTGGTCCACGCAGCATCAGGAGCTGACCCATGGGGCTGACAGAGAAACCTGCAGCAGTGCTGGAAATTCTCCCCATTTGCTCATTTAGCTTTTTATTTTTTATTATTTTAAACAAAATTCTTCAACCATGGAAATCCTGCTTCACCCCCCAAAATAAAACAGCCAAGCAGACCCTCTCAGCATGCCAGCTCGCCCACACTGCTGCTGTGTCAGCGTTCCCCAATACTTGGAAAAGCCCCTAAAATGCAAATATTTGTATGGGGTTCAGACAATTTTCCACCCATCTCTAATTCCCTGTGGTTATGGCCAGAGGGGCTGACCTCAGTGGGCACAGCTGAGCATCACCCATGGCCACGGCAGGGAAGAAAACTCCTCATTTATATCCTTGGTAGGAGACCAAAATACATTCCTTCTCATACTCTCCTCTCCCACCCAGAGCCTGAGGTGGAGGATTGGGATGCTGCGGAGTGAGAACCCCACGCCCAGCTCAGGCTGTGGCACAGCCAGACAAGTGGACAACAAAGATCTGCACCCTGAGCTTTTGGTGATCCATGGTCACTGCTGTCACAGGACACAGAGGGACAGACCCTGCTCAGTGGCACAGAGCAGCCAGGATGCTCCCTCTCCCAAGGCACCTCCCAGCTCTGCCCAGCCCCTGTGCCAGGCAGGACCAGCCCCCTGAGAGCACTGGCACCCCATAGCATGGGGGGATGTCTGGCACCCACTTCTGGGGAAAACCAGGCTCCACAGGCACCTCTTTGGGGATGCCCATGCTTTGCATGGCCACAGGTGACCCTGTTCCCCACACTCCTGGGGTTTAGGAGAGTCAGCATCCCCACCCTGCCAGTTTTCCAGCAACACTCTGCTGAACCATGGGAACAGGAGAGTGGGCACAACTCGAGAAACAAATAAAACACAAAGGTCTGTCAGACTTGTGAAAGGGCAGGAAAGCCTTTTCCAGGGTGCTGGCCCTTTTGAGCCCCCCTCAGCCCTACAAGCATCTCCCTGGTGAGGAAATTGCTGCTGAGAGTTTGGTGGAAGTGGATGAGGGATGTGGATCCTGCTGGCAGCAGTAAGACTGCTGCCACCACCTGCCTTCAACACAATCCACAACTGCCCAGCTCGATGGCCTCGGCTGGACCCCTGCAAATCTGTCAGTGCCACAGCAACACTGGCCACCAGGCTGGAGAGGGGTCCCAGAACTTTGAGCATCGCCCTGCAATGGTCAGTGTGGGACAGTGACAATGCCCCCAGGCCTGGCCCCAGCACAGCAGGAATGGGGCTGGCTCCCCTCAGCCCCAGGTCTGGAGCCACTGATAGGGATGGCAAGGAGCCCTTCCCACAGCTGGCCCGTAGATAAGGCCCATGTGTTCCTCACTGATTGCCCCAGGAGGCAGCTGGAGGGGCAGGAGCCATCATTCCTGGGAGATATGGCCAGGAGGGGCAGTGGGTGATGAGGGCAGGGGGGCTACTGCAGGTGTGTGAGACACTGAACCCCTCTGGATCCCTTCTCTAGGCAGCTGAAGGTGCCCAGGCTGCCCTGACAGCACAGCTGGGGTGGGAGAAGGTGTGAACGCCCTGGCAGAGCAACAGCCCTCCACAGATCCTCCCCTTTCCAGTGGGAACCAGTCCTCTGCCACTGGAAAACCCACAGGGCTGCATCACGAGCTTGCTGCACAGCAGAGGCAGGGACCCCACTGTACCTCAGTTTCCCCAGCTGTAAAATGGGGCATGAGTCCTGCAGCATGAGGGTACAGAGGGCTCAGTCTCTCATTGCTCTGGTGCCTGGGGAAAGTTTTGTGCCAGGTGATTTTATGCACCAGGCTGGCATTTCAGAAGAGGGGGATACTGCCCTGGAAGCCAGCTGGCTGCCTCCAGTCTCTGCCTCATGGTCACCAGGAAAAATACTGGCCTTGGAGAGGTTTGGAGTAGGAGTCCTTCCGGCTGCAGCTTCCCCTTCTGGGCAGGCAAAATCCCCTTTTCCCAGCATGAGGCAATCAGGATCATCCCTTTAGAGACCACAGCCCCCACGCCTCCTGCCTGGCCATGGGTGATGGGGCACTCCCAGGAGGGGGCCGTGGGGCAGCGATGGTGGGGGGACAGTGGTGCAGGGTGGCACAAGGGGGAGCACAGGGCAGAGCTGGGGATTTTTGCTAACCAGAGCAGCTCACTGCTTCACTGCAAAGCCAGCCCCGGATGTCTAACCTTCTCGGGAAGCAGAAGTGCTGCAGAGGGTGTGGGGGCAAAATCTCCCCATGCTCCAGCTCTCAGAAACACTGCTCTGCCACAGCTGGGGGACCAGCTCCTGTGCACAGCCCTGGCAACACCCCCAGGGACCCTCCTGTCCCTTCCTGTGCAGATCTGGGTGCTGAAACAGCTGCTGCCAGCCTGACTAGGCTCCCATCCTGCCAGGCTGGGAAGAGAAGTGAGACACTGGCAGAACCAAGCTGCCACTGTGTCTGTGCCAGAGCAGCTAAAGGGGTCACCCCACAGGGAACTGGCTTGTGAGCCCTCAACAGCCCAGCTGCAGCTCAGGTCAGCAAGCCACCAATTCCCAAAACTGCTGAGATCATTTGACCACAGACATATGTTCACAGAAAAGCCACACATAATGTATAGACACACATCTAGAAACGTGTGTGACCTTCTGTACTATCTAGGATCTTGTACAGTGCGTAAAAACTACGATGAGCTGGGATGGGTGTGCCCCCAGGAGTGGAACAACCCTTCCTCACAGGCTGGCTTATCACCCATGCCATAGCCTCAATCATGCTTCCAAACCATTCCTGGGGTATGGCCCACCCAAGGGTCCCCTGGCCCCCCAGAAGACCAAAAGGGTTCCCCAGGGCAAGGGGCTGCCCTTTGCAATGCCCAGCATTCCACAGGTCATCCCCCAGACAGAGAAGAGGAAGAGGATGGTGGGGCCTGTCCCTGGTTTGGGAGGAAGGGGAGCCCACCATGAGAAGAAAGAAGCCCAACAGAAGCTGGATGAAACCTTTCTATGATCTGGACCGAGGCCATCAGAGCAGCTTTGATGGCCCCAGCCTTCTCCTCCTGTTGGAACAGAGCCTCACAGATGGGGTACCTGATAACCCCCCCTCTTCTGTCCAGCCCTTCTGGCCCCCTTTCTATTTGCTTTTCCTCCAGCAGCTCCACATCCGATGGCGCTGCCCTGGGCTAGAAGGGAAGTGACCAAGCTGTGGGGCTCAGCGTGATGAGGGCTTTGTGTCCTTCAAAGGGGCCAGCAGTCCCTGCCTGGGGGGATCCTGCGGAAATACAACGCTCTTGGGAGCTGCTTCCTGCCTGCCCCAAAGCTTTGGATGCAAAGAAGTCTTTTCCTGCTGTAAGGTAACATCTCATTTCCAGTGGGTGTCCCAGGGACATGCCACTGGTTTCTTAGAGCCGCCCCCAACCTCTGAATGAAAAGGCACCTTGTCTGAAAAACAGAGGGGCCTTTTTCTGCTACAGCTAAAGTAACCACTCCTGATGTTTGCTTTTGGTGAATGATGAGGTTAACACACCCTCTGAGTGGGCTGTGAGCGTTTTCTTTGGTCAGGAGCTTTATTTTCATACTCGTCTGTCTTGCAAGAAGCTCGCAGGGGAAAATGCTGAGGCTTTAAAAAGTCAGATGGACAGTAGAGACACTGTGTTTGTGGAAGGGAGGTGCTGCTCCCCTGATGACCCTGAGCCTTCCCAGCTCCGTGACACTCATCCACCAGCCTCAGCCACCCCGTGGAGTCACCCACAACCACCTGAGTCAGGCATAGGGAGTGGTCCCACCTGCTCAGGGAAAGCCTTCAGCCCTCGGTGGGACTTCTTCAGCTGTCCCTGAGTAATTCTGCCTCCCAACGCAGGTGGGAAAGCATCCCAAGTGCAGCTCAATGGGAACAAAGAAAAACCCTTTCCCTTCCCTTCCCTTCCCTTCCCTTCCCTTCCCTTCCCTTCCCCTCTACCAGTGCCAGGTCCCCACCAAGGTGCTGGGCAAGCACTCCCACGTGCTGCCTGCTCCCTCCTGCTTTGGCAGGCAAGGGGGCAGAGGGATGGGAGGGGATGGACGTGCCTGGAGAGGTGTGTGCCCACTCCTGTGGGGTGCATGTGTGGGTCGGGGTGTACATGTGCATGCACACGTGTGTGTGCCCAAACTTGTGGTGTCCATGTGTGGGACACGTGGGCTTGTCCACCTGGCTGGCACCCAGACCTGTGAGCACAGCACCCTGTGGGGTGCAGGGAGCTGAGGCAGAGGGTGCTGGGGGTCCAGCACCACCAGCTCTTGCTGACAGCCAAGCAATACTCAGCCCTGGACAAGCCTCTCTGCTGGGTTCATTCTTCCCCAGGTCCCTGCTGTGGGATAAAGCACAGGGACAGGGCCTTTCAGCCCCAGTCTCCAGTGATGAGGAAGAGAAGGGAGAGCTGGAGCAGCACTAGGAGAGGTGCACATCACCCTGGGCCCCTTTGCCATTTTTGCATCACTGAATAAAATAAAGCCTCCAAATTCACATACAGCCCACTATTCACTGGGGGTGTAGGGAAGAGAGCAGGGGAAGTTGTTTCATTTGTTTGACCTGAGAGTTTTTCTAGCTGCTGGAAAGACTTTGACTCTCAGGCCAGGCCACATCAAGACAAAAATACAAACTGTTTTTTTTTTTTTTCCTCTAGGGTAAAACCAGCTTTTTCCACCAAGCAAGAGCCCAGCCCTGCCATGTGTTCATCCCAAAGGATGCCTGCCGAGACAGAGGGGGACAGGCAAAGTTTTTCCTCCTCATAACCTACCAGGGACATGTGCCCTTGAACAGGACCTGGGGGGCAGTGCCTGCCAGGGCCAGGAGGCTGTTGCAGGGCAGAGCAGCAGGCATGGGAAGGTCAGCAATTTGGCTGAGGCACAGGCTGCTTGTTCCAAGAGCTGGGAGAGTCATAGACCTTCTCTGAGCACCCACCCCCCGGGGGATTTGCCCTTGAGGCACTGACCTGGTTCTCCTGTCCCAGGGAAAACAATTCCAGACTCACATTTATATCGACCACATCTGTTGCCTGCCCATGCCTGGCAGAGGGGGTGGCTGCAAACTACAGCCCGTGGGTTTCAGCTCAGCCCCACAGCAGCACAAGAGAAAGGCATGAGCCCCCCAGAGCCGTGTCAAACACCTGAGTGATGAAAGCATCCCGTCCCTGGCTGCCAGAGACAAATTAAGGTACCCTGGTTTGAACACTACACCTCATTCTCTGCTCCATAAATAAACCTACAAGGCACATGGCATCCCCTGGGTCCCCAGGGCACAAAGCTGCACACAGCAGCAGGGGCAGGTGTCACAGCTGCCTCCAGTGCAGGGAGGAGGCAATCAGCAGGTAATGAGAAAGCTCCTGCTCTCCCTGTTCAGCCCCACTGTGCTAATCCCACCCCGATTAAAGCCCCCTCTTTGCTTTCAGATATTGCTATGAGAGATTAATCCACCCTAAAACAAGGTATTTCCAGCAGGTCAAGGAGACAAAGCCAACTCTCAGTTTGCAAAAGGCTCTGGCACCTGCCTGGGAGCATTTAATTACCCTGACAATGGCATCAAGAGAAGAAAGGCCGTGAGACCCCTTCAGTCACAAATCCACAGAGGAGGCACTGGCTTTGCCTGCTGCTCTCACATGCCTGGGGCCAGCACCTGCAGGCTGCAGCCTCTTCCCAGGAGCAGAACCATGATCCAGCCCTCCTGGGACACCTTTTCTCCCTCAGAGTCTGCAGTGCTGCACACGGTACTGGCTTTTTATGTCGTGCTTTTCCTTTGTCCTTTGCACTGCTCTTATGCCAATAAAGGCACATTATAAAAAAAACAAAGCAGTGGACAGTTCTAATCTCTAAGTCAACGTGCCCTTATCACGTGGTGGTTCCCACTGAGCAGGCTGGGGCTGACTTTCATCCAAAAGCAGCACCGTGTGCACACGTTTTTGCTGCAGAGCAAATCAGAGGCAAAACTTTCCCGGGCTTTCCAGGCCCTTTTGGAGCACAGGAGTGAGCAGCCAGGGATCCTTGCAGGACCAGATCCTGCTAGAGAGGTACAGCAGGCACTGCAGGACCCAGCTGGGCAGGCACATGTCCAGCATACCAAGCAGATCACTCCCACCCTATCTTCATGTCCTTTCGTGGCTCTGTCCAAGGCATTGCACAGAGCTGTTTCCAAGGCTGTTAAGTAACAGTAACTTTCCCGCTGGCCTTCTTGAGCAAAGCCACATTGTGGATATGTGTCCGGCTTTCTAAGATTCTAACCAACAAGTCTGGAAGGGAAAAACCCCAACAGCCCTCAGCTGTGGGAAATGCTGATTCAAGAGAAGTGTCAAAAATAGGTTAGAAACTGTTGTAAAACAGTCAATAATTGTTAAGCATGTACTGTGAAAAAGTTTGGTTATTATATTGTAAAAGGGGTCAAAACGGTAATTAGAATAAATACGGTATTCGGCGTACCGTAATACACCTAAGTAAGGTGCACCGCCCCAAGCGAAGCGAGCCAGCCCGGACAGAACTGTAATGGGCCAATCGAGCGCCCTAAACCCTCATGCAAATGAAGGATCCCAACAGAAACCAATCCAAAGGAAGAAAAAACAGCATAAAAAGGGGACATCCGACCCAGTGAGCCCGTGCCGCTCCACCTGGAACATCCCTGCTGGAGAAAAGAAGAAGATCCAGCCAGGGGCGGCTCTGCAGCATCCTCACTCACCGGGAATGCTCCGGCTCGACCCGCGGGCCCTTCCAAGCTTTAGGCCTTATAATAAAAGCTGAAATCACTTTAGCTCCAGGAGTGTGTTCCCGTTTATAATGGAAGTGCTTACAAAATTGCACATGAAGCACTTTGCAAAAGTGACCTGCCTGGAGGTGCACAGAAAAAGGAGAAAGAGGGGCTGTGCACTAAACTCCAGATACAGATCAGCAAGAGCCAGAACAAAGCGGAGTTCATGACAGGCCCACGTTTTCGAGGAAGAGACCCACATGACTGTGTCTCAACTCCTGTGCTCTCTCCCTGCTGATTTCTTTTCCCTTTCCACTTCCCCTCACTCAAACCCTTGGCCCCTTGACTGGGGCCAGCCCATGGGTAGCCATCAAACGCACGGGCTTTTTCGGCGCTGCAGAGTGACACGGACCTTTGATGCGCCCCAGGGCGGCCAGGCTGCGTCCCCCTGCTTTTCAAAGGCCGGTCCTCGGCTATTGTGTTCACATCCTGAGCTTGTTTGTACACTTGCCGGAGAGCCCCAGCCCCGCAGCCCCCCTGCCACAGCCGCAGCCGCCCTGACCCGCAGATAAAGCAGGCAGAGCTGCTATCGGGGCAGGGACACGCGGCACCGTGCGAGGTGCAGCTGCCCCGATAGCAGCTCTGCCGGGCCGACCCGCGGGGCTGGAGGCTCCAGGTCAGCACAGCCCCACAGACCCGCACCGGCCCCGGCTGCTGCCGGGGCACTCGGGCTGTTGGCAGCGGCGGTATCGGCGCCCTGCACGCCAAGGGATGTCCTGGCACTGCTGCTCTCCCCCTCGGCTGCCCTGGGCAGGACCAGCAGCTCGCCAGCAGAGGTAACTGGCTGGCAGCAAGCAACGCTGAAGTTGCTAAAGGTCTTTGATCATCGCCTCATCTCCCCGTGCCCTCTGGGATAACAGCCCACCTTCATCCCTGTAGGTAAGGTAGGGTGGTGCAAGGGGCACAGAGGGCTCCACACGACTTGGTGGTTAAAACATCAGTGAAACCCAGCCTTTGCAAGCAAGGAAGCCCCGTTAAAAGAGCCAGACAGTTTTAATCCCCCTGGGGCAGTGTCCGAGCATGAGCCTCTCTGCTGGGCCTCCATGCCAGCCCCTGGCAAGCAGAGCAGCAGTAATGAGCATCACTGCATCCACTGCATCCACATCCCTCCTTGTGTGATAGGAGAGATGGGGAGATGAGCCTCCACATTGCAGGAAGGCAAAAAATACTCGTGGTGTTGTGAAATTCTTGGTTATTGCACTCTTGGCTTGGTGAGACAGGAACAGAGAGGGCAGGCTCTCTTGGGAGCCCTGCCTGCCAGCCCTAACCTGGAAAGTTAGGGTAGTAGAGGGGTTGCAGTATGATTCTGACACCAAAAAAAAAAAAAATAGATTTCTCAGCTTCCTGGGACCTATAATAGCAGACTGCACCCATGAGGTGCAACCCATGAGGTGACATGGGAGCACAGACCAGTGTATCCCTCAAACCTGCTCCCAGGAGAGCTGGAGCTGGCACTGCCACTCTTCTGAGTGGCTGGGATCCAGAGGAAGCAGTTGCCAATCAGGGCAGAAGATCAAAGTCTTTCTTTTGTCCCCAGATGCCTGTTGCCTCTCTGGCCCTGCACCCTGGGGTGCCTGGAGTGCCACATAGCCCCTGTTCCACAGTCAATGGGAACCCTATAACCACCTCCCACCCCACAGACCACTGCATGTCCCACCACCCTTGGCCTCAGCCTAACAGCAGATCCAATTTAGCATCACATTACAGCACTGGATTCTCAGCTTTTCTATTCCTTCCAGACTGAAGAGCCGTGTTAGTCGCAGTACTTCTCGGCATAGAAGTGTTCAAGTCACCTCACAACATGGTTCGTGATAAGCTGCTGGGAAACCAGCTTTTCACAGAACATTCTGAGTTGGAAGGGACCAATAAGGATCACCAAATCCTGCTGCAAAACTGAAGTGAAACCATATTTTGATCACATGTTCTCAGCATCCCAGAGGAAGGATACTGGCGCATCATGTGATATTGTACAAAAACGTGGAGTCATTTGAGTCGAGTCAGAGGACTCACAAACCCCCCAGGAGTTCAGAGGGAACAAGGACATCTCGTAAAATAGCCTAGCCAACCAAACCACAATGAGGAGAACACCCTGATGCTGGGAAGACAGATCAGAAGTCAGCAGTAACCAATCCTACATCCTCTTTATCTATTTCCCAGTTTTTGCTCTCTGTTCCTCACAAAGATTTTTGGTGGTCCTGGGCAGCCTGAGCATCTGGGCTCGGCACTGCCAGCAGTACAGGCACCGCTGTGTGAACAGCAGGTGTCCCTGAGAGAGGTGGCACCAGCCACCAAGCACGGACAGCCAGCCAACTCCCAGTCACTTACAAGGTGAAGGGTGCTCCACTGCTCACGGGTACACAACACTGCCTTTGAAGAACCCTCATTTTAAGGTATTTTACCACCAAAACCAGCTGAGGTGCAGAAATGTCTACGTTTCTAGAATGTCAACTTTCTTTTTCCTGGCACGTGTAGAAATGTGGAACTGAGTGCTGAGCACACACGCATGTTATGATTGGGAATGGAAAACACCTGCAGCGAGTCTGTGCCAGGGCGGGTCGGGGCTGGCACAGCTCGGAACCTCCCCTGCCATCGCCGGAAGGGAGGCACAGCGAACCGAGGCCACGGGAGGAATAAACCCGATCGCCGCCTTCCTTGCGTGCACTGCGACATTGCCTCAGGCAATCCAGAACCTGAGCTCTCCTGCAGGTGTCCCTCCTCCTCGGTGAGGAATCGCTGCCCTGCGCCTGGCACGGTGTGCACAGGTAAAGGAAGCTGAGGGCCTGGTGGGGCGAGTCCAGGAGGAACGTAAAAAACAGGGCAGAGCTGCGACTGCTTTCCCCGGGTTACACTTTCCTGAGCAGCAGGCTGCATCCAGGCTCTTGTGCTGAAAAATGATCAGAGTATCCAGCCTGCAGGACTGATCTAAACTCTTTCTGAGCCCTCCTTGGGCTTCCACCAAGGCACCAGCCAGCACTACGTATCACGGGTCAGTCACACAAGTGACACAAGTGACAATGGTTTTCCCTCCCATGACTGGCATCACCACAGCTGGTGAGGGATGAATCAAGAGAAGAGAGGGCCTGGCTCCTCTGGTAAACAGAACTGGCAGGTCCACCAGCACATCTTGCCTGAGAGACACTTTACAGACTTGTCTCCAGAATTCCACGCCGAATTTCAGGTCTAGTTAATCCCCCTTTTATCAGCACAGGAATGTATTGCTTTTCACCAAACGTAATCCTCTTTGCAATCATGTGCTCTGCCAAACTTTCTGCTCCCATCCTTCTTTCTTGGGAGAGGATTTGAGGCAATAATCCGGGCCTACTGATTTATTTTTCTAACGAGCAAGGGACAAATGAGCACAGTACTGCAGAACATGCACACACACGGACCTTGAAGCGCTCTGTAGCTGTGACACGCTTTTGAGGGATGCCCTGAGCTGAAGGACTGAGGCTGGAAGCAGTGACCTTCTCTCACAGTGGGCCACAGCCAGCCTGTGTCCCGATGTGGGCTGTCCACACTTCTTGTGTTTAGGGGCTGGAAGTCATAACACCTGCCACGTTTCCCGTTCTACAAATAAAATAGCCCAGCACAAAGGAAAGGCACCTCGGGTGTCTCTGCCCATTCAGATCTAAAAAGGCAGCCCTGAGCACGTGTGACTTGCTGGGACCTGAGGATGCTGAGAGCTTCCCAAGCCAGAGCAAGTCCCGTGTCTTGTTTGCACCACCCAGGGAGAAAAATATTTTTCCTGCCCTCATCCCTCAAAAATGCTGAGAGGGTGGGAATGCTGAATCTGTGACCCACTCCTGCTACTGCGGTACAAGCATGCCTTCCCATGAAGAGCTGTTAACCTCATCTCCCTGCCCCACTTCCAGCCCTTTCTGTGGGGAAGCCGGGACTTGGTGTGCAGCCACTGAAACACATGGCAAGTGGCTCCTCCACTGTACCAAGGGCACCTAAAGGCAATTTATAAAGCAAGCAGCTTCATTCTTTATAAAGGAGGTAGATTGCAGTGAGGAGGGGACCCGTAGCGAGGAGACCAGTCTCTTCTACCGTGCCTACAGTGAGAGGATTAGAGGAAATGGCCTTTAGCTGAGATGGGAGATTCAGATTACGTATTAGAAAATTGGTTTTCCCCGTTTCAGGCTTCTAGGTTTCTAGAGAGGTGATGGAATCGTGACCCCTGGAGTGCTTAAAAGGTGCTGGCTCACACGGTTTAGTGGTTACAGTGGTGATGCTGGGTTGCTGGTCGGACCGGATGATCTTGGATGTCTCCTCTGTGATTCCTGACGTTCCCTGTGCGCAGCGAGGCCAGGCAGGGCACACGGCAGCCCCGAGCCCCGTGTGGGCCGTGCGGGCGGCGGACCCGCGGATCAGAGCGGGAACGTCCTCAAGCCGCCCTGAAGGCGGAGCTCGGAGCTCGGAGCTCCCTCCCAGCGGCGCAGGGGCGTTCCGAGCCGCGGGCCAATCCCAGCCGCGCTAACATTACTGCGGGGCGCCGCAGTGGAGCCCGGCGCGACGCTGGAGCTGTTGCGGGTGAGCGGGCGCGGAGCCGCGGCTCGGCGGGAGCGCAAGGCCGGGAAGCGGGGTGGGAGGAGAGGAC
>WBNO01023355.1:566256-583624 GCA_013400575.1 Peucedramus taeniatus
CCCGCGGCTGCCCGCCTGTCGCCCGCCTATCGCCCACGCCGCTTATCTGGCGGTCCGCAGCTGGGCCCTGCCGGCGGTACCGGAGCCGCCCAAGCCCCGCGGGGCGGCTGCTCCAACGTGCTCGCTTTTCTCGCTTTTTCTTCTCTTTGCCGTATTTCTGAAAGGTCGGGGCCTGGCTGGAGGGGCTCGGGGAAGCATCGCGCACCCGGCCAGCATCGCTACCAGGTGCGATGCCCGCAGGCCCTTTGTGCTTCCCCGCCTCTTCCCGGGTTTCATTTTGGCGGACCCTCCACATGCTCAGCCCTGCCTCCCTGCTGGGAGCCTGCGGCCTCAGGTTGTCACTTGGGAAAGTCTCCTCAGATCTGTCGGGGTTTCACCTCCACGTGTTCTTGCCCTAAATAAAAGATGAAATAAGCAATGGCCACTGCTAACCTTTGATCTCCAAATAAAACCTTGCAGAGCTCCCAGGTGTAGAGCTAATCCACGTGCACCTGAAGACCTATTAGCAGCCATGCTTGAGGGCATACTCAGGTTGCTTGCTCCCAGCCTCAGCACCTGTCTGGTCATTCACTAAATTGCAAACCTTTTTCAGGAAGAAATGGAGAAGTAAATCAGTTTCAATTTACCTTTCAGATATTTCTGTTGTTTACAGAGAACTTAGAATTTTCAAAATTGCTGAAATTATATTGGAAAGATGCTCTTAGCGATTTTCAGAGACTTTTCAAGACAGGAATTTCCTTCACAAAGTTGTAGAGAGCATAGCTGTCTAGGAGGGATGTTCGTGTTAGAAGTGTTTTGTCGGGGTTGGAGTTTGTGCTGCTTTGCCTTGTGGCCTTGTGCAACTTCTCTGTTTCAGCTGGACTCTTCCTATCATTGAGACAGAGCCCAGGAGCCTTAGATATCAGGAGTCCTTGGTGGCAGTTTAGTAAATGCCTCTTGCCATCACTCCCTAAACGGAGATGTCCCCACCATTAATAAGACCCTTGGCTGAACTTAGCCATTGGAGATTGTATTCCTCATTTATCTGCCGGTCAGTATGCACAAAGTTCAACAGAAAGAGTTGATTGGAGTGTATAATTGCCATGGGAACTCCTAGGTTGCATTCAAGGTTCATGCAGGTTCACTAATGTAGTGATTTACGTGGAAGTACGCACAGAAAAATCCATGGCCAAGCAGTGCACTAGTGGCAGTAATTGACCTCAAATGTGCTAGTGGCAGGGAAACAGCCTAACCTGTTTATTATTATTTTATATATATATATTATTTATTATGTTTATATTCTGAACTTCTAGGGCTGTGGTGAGGTTGGTTTGCATTTGTCCAGAAGGCAATGGATCATGCCAGAGCAGCAATCTCTAACTTGGTAAGACATAGTACCCCAATGTGGTTTGTCTCTTGGTGGGCTGATGATACTGCAGAAGAAAGGTTCAACAATATCTGTGTATGAGATTGTATAATATTATTTTTATATTTTTCCGTGTAGTTAGTTATCTGTTTGAACATACATGAGTTGTAAAATTGAGTATAGCTATCCTGTGCAACAGGTGGCTGTGTTGATGGAACAGTATGAAAGACATTTGATGAGTAGTGAGCCATATCTATTAAAAAAAATATCACTACATATCAGTATTGGAGAAGATGATGAATCCAAAGCAGCGTTAGGTGCTGCTGTGTGGGTGGTGAGCCAAATGTCACTGCAAGTAGCTGGCCCTGATAAGGAAGTGGCTCGAGCAGCTCAGTGCTGGTGGGTTTATCGTTGGCTGCTGTCGTGTTTTGGGTCTCTGAGCGCTGTTAAGAAAGGGGGGGCAGGCCTTGAATAAAGTTGCAGAAGGAAGTGCTGCTGAGGAAGCCGTTCAAATGCCTACTGGGACAATCAACATGTGTGCTATTGTTATTTGGGGGGTGGGAATTCAACCACAAGTCCAGCTTTTGAAAGCAACCTGTGTTTTGAAACAAATGTGCAGGAACTTGTTTGGCCAAGCCTGCTGGTCCTAGAGAGCTTGAATTGTGAAATGACCCAAGGCTAGAACTGAGAGTGTGGTGGTTTGGTCTCTGAACAAGAATGGAGGATATGTAGGGTTGGGGCATGTCCTTTCTGTGAGGACATGCCTCAGGTGTGAGGGAAGCCAAGCTGTGGAGCAGCTGAGCAGGGAGAGTGTTAGGACAGACTGCAGTGTTGCCCTTTCCAAAATAGGAGCAGGCAGTCACTTCATTGTGGGTAGTGTGGGTCAGAGTGGAACTGCAGGTATGAATGACATTGGTTTTTTCTTTTGCCCAAGCAAGCAGATATCTGGTGTCTTCACTTCCAGCTCTGACATATAGTTTGAGAGTGAGCTGAGAACTGTGGATGAGGTGCTGAGGTTGTAACAAGGCTTGGGTGCTTGTTACCAGCTGCTTCTCCAGTACAGAGGAGAGTGCTGCTCCCAAAGCTATTCCTTTGGCCTTTTTGCCAGTCTCACTCTACTTCCCAGCACAACCATGGCTGCAGGCAATTTCAGCATCTCTAATGGAAGCTGTGTGGTTCTGCCAGTGCCTGGGTATGCCTGGAATTGAGTTAATCTGAGCAGCTGCCTTGTGCAGCTGTGGGGGGCTGGGCTGTGCCTTGCACCTGTTTAGAAAAGTGGGCTCCAGACTGGAAGCTCTGCTTGGGCACTGGTGAAAACCTGTCAAATGGTGCCAGTTGTTGGTGGGTGCAAGAGGTGTAGCTTCAGCTTTCATGTTAGCTGAGGTAGCATAATGCCCAAGGGTCATCTCTCTTCAGCCTAGCTGCTTTGTAATTTTACCATATGTGTAATAGTGTAATTTAAGGGTAGCCATAGGGCAGTTTAATACAAAATTATCCAGGTGCTGGATGAGAGTATTTACATCAAAGTGGATGTGACTTAAAGGCCCATGGATGGTGCTTTCCGTTTCCTCTGTGTTCATCAAGGTGTGTACTGTACACATTCAAGCCTGATCTGTGCTCTGCTGATTAAAACCAGGAGATTCTGCTTGAATCAGCCTCAGCTATGGGGTCCCATGGGAAATGCCGATGCCACTGGCTGCTTCACATCTGTAAGACCCCAGGCTAGACTCTATCAATGTGGCTCCAAACTTGTGCAGGGTGAATGGAATCTAAATAGACTCTGGAGACCCTGAGTGGGTCTGAGTCTTAACTGTGTTTAAAGCATCCAGCTTGACTTGCTGGCAGCCCAAACGCTCGCTGCACTGGAGCAGCTGCAGATGGACCAGCAGTGCTTGGGTTGGAGCACAGGTGCAGCTAACTGCAGGGACTGTAGGCTGGTGTAGCCAACTCTTCCATCTCCTGACTGCCTTTCCACACAGTTCAGTGGTGAGCCAACGTCATACACGCGCTTCAGCATTGCCCGGCAAATGGATGGAGACAACAGTCACGTGGAGATGAACCTGGCTGCTGATGAGGAGGAAGGTGGGGAAGTTGGGAGACCAGAACACCTGCATGCTAGCATGCCTCGTCCACGGAGAAATGGCAGGAACCTCTGCTTTATAATCATGGCAGCTGTTCTTCTCCTGTTGATCGGTAAGGAAGGGTGGGAGGCAACCGCATGAAGTGGACTCCGGTATTGAATGTAATCTGAGGTTGTTAAATTTGAATCTGTATTGTTTTGGGAGATAATTCAACAACTGGGGTCCAGGCCGCAGCCTCTTGTCACTAAGTATGTCTAGATCAGACTTATGGTACAACACTGGCACAAAGAATTGTGGAGTTTGATTGTGGAGTGTAACTGTGACTTAGCTGAAGGGAAAATTGGTCCATGTCAAAGTTTTGGTTTTCCCTCCATTAACTGCTAACACTTCTGTAGAGATGTGGGTCAACAAAGGAGTAAAGCCTTTGGTACTTGTCTCTTAAGGTTTTAACAATGCCATTGGCCTAAACTGAGCATTTTCCTTCCCAAGTGGTGCTGGAGGGACTCTGCCGAGTGCAAGATCAGATTTACAGTGCCCCTTAAAACATGCCAGCTCAGGCAAAATGTCAGGCTGCATATTTGTCTGTCCTTGGGTAAGCCAGCTCATCAAAAATGGTGAGAGCAGAAATGTATCTCAACTCTGAAGCTGTATGGTGGGGTTCAGTCATCTTTCTGCAGCACAAAGAAATACCTGTTCTGTCCACAGGGTTTCTGATCGGCTACTTGAGTTATCGTGGACGAATGCAGAGGGTTAACAGGTGTCTGGATGGAAGTGGCAACTGCGAGATGACTCCTACTGCATCTTACTTCTCAGATGATGGAACAGAGGAAGAAGAGGTTCCTGGACCACGTATCTTATACTGGCCAGAATTAAGAAACATGTTGTCATCTAAACTGTCAGCTGCAAGTCTTGAGGTCAACCTGAGGTAACAGTTCCAGAAAGTTTATCTAGAGCTTTGAGAGAGGCTCAGCCTGTGAGCAGAACTTGGGCTCATTTGGAAAATAAGGGCCTTATGGAAGGTGGTGTGTTTTAAACTCAGGCTTAATTGGCTTTGCAGGCCGCAGTGCAGCCTGGTGCTGCAGCCTAAGCTGTGTGTATATCTGTTACCTACAGGCAAAGAGAAGGTAAGAATTCTTTTGAAGCTGGCAAGGATGAAGATGAGAACACTGCCAGGTACATTCATGACCAGTTCACCAGCTTCCGCTTGGATGACGTGTGGAACGATGAGCACTACGTTAGGCTGCAGGATAAAGGCAGGTATGTTAATGAAGAGATGCACATCTCGTCCATATACCTGCATGGATACCTGTAGCCTTGAGCAAACGTGGGATTTCTGCTTAAAATTATGTGAAAATTGTAAGCCAGTTACCACTCTGCAAAGTCAACCTCAATCTAGCCAAGCAATAACTGCTCCCGCCTCTTCTCAGGCTTTCTAAATCCAGAGGGTCTGGAAGCAGCACTCTGGATGTTTCCTGGGGCAGCTGTTTCCTCCAGGTATGCTTAGGAAGTGGAGAGAAAACAAACTTGAGTGAAAACTCAGCTGAAAGGCAGATTCCCTGTGTCTAAAACTGCTGGCACAGGTGACTCTGTCTTGTCACCCAGACAGGGCTGTGCACCTGGCAGTGGCTCCTCCAGCAGCTCAGGAGGGTGTCAGCAGGCATTGTGTTGTCTGACAGCTCACACCCTCGGGTCTTACTTGCCCCTTTTTGTAAGGGGAAATGAATTTGCCTAGCTTCCCTTAGGAGGTAACTGAGAGACTGAGAAGCAGATATTCTTTCTGCTACTTCTCTTAGAAATCAGCCTTCATTAATGTCTCTGGCCAACTCCAGAGATTTTTGCTTGGAAGTACTGGGATGAGTTTACCTGTTTCAGGCTCCATTGACATGAACAGAATTGTCAGAGCACAGACTGAATACAGTCAGAATACTGACTTAGAATACTGAGCTAATTAAATTCTTGTGTGAAAGAGTATAATGCTGTCTCTCTACATTTAACAGTAGCAAGAACCAAGTGTTCATTATAGAAGATAGTCAAGAAGAGTTGGAGAGTCCTGATGCATTTGTGGCATACAGCAAGAGCGGCACAGTTACTGTAAGTGACACCAGAAGAATCCTGGAAAAAATGGGTCTGTGCACTTAAATTCTCTTTAAGATACAGAGTGTATAAAGCCCTCCCCAGTTCAGAGAGCTGGGCAGGGTGGTCAGAGTGGGGAGGGAGGAGTGGGCCCAGATAATATTCTTACTGCAGCAAGATGCAGGAGTAGCTTTAAACTTCCCTGCTGGAATCCAGACAGGAACCTTGGCAGAAGTGCTGCTCCAACAGGCATCTTGCACTGGATCAGTTTACACTGCTGAGCTTCAGCTCCCTGCTGTTAACTGGAGTCACTGTTACAGTGAGTCTGTAGGCTGTTTGAGGTATCTTACTGACTTAGGACTGCTTCTTTCATAACCAGTGTTTCTATTGCAGGGCAAACCCATCTATGTGAACTATGGATGCAAAGAAGATTTTCAGAAGATACGAAATATGCATGTTTCAATGAATGGAGCTATAATCATCTTCAGAGCTGGAAAAATAACCCTTGCTGAGAAGGTAAGCAGTGTCTGCCCCAAAGTCTGGCTAGACTTGGCAACAGGAAGCTATGCTTCCTACACTTTGAGGTGCAGAGGTATGTCTTTTCTAGGTCTGTAAATCTCATGTTTGTAGGATTGTTCTGCAGGTCTGGTCTTGCTTGTTTGCACTAAAGCTCCATGTGCAGGTCTGGACACTGAGGCTGAGCAGAGCTTGTTACTGTTCATGGTGCAATTTTTGTTGGCCTCAGGCAGTTTGCTGGAACAACCAGGCCTCTGGAGTGGTGGGGCTGGGAGGCAGCCTGGGAGCAGAGCTAGCTAATATTACTAATACAGCCATAAGGCTGCCAGAAACAGAACAGCCTTGCCTCCAAGACACCTCTTGCTGCTGTAGCCAGATACTTTCAAAACTTGGCTGCAATGTGTCACTTGGGCCCTTGCTGACTGCTCCTGGGACCACGTAGCAGTGCTGGTACTGTGTCCAGCTGGTGGCCTTGCAGGACCTCTGTAGAGAACAGAACCAAATAGCTAAGCAGGCTAAAGGATCCAAGTGTTTCTACATGCAAGCCTATTCCATATCTGACCCAGAGCTGCCCCTCAGATGGGTGCTCCTGAGGGGGCTGGGGCACAGGACCCTTTGCAGTTGGACTCACCTTGTCTGCAGGCATCTGACACAGGCAGGGCCAGAAAGTGCTTCCAAAAGATGTGGTCACCAGTTCTCCAACCCATTCCCACTTTCCAAACTGGTGTCTTGCTGTACAAGAGTGTTTGTACTAGTGGCATACCAGAGCTGGGTTGTAGGTGTGTTAAACAGGGACCTGGCTAGTCCACTCTGCACATTTTCTGTGTGAAGATGAGCTCCCAGTGGCTGCTTGTCTTGAGACTAACCTCATCTTGGGAAAACAGATGGAGCATAATCAAAATGAAATAATATTAAATTTTAAGCTGCTCCAAGGAGCAAGTATGAGCTGAAAGAATCATACACTGAGACACTGCAGTGTGTCCTAACTGTTCAAAAGGATGTTAGAGACAGTTTGTCTGGAGTAGGACTGAGCTGCTAGGATTCAGCTGCCTTGTGTATCTGTCAGGCAGCTGTTAAGATCTGTTGCAGAGTTGGGCACTGAGAAGCACAACCCTTCACACCATTACTCCATGTTCTTGCTTGCAGTGCAGATGTGCACTTAATGTTTCTCTTTGCTGCAGGTTGCAAATGCCAGAAAGGAAGGAGCAGTTGGTGTCCTGATGTACGTGGACACCTCAAATGACAAGAAGGCAGATTCATATGTCCCCTTTGGACATGTGAGTATGTAACTGGTTCCCCTGTTTGTTCTCAAGAACCTCTCTGGCTGGGGGCTGCAGCCTGGGGCAGTCCAGCAGTGCCCTTGTGTAGGTGAAAACTGCTGGACTGCCCCAGGCTCAGCACCTCAGGACTCTGGTGAGACCTGAGGACTCCTCTTGCTTTACACAGGCCCACCTTGGAACTGGAGACCCTTTCACCCCAGGCTTCCCTTCTTTCAACCACACCCAGTTCCCACCAGTGGAATCTTCTGGACTACCTCAAATTCCTGTTCAAACTATCTCTAGAGAAGCAGCAGCCAAACTGTTTGGGTAGGTGTTTCTGCTGTCTTGCAGGGTGAGGTGCTGTGGCCTCTTGCCAGGAGTGAGGATGGTGTGAGGTGCTGTGAGAGCTCTCTGCTGCTCTCTGCTGTGTGTGGCAGGGACCATGTTCTGGAACTGGCTGGAGAAGAGTCACTTGTGTCCATGGCTCATATCTTAGAGACTGAACTTAATCTAGTGTTGGATTTCTCTTGGCCTCTGCCTTCTACCCCTCCCTGCATAACTAGTGGTACAGAACTGCAAACTCTCTCTGAGGCAGGCCTTGAACAAGGTTGCACCTGCAGTTGCAGGTGTACATTTTTCATACAATAGCTAAATGAGGTCAGACCTGGATAATGAGTTCAAAGGATCTTCCTTTTTCTCACAGAAAAATGGATGGAGATAAATGCCTTCAGGAGTGGACACGTGGTGTCATGGGATGTAAGGTGACAGTGAGCAGCAACAGCAAGATGACAGTGAAACTGACTGTGAACAACGTTATGGTGGATAGGAAGATTCTGAACATCTTTGGTGTTATCAAGGGATTTGAAGAACCAGGTAACAGCAGCTGCATTGTGGCTTAGTCTTGAGAGGAACCCTTCGTCTTCTGTGGTCATTGGAGTGGAACAGCTGCTCCCAGACGGGTGACAGTTCTTCCTCAGCAGAACCAAGGCCTTCCCCTGAGCATCAAAGAGGAATCTGAATTGTGCTGCCAGGGAAAGGCTAAATGAAAGCACTCAGTGTGCCAGATTCAGGGATCAGACTGCAGACTCTCTTTCTAGTACAGAAGCTGAAAGCTGCTCTTCTCATGAATAATATTGCAATCTGAAGCTTGCAGCTCAGGTCTTCATCTTGTCTCCTTTGCAGATCGGTACGTGGTGCTCGGAGCCCAGCGAGACTCCTGGGGGCCAGGAGCAGCCAAGGCTGGTGTTGGCACTGCCATCTTGTTGGAACTTGCCCGTGTGATCTCGGAGATGGTGAAAAATGGTAAATATTTGTGAACAAAAGCACAAGGGTGGGAGGTGATGCAGGTCTCACTCTGTGTTAACACTGGAGAGCCCAATTGCAAAGCAGTCCTTTAGAAGGTGTAGGGAATCTGACAAAGCTTTCTGAGAAGCTGTTACTTGTCCAATACAACTTGTCTGCAATGAGTATTTACGTCCAAGGGACTGCCTGCCTGTATCTGGTATGGCTCAATTACCAGCATGTCCTTGGATAACACGGGATGCAAACCTTACACTTGAGCTGTCTGTTGGACAGCCAGGGCTAAAGTGGGAAAACTCTGAAGTGTCTGACCAGCTGGAGCATGGGGACTGCATGGTGGCAATTAGTGTGAGCACACTTGTCTCCAGGGTGAATTTTGGGCTCAGGCAGCTAAAAAAAGTGGAAATGCAGACAGCATTGTTCTCCTTCGCAGTTCTGCAGCGTGTGGGGGCAGGGTGCAGTGTCCATGCAATGTGCACATTTCTCTGCAGCAGCGCTGTCTGAGGAGCAGGCAATTCATCATCCCAGGCCTGCAGTGCTAATCTGCATCTCCATGGGGAAAGGGCAGACCTCTCAGTGTCTCTCTCTTTACAGATGACTACAAACCACGGCGCAGCATTATCTTTGCTAGCTGGAGTGCGGGAGAGTACGGAGCTGTGGGTGCTACCGAGTGGCTGGAGGTATGGGTTATTTACTAGAGTTCTGCAGGGTGGCTGTGCAGTTGTTCCTGTGGATTAAACAACCTGGTGTTGGACTGCTACTCCTCATTACTAAAATACTTGTTTTGTTCTAGGGGTACTCCACCACGCTGCATGCCAAAGCCTTCACTTACATCAACTTGGATACTGCAGTCCTGGGTAACCTGCTGCTCTTTCAAGTACTTCTTGAAAGTGGGAGGGACTAGAATAGCTTGAACAGACGTCCCTTGACCTCTAGGAATGAGGACTGTGCCAAGAGGTGGCTGTAGGTGTTTAGCTGAAGACTGTCATGACTCCGTTTATTCTCCTGCTGTCATTGAAGCTGGGAGGCTGATACAGCCTAAGCCATGAGGAGTCAACTCTGCTAAATCCCAGTAGACTGTCCTGTGTCTGTTGAAGGTCTTTTGGCAACTGTAGCTGTAGATCAGGGATGGGAAGCTCTGGCAGTAGTGGTTGATTGTGCCAGTATGTCAGATATCCTTTCATTTTTTGCAGGCTCCAAAAACATGAAGATTTCTGCTAGCCCATTGCTGTACTCATTGCTGGAGGCAACTATGAAAAAGGTGAGTTGAAGGGCATTGATCTGATCAAGGTGCCTGTGGTTTTAAGGAGGAACTGAAAGCAGACAGAGCTGTGCTGGGTCACTTTGCCCACTTGACAGGAGAAAGACCCGTTTAGGAGAAAAACCTGAGATTCTGAAGGGGCCCTCTCTGAAATCAGCTGGGCTCTGGGAATTTCAGTTCACACATGCAGAATCTAAAATCAGCAAATGCCACAGTTCAGTGGCAGATATGCCAGTGTGGAGAAAGGTCAGGGGAACACATCTGACTCTGGCATCTGCACAGCAGTGTAAGCTCCAGGATGGAACTGGAAGCCCAAGCAGAGGTCAGGACAAGTGCAGTGATTCTCATCTCTGTGCAGGTAAAGGACCCCGCAAACGACTTGGAATACCTGTATAGCAGAATTGGCTCTGACTGGATAAAGAAAGTGTAAGTATTGTCATCCATCTCTTTGGGAAAGCATATCTCCATAAAGGAGCAAACAGTATGGATTCTGCTGGAGTGTCATGCTGTTGTCTGGGGTGGGCTCTACCTTCTGACATGGGGTCAGGCAAGTGTGAACAGTACAGCACTAACTGTGCTGCCCCAAGCTGGCTGAGGCAGCCCAGACACCTTCCTGCAGGACAGGAACAGCCTTGTGCCAAGTCCAGTGGCAGGGAATGGACAAATAGCACCAGGGATTTGGTTTGTACTCCTTCAATCTTGTCTAGAGTTCTGTTGGCTGAGAGCTTCAATTGTAGAGCTTGTAGCTTTTCTCCTGGGGTGCCCATCCAGTTGGTAACTACTCAATGCTTATTTTCTGCAGCGTTCCCCTTGATCTGGATAATGCAGCGTTCCCTTTTCTGGCCTACTCAGGAATCCCAGTGGTTTCCTTTGGTTTCTATGATGTAAGTAATGTGTACTTGCCTGGTGTGATCATTCCATGGAGAGCACTGTAAGGGTATCTGCTCTGCAGGATGGCAGAGCAAAAGATGCTGTCCAATGCTCAATGTCCTTGCAAGAGCCTCTCAGAGGGAGGAGGTGTAGCCTCTGGGCCTGGTGGCTGTGGCATTACTTGCTGTTAAGACTGCTCCTGGGACAAGGCTGGCCTGCAGTCTCTGTTTCAAAGTACTGGATACTTGCAGGTTTTTGGGGAGAGGGGTCACTTGCTTTTCTGGAGGCTCATATGTCAATGAATCAGAAGCTAAAAGCAGTAGAAAGATGTCAAGCTGTTGCTGCATCAGTTAAAGACTGTTCTACAGCCTGCTGATCAGCAAGCAGAGGGCATTGTGGAAGTGATATCATTGCCCTGAGCAAGTACTTACCTCAAATTCAAATTGTTCCAGTCTGCTGCTACAGCTGGGAGGTAACATCAGCCCAGCAGCCTGCCCTGTCATTGCAGGTGTGCAGCTGGGAGCCTTAGTGATAGCAGCTCCCTCTCTTAGGAATGCTTGGGGTTTGTTAGTGTCAGACTTGTTTCACAAAAACACTTGATTTATCCTGACAGCAAGGGTTGGAGGGTGCTGCAAGCACATACCAGACCAGGTGGTGAGATTTGCCCACCTGCACTTTTGCAGAGAGCTCTGAGGGGATAGAGGTCTGTATGTCTTTGGGTCTAAATAACAAGCAGAACATCCTGCTGGTCACTGGAAGCTGTCAGGGGTGAGACACAAGAGCTCCATTCCCTACCCAGTGCTTTGGAGTTTTGCCACTTGAGCCTTTGCTCCTTTTCAGCACAGGGAGATGGGATGTGGTGGAGGTAACAAGTAGGCTTTGGTGGGAGATGAAAAAAGTCTAACTGGAAAAGTATTCTTGGCTAACTTCAATACCTTTTTTCTTGCAGGAAGGTGAAGAGTATGCCTTTTTGGGCACTACTGAGGACACTCTGGCTAACCTGAAAGAGAAGACTGACAAGTTGTATCCTCTCATGCGTGCTGCTGCAGAGGTTGCTGGACAAATAGCTCTCAGGCTGACCCATGACCATGAGCTCTTCCTGGACTTTGATAGATACAGTGATGAATTGCTGTCATTCCAGGAGAAGCTTTGGCACTTCAATGCCAATGTGAAGGTTAGAAGGACTCTGAGTTCACCAAATCCCTGATGATTATGGGGCCATGTGCTAATGAGGCCCTGTGCCAGTGGATACAGCAGGATGGATACCTTTCCCCTTTAGACATAAAAGGGTAGCGAATTGTGACCAGAATCAATGTTCCTTATAGAGCAGTGCAGGCAGAGTAGCTGTGGCTGACAGATTTAGCTGATCTGGATGTCATGAGCTGTTGAGGAAATGGATGTGAACAGTTTCTTCTCTGGTTATCATTCACAGCGTAGTGCAGCTTCCCATCTCATTTGCACCTTTGCTGAAAATCTTCAAGAAACTGTGGGTAGGGAGTGACCTTAGAAGAGCCTGCCAGGAACTTGTTCTGCTACTTGGCTAAACTGCCAAAAAAAAAAAAAACAACCCAACACTTTCTTTTGGTAAGAGAGCAGCAAAAGAAGAAAATCAGGTTTGCTAACAGCTCCTCCCTTGCAGGAACTGGGGCTGACCTTGAACTGGCTGTATTTTGCCCGTGGAGACTTCCAGCGAGCTGCAGATGCACTGAGAAGAGACATCGAAAAGAGTGACAGGGAAAACAGGATTGTCCGCAGAGCCCTGAATGACAGGATGATGAAGGTGGGTATCTTCAACTGGTTTTTCTTCCTTCACAAAGGAAGAAAGTGCTGGCTGGGATGGGCCTTTCCCTAAGGGGCCATGGGCACTGTGCAGACTGATGTCTCTTCCACTTGCTTAGTGGCAACATGATGGCTTGCTCATGAGAGAGGGTCTGGCCCTTGCAGAGCTGCTGTGGGAAAGGGCTGAGTGGGGATCAGAGGTTGGCAGCTTGTGTTGGAGCAGATCAGGAAAGAAAAACTTGGGAGGTGAGAGTATAACCCCATATTTGCATTTCTACTCAGGTGGAATACGACTTCCTCTCTCCATACCTCTCACCAAAAGATGCTCCCTTCCGCCACATCTTCTTCGGCAGAGGCAACCACACCCTGCGCAGTCTGCTGGAGAACCTGGAGCAGCTGGCAGTCAACAAGACCAGCGTGGATGTGAATGAGCTGAAAGAGCAGCTGGCCCTGGCGACCTGGACCATTAAAGGGGCTGCCAATGCTTTAGTGGGCGATATCTGGAATACGGACAACGAAATCTAGACACAGCAAACACCTGGATTATCCATTAAGGTACAGGGGAGCTGTGTGCTTTCATGGGGAGCACAGCTTCCTTCCTGGCCCTGGTCCCAGCAGAGGGCCTTGTTGTGTAGATCTAGTTCCACCTGTAGCAACCTACACAAACTCCCTGTACCTCAGATTAGGCATTGGCATGATTTTTAAATGGCAGCTTCTTGCAGATTTCCATACGTTATATATCGTAAAACCTAACCAAACCCCCTGAACCTAAGTGAAACCTGCTCCCTAACATAGCATTACTTTCCTGTAGATATTCTGGCAACAAAGCGTTTTTGACCAAAGTTGAGCATAAAATTTAAATCTCACCTTGACAAATTCACAGGAGGCAGTTTCAAAGCAGTACTAAGATTACCATGAAGTCTCCTCTGACCAGGCTCCCACCTCACCACAGTCCAAACTGGTCGTGTACAGCTGCTCCAGTGTACTTAAAAACTAAGAGCTCAGGTGTTTCCTGAACAGGTACCTTGAGTGGGGAGGTACCTCATCTATTCAGGCTTTTAATTGTTGGCCACCTAAACCTAGTGACAAAACAGGGAATGGATTCCTCTGAACGCTTACAACAAGGATCCCTTCTCTGGCAGGGAGCTGCAGTTCAAAAATTAAACAATGTAGTAATAGCCCACAAGTGCTGGATTATCAGCAAGCTCTGAAGTGCCCGGCCTGCCTTTACTCAGCAGCAAGATCTCAGTGACATCCTGCAGGCTTGCTTCTGCCAAGGCAGGTATTGATACCCAGGGAAAATGACCCAAAGATTACCCAATGTCCCCTTGATATCCTCAGCTGGCACCTGAGCAAGTCCTGCAGCATTGAGAAATGTCTTCAGACTGGCACTTCAGACCTTGCTGCTCAGGGGCCTTGTGTGAAATCGAGTCTCTTGCTGGCCAAACTCTGTTTGACTGATGTCATTTTGCAGGTTGGCTATTGTTTGGCACTGAGATATTTATTTCTTTATTTATTTATCAGTGACAGTGTTCACTATAAATGGTGTGTTTTTTTTATAGAAGATAATTATCGGAAGCAGTGCCTTCCATAATTATGACAGTTATACTGTCGTTTTTGAATAAAGCAGCATCTGCTATTACAATCAAACAGGATACTGGAACTTTGCATTTAAAATAATCAGAACAAGACCCTCAAAAAGTTTTGGAAAACTAGCAATTAAGCTTTCTGTGGCAAAAACACCCCTCTGGAAGAAACTTGAAGGTGCAAACCTGGTAGTGAGTCTCCAGGTTGCACTCCAAAGTAATCTCTGAAATGCTTAAAACCTGGGTGGAAATTCCAATACTAGAAATTCGTACTCCTTGCAGGGTCTGTGCCCCTCTATTGGCTTCAGACTTCTTCCTGCTCTCCTTCCTGGATGCCGTGTGCTCTCACAGGGAGCACAGCTTCCTTCCTGGCCCTGGTCCCAGCAGAGGGCCTTGCTGTGTAGCCCTAGTTCCACCTGTGGCAACACACAGAAACTCCCTGTGCATCAGATTAGGCATTGGCACAATTTTAAAATGGCAGCTTCCTGCAAACTTCCAGTACCTTATGTATCACGAAACCTAACTGACATTATCGGGGGCAGTGTCTCCCATAATGTGTAAAGAACAAGGTAGTTTTTGCCTACCACAGTGTTATATCGGAGGCAGTGACCTCCATATGTTGCACTATGGGTGTACGTAATTATCGGGGACAGTGTTTCCCATAATTGTTCTATGCTTATCACGCGATGTCATCTGCGAAGCTTGATGGTTAGTATCTAACATGGATTAATTTCCTGCAGTCCTATTTTTTCACTCTCCTGTGGTGATGCAGATACAATCTTCCGTCTGTTATGTACATCCTTAGACACTTCCTTCTCCATAGGCTGAACTGTTTCAAATAGCTGTGCTGTGTCTTCAATTGGCTTCCTGCCTTCAGTCATGAGAGTGGTGCTTGAGTGTTTAGTAGAAACTAGAATAGTTAGACTGTGTGCTCTGTGGTGTAGTAATCTTCTTCAAATTAGTTACAAAGACCTGAGGAGTTAAAGGTGAATGTAGGGCTTGGGGCTGACAGCCCTCCAGCTGTCTGGAGGGCTCTGGTCACTGCTCTGGAGGGATGCATGTAACACTTTGAGAGGCTGGCCTGCTGTGGCACTGGGAAGGTGCTGGTGTGTTTGCATGGGCTGCTCACTCTCCAGTTCTGGCTGGAAATTCCAGTCTTGCCCCCTTGGGTGTTGAATGGAGGGAGGAAAATCAGTGGCAGCTTTCTAATGGTGCCACTGCTGTGTGACCTGAAGCTGAGCACTGCTGCTGTGTGACACCTGCTAAACTGTGCTGCCTGTTCCCAGCGGCCATTGCCAGCCCTGTACTTTGCAGTTTGGTCTGGCATTTAAACCTAACCTGCAGCTTAATTTTAACCTAAACTGTGCAGTTTGATCTGGTATTTAAACCTAACCTGCAGCTTAGTTTTAACCTAAACTCTGCAGTTTGATCTGGCATTTAAACCTAACCTGAGTGAGTGACCTGAGCCCCAGCAGTAGTCCTTGAGGGAAAGAACACTGTTCAGCTGGAGCTCTACAAGGAATGGGCAGGGACTGGCCCCCAGCCTAGTTACTGAGTTCAGTGCTCACGAGCTTGGAGGGCTGGATTTTCATTGCTCTCTAGAAACCTGATACCCAGGCTTGTGCAACTTGTTGCTCTTCCTTAACTTCTCTTAACTCTCTAACTTCCTACAGCCCTGTCTGTGTTAATGTTTTCTCTGACATTCTAGTTTCTAGTGACATTTCTCTGGATGGCATCTAAGAGCTGCTGTCTGGGAGTCCTCACTGTGGTGTTTGCATGCATCTTGATGTCAAACTTAATTTTGTGCTTTATAGCCAGCAGAGAGAGACAAAAGACAAAGCTTGTCTCCTGGCTAGGCAGCGCAACCGTGACTACTGGGATGTTGGGATGTCTTGTTCAGTGCTGGCATCTGATTGCTGTGGGGTGCTAAACTGTTTCTGGATTTACCTGCTGTTTGCTTGAATAAAGTGTTTTTGAAGCTTGAACACTCAGCTTCTCTTGGGTTCTGGATTACCTGCTGTCTGCTTTAATAAAGGTTTTGAAGCTTGAACACTCACCTTCTCTTGTGACTTCTTGCAAAGCCATGATGCTGTTGTGGCATTGTGGCCATGGGTGAGCTGGGGCAGCTGGAGGGAGGCTCTTATCTTTCCCCTGTTCCATCAGGGCTGCTATGTCGCAGCTCCAGTATCACTTAGTTGATGTGCAGTAATAAATCTGAACTTCGCAGTGCTGCTCAGCTGAGTCCTACCTTATCACAGACAACTGCAATAAGGACTCTGGTAATGAGGTGGAGGAGCACATCTGCAAGCCCCCAGACCTCCCCCTCCTTTCATGTCCTACTTCCTGCCTCTCCATCACAGCATTGACTCTGAAAAGCCTGTGATGTGTGAGGGAAGGATGAAATGTCGGGTTTCCCTCTGGCCGTGCCCTTCCAGGTCTCTGCTGTAGGGAAGGTGGCTGGAGGGGCCTGGGGGTGGCTGTGTCCCAGGGAGCCAGCACTTGCTCCTGCCTTGTCCCTGCCCCTCATCATCCTGGAGGTCCCGTGGGCCAAGGCAGAGATGCAAGTGTGGGTACTGCTTAGAGCCCGGGGCAGCTTTGGGAGGGCAGGAGCTGCCTCCTCAGCCCCAGAGGCCTGCTCAGGTGAGACTGCATGCGTTTGGGGCTCTGCATTTAAATAAGTTCAATTTCTCTCTGCTGTCCTCGCCCCTCTCTCATGCCGGTCTCACCTTCTGCTTTACAAACACCACATCTCTAGAAGTCGCACTGTTTGGATGAGCGGCAGCTTCTCCAGGATCCCAGCTCGCTCTTTATGGGCTGTCCCGGCATAGCTCTGGTCCCTCCTCTTCCCCCGGGGATGATTTACTTGTTGGAAGGACGTCGTTTCCCGCAGCTCCTGCCTGCGCCTGGCAGGGCTCTCTCCCTGCGGTAACTGCAAAGTGTCCGGAGAGGCCGGGCCGGGGCTGCGGGAGCCCTGCTGCGGCCGGGCAGCGCCAGCCCCGCCGGGGCAGAGGGAAGGGGGAACAGCCCCTTCCAACTCACCTGGGAGCAGGGATTTTGGCAGCGCAGGGCAGCCCGCGTCCCCGGTGCAGCGGATCGGTCCCGGGGCCTGGCGCTGCTCCGCGGTGAGTCTGTCTGTCCGTGGGTCCATCGCCGTGCTCATTCATCCATCCACTTGTCGGTCTGTCCGTCCTTACCCCCGCCGTTACGTAAAGCGGCGGGGCGGCGCCTTTAAGAGCGGGGCCGGGGGCGGGTCGGGGGCCGTCCGGGCTCCCGGCGGCGGCGGCAGGAGGAGGCGGGGG
>WBNO01023358.1:6805-23021 GCA_013400575.1 Peucedramus taeniatus
AAACCCAAAAAGTCAAAAGCATAACATTTCCCACTATTAACTTCATGAATTTAGCTTTTGCCAAGCAGAAGAATACATATTGAAACACAGCCAACATCTATAATCTTAACTCTTGTTCTAACTTAATTTTGCTTTAAGGTTCTAACTGCAGGTGTTTGGGGTTTTTTTCCCTCACCAGTTTAAGACTGCACATGCTTGTTGCATCAGAACCAACTTTGCTGAGCTACTGAGTTCCATTACACACACAAAAGTACAGTATCACCTCATAAAACACTTCCAGGCTTCATCATCTCAGTAAAGATATGACAAGGCTGTTTATCAGTAGGTAATAAGACAGATAATTTAACTGTACAAGCTCTAATTGGTCTAATTCACTAACTGACCTCTCACCACTTGATTCACTAGTACAATTGAGCTCTGATAAAGCCTTTAATTGTAAATTGCACACAGCTGTGAGCTGCTTCTCACGCTGGCACAAAAACACTATCATCGACTGTTTCATCTCTGCGACCTGCTAATTTGGAGCATATGTAACTGTTTTTAATGCTGAAGGCTTGACATACCACAAACAGCAGATGTTGCAGCTGCCCCTGAGACGCTTTATTTAATTCAATTACGTCTTTTGGAGATATGTAAAAAAGCTAGGCGAGATGAGAGAGGGCAGGAGAATGTTAAAAATGGAGCCCCTGGTTGAGGCCCAGGTGGCTCGATAGGCAAATGATTGGGTGAATGTCTAAATGATCTTTTTAATTGAGTAGACTGACGGCTAATCAGGGTCATGAAGTGTTATCACACTGATGAGCTGAGTGGAGCCCTGGGCTGCTCTGCAATTAATGCTGCTTTTGTGAAAGGAGAAAAAAGGAAGATAATGTATACCATCTGGCAATTGTTTATGATAAAAGCAGCAGTTTGCTACAAATTCAAGTTAAATGCTATTCATAACATTATTTCTTCTGCTGCTGTGGAGGGCAAGGACATAGAGCCCAGGTCTTTGTCTGACTTTCTCATTCTCTTTCAACAAGCAAAACATTCATTTGCTTCCACGTGTGTTATTATTAATTACTTGCCTGCTTGCTAATGTATGGCCCAAATGATGCTCTCTTTGAAATGCCATGAATAAGTCCAGCAATCTAGATTTTGGATGCTTCATGCCAAAGCATCCGATGAGATAAAAACAAAGCTAAGGTCTCAACTTGTAGCTAAAAGCCAGGGAAAACAAGTTAGTTGTTTTGTCAGTGGTGGGTACCTATCTCCCTTCCCCCTTCCCCTGCCCTGTTTCATTTTAAGGAGATTGAATCTTTGAAAGACGCACTTAAAGGTTCAGAAAAGAAAGTATGGTTTTGATAAGGAGGGGGAAACTGAAGTTGATGAACATCTATGTGAAGGAGTTTCACTAGGCCCTAGAAGGTTTGACTTTACAAAAGAAAAAAAAACCAGCTCACCAGCAAGTCAGGGGTGTTTTGGGGACTTGGTTTTCTAGCAAGGTAAGGAGACAGACAGGTACTGGTGACAGCATAACACTGAGCTAAAAGCTCATCTGTGTAAGCAGAATATCATTCTACTATGAGGTAGAAGGACATGACAAGTGGGAAAAAATAATCCTGCCAATTCTTAGGCTTTAAACCAGTTGGGAGCTGAAAATAACACTGCTGGGGCCCTCCTTAAAGAGGACAACCAGCAGTCAAGTTAGAGAAAATTTAACAATATATAGTGTCACTTCTGACAAGAAGATGAAGCCTTGGCTTAAAACTTAGCTATTAAGAGCTTATTTATTGCTTACAGATTCATTCTGAAAATCAGGTCGTTCCAATTCCTGGCTGTGTCACGAATATATTGCACATCCTTAAGAGAGTCACTTAACTTGTAAGTGCTCTAACAGAGAATCTAGCCCAATATTTTTTTTAAACCAACACTCAAATCAAAGTTGATCAAAATTAACAAATATCTGTTTTGACTCCTCCTTAAAGCTTAAAAGGCTGGAAGCAGAGACAGTCCCTCTGCCAGAAAAGTTGTAAAAAACTGGAGTTTCTAAAGTTTCTTTAATTCTTGGGGTGCTGGAAGCACATTTTGTGAATCAGTTCTTTTATTGTGTTTTATACCTTTTTACCTTGTGACTGGATTTAAGCATCACGTATATCTTCAAAGCAAGATATTGCTGAAAGTCCTCTACTAAGAGGAGGAAAAGTCTCAAAAGCAAAGCACCAGCCCCAAGCTTAGATCTTAGAAGTTTTTGTCTTAACCCCTTGCTAGTTTTCAGTTCTGTGGACTACAGATGAATACACCAGTTATCACCTGTGACCACTTGTCATTTTCTGTCCTTACTAACGACAGTGTACTGAAGATGAAATATCAGTAATGTTTACATAGACCATCTGTTTGCAACCGAGAGGAGAAGGATATGCTGCTTTAAGGAGTTCATTCAGCAATTCTTATGCTTAAGCCTTGCTTTGAGTCAAACTTCTAGCTTTGATTAACAGACCCATGCTATAAATAAACTCTGCAGACTCCTCAGCAATTTCCTACCTTCTCCCTACTCTTCCAGGTAGTGCAACATTCAGAAGTGCCTGGGAGACTGTTTTCTCTTCCAAGGGAAGTTTTACAAGATTCTTTAAGTTTTCTTGCTGTAAACCAGGAGAAAAGCAACAACAAACAAAATGCAACAAAGCAAACAAAAAAAAAAAAAACAGGGGGGAAGGAAAGGGAAAGGAAAGAAAAGAAAAGGNAGGAAAGGAAAGGAAAGGAAAGGAAAGGAAAGGAAAGGAAAGGGTCAACAGGAAGGCATAGTTTGCAGGAGGGCTTTGTCTGAAGGAGCAGGGAGATGCTCAGCTATAGCTGACCTGGCTGATGTGGTGCACAGTACAGTGACATGACCCAAAAGCAGTGTAGGCAGGAAAGACCAGCACTGCTGGTATCACAGTGCAGTCCCCAGCACAGGTGAACCATGTTGGTCCAGCAGCAGGCTGACACAGCCGTACTGCTTTGAGATTCTTCTTAGTCCATGCTGCTTTCTAGGCTGGCAGTGCTGTGCTCCACTCCACATGTAGATATGCAAAAGACCTGCCTGAGCCATCCATTTAACTCTGAATTATAAATACGAGTTGAAATGGTTCTGCAATACCTCATGAAATAAAGGCACACCAAATGTTGATCTGTCCCCAGGCTCAGCTCATGGATTAAATACCCTAAATGGGCCAGATGAATAGTGGGTCAGTGCTTCTATTGGTGATCAGAAATCCTTGCCTTATTAAAACAGGTACATACCAGCTTGGAAAAATGTTTCCATTTCAAGGAACAAGTGTATTCTGAGAAAAACATTCTTAAGAAATTTCCCAACTGTACCTCTCTAACAACAGCTGTTCACCAGGCTACTACTTCGTCACGGTAGTGAGAGGTACAAAAGGGTTTTTTTAATGAACAGTTGAGGTAGAATATTACCATTACCCTACTTTATGTTTTAATAAGGGCAGAAAAACAAAATACTAGGGAAGGATGCTGTGATAAGAGTACGTGGTGAGTTGTGTTGGGAAGAAGTACCTGCTGAGAGTGTTGTGAGAGTACAGGAAGTTATCAGATATTGTAGCAGGCAGCAGCTCTTGTTAAGACTATGGAGTTAGAAATGTTGCTACTAACACCATGCTTAAGAAGACAGCTTAAAATAATACTCAGGATAGTCTTTGTGGCATTTTGAAATCATGGCATTAAGCTCTGAATTATGGATGAATGCTGCTTTATTTTAGTTTAATAAAGGTATTTCACTTTTTCTCTCACACTAGTATTAGACACAATAAAAAAGAAACATTCTTTCCAAGATTTAATATGCTATTTGAGTTTTCTTCTGTGATTAGTTTCCTATTCTCTTTCTGATTTTTTAGCTACAAATTAATGTAAATCTTCACACATAAAAAAGAATTTGTAGTGACACTTTTACTTATTTCTGGAAGAGTTTAGGACTCCTATATTTTATATACTTATAATGAGATAGCATATGAATTCTACTGTTTTAATTTCTTTATAGTGTGACAGAATTTTTTTCAGGATGACTGGGACTACATGAACAGCTGAACTTTCCTTTTGATGACTGGACCTAAAAGCAGCATCATCTTTAGTGAACTAGGTAATTTGTTTCAGCTCAAAAAAAGAAAGAAAACATAAAGTAACTCTATGTTGGCAGTCTGAGAAGTCCTTTGGAAGTGTAAAACTGAATTAAAGGCCTAAATCCAGGAATATTTGAATACTTTGTAGAACTATTCCAACAGAAGAGTTTAAGGGAGAACTATCTAAAAATATACTCTCCCAAATATTTGGTTCACAGTCCTATCTCCATGCAAATAAAGAGAAAGAAGAAATCCTCCTTCCTTTGTCTCAGCTCTGTGACAAATATTTGGACTATTGGACCCTAAAAACTTTTACCATTAAAAAAAATTTACTTCCTCTTACTAGGAACAATATGACATTGTTATCTTAAAAATGAACTTAAAATGTTCTACCATATATACTCACCTTTACCACACTACAAGTATGTTCGAGAAGAGTACAAAAATCTCACCTGGGCAATTAAATCACTATGCATTTTACCAGTAAAATTATGAATACAGATTTTAGCATTTCACTGAAACATCAATAATCATTCAAGTAGCTCCTAACGTCCTTACTTGGAAGTACCTTAAACTTTTATAAAAATCACAGGTTGGCACAATGACTTACAGACTCTTTGAAGTAAAATGGATCTGAAAAGTAATGCTGCTTTGCCTTCAGTTCAGAATTCAATAGAGTCCATTCTCCTCCTTCCACAGAACTCCCATACTTTGTAGATGGCTGGGGGAGAGATCAGGATATAATTGAAAACTCACAGAACTGTCCCATGTGTTCATAAAATCCACTGTTGCTGCCCAAGGACAGGAGAAAAAATTCTTTTGGGTATGATTGTTCTTTCTGTACCAGTGTTACCAACAGCCACATTCTACAACAGCCACTCTTCCTGAGCAGTGGTTTAGCCAGAATTTGAATCCTAAAACTACTCCTGCATTAGGCCATAGGCAGTGCCAGAGCATTACATGAGCAAGGCATTTCAGCTCCATCATAATTTTACCCAGGGGACTGAATTCCAGAGGCACTGCAATACATGTGTGAAAACCTGCTAAGTACAATATCTTCCCTAGATAAAAGCACAGGCAGAGAAATATAAGGTAGGTTTACACTGTTACCCCTCTGAACATAATAATATTTTTGTTATGTTTTCTTCCAAATTTACCTTGAAATAAGAGCATTCAAAGTGAATAGTTATGCTAAATGGTGAGGAAATCTTTATGCAAAATGTTTTCATCTAACTTCTGTGTATAATATTCTGGAAATGCCTCTGTCCCTCCATTTAATGTAAACATCTAACTTTAGCCTACCTTAGGTTTCTAACAAGGATGTTATTCAGAACTACATTAGATTACATGAATATTTCCCATGGGGTCAAAATCCTAAAGACAACTTTAAAAAATGTTGGTTGCTAAGATTGTATATTCATCAAATGAATTTTAATTAGGTGAAGTAAAGAAAATTATGTTTTGCAATGCAGTATACAATCCTAAAATAAATCAGTGAATGAAAATATCCAAATGCAAACACAAGTTGATATAACTCAGAACGTCCTAATTGCTCTTGGAAACAGGAGTCTCATAAAGTACATATAAACTGTGTCATCTTGACAAAGAGCACCCCTGGATCCTGGAGTTTTCTACTGAGTTTGTTTTAAGTTTATGCTAAAATAAAAAGGAACTATTTTCAAGGGCACAGCTGACAGTTAGATGTCTAACTCCAGGCAAAGTCAACACCTGAGGCAGTATATTACACTAAAATCTTGGGAAGATTTCCAAAGCCTCTAAAAAGAGATAGGCAGAATTCAACCACTGATAGCTAAGTGCAGTTTTGTAACCCATGTAAGACAATTCAAGATTGTTCTCCTGCCAAAAAGGCTATTCCTGAATTCCCACCACCTCATGACCGTATATTTTATTGTATCTTTCTTGAACTGGAATGAAGAAAAGTACAAAGTTTTTAGGTTTTTTTGTTGGGTTATTTTTCCCTTTGTCCAAGGTAAAGAAAAGAATGAGTACGTGGAAGAAGGCAGGGGCATTGTAACATTAAATTATTCATAAAGCTGAAGAGAGCAAATAAAAGGTGCAAATTGTAGTAACAGCTTACATTTAGAGATCAAAACTTGTATGCCTCTTCAGCCTAGTTATCTCTTCAGAGGTACTGTTAAGTATGTGTTAGATGTCAAATTAGATACTAAGCAAATATAATACCTATTAGATAAACTTGAAGCTTTCCAGCTATTTTAAGACAATACAGACACAACTATGTAAATACTTCTAATTTAATCCTTAGAAATCCATGTTCTCAACACAGACATATGGCATTTGCTAAAATTCAAAGCAAATGTGTTTTCCAAATAACTTAGACCCAAACCATTGGAGAAAAACAAAAAAACCTACCCCACGGTTGTCAAAAATTTTCCTTTTGATTTTTTACCCTATCCTGCAAAGCATGACAATACTCAGATGTACTGCCTTACATCTCTCTCATAATAATACAAATTAAGTTGAAAAGTATGTCCTCATTATTTTCAAAACAAGCATATTAATTTTCAGTTCAAACTGTCCTAAATTTCAGGTTTTTTTCATAGTAGTTTTAAAGGCATATTTCAAAGGGAAAAACCCAAACTAAAGAAATATAAAGAAAATAGTGGTTTTTTAAGCTCTGGACAACATTTTTGCTCCTCCACGCTTCCCATTCAGAACTGCATGTTCACCAGACCAAAAGAACAACCTCTTTTCCCACACAGCTTCAGCCTAAGGATATTTGCATAGAATACAGTATTTCAAACAATGAACCACAGTTCTTACAGTTCTGTGACGGACTGAGAAAATTAGGACTGTTCAGCCTGGAGAACAGAAGGCTGCACAGAGACCTCATAGCAACCTCCCAGTATCTGAAGGGGAAGCCAGAAAAAGAATCTTCTCCAGAAACTGTAGTGATAGCACAAGGAGTAATATACAAAGTAAAAGAAGGAAGATTTAGGTATTTAGGAATATTTCACAGAAATTTATATTAATAATTTAGCTATTAGGAAGAAATTCTTTATTGAGAGGGTCCTGAGGCACTAGAAAAGGTTGCCCAGAGAGGTTGTGGATGCTCCAGCCCTGGCAGTATTCAAAGCCAGGCTGGATAAGGCCATGAGCAGCCTGGTATAGTGGGAGGTGTCCCTGCTCATGGCAGGGGAGCATTGGGCCTAGATGCCCCTAGATGTTAAGGTGCCTTAACATTCTATGAATCTATAATTCTATGATTCTAAAAAGACAACCAAATCTTATGGAGTTTTCTTAATAAAATAAATGGTCACAAGTCTTCCTTCCCTAAAGAAAGTGTGTATGTTTAAAGTGAATTCTGTTTCAAGTGCCTCTGTTCTGCCTAATTTTAAACCTAAAACTCAATTTCACTTACCTTAGATGAAGCTCGGTTAAAGATAACTTTCTTATAATTTACTAGACAGCCTGGGAAATTTTTATTAATAATGACTAGGAATTAAATTTTAATGCAAAAACCATTACAGCGTATAAATAGAGTGTATTCTCTGCTAACAAAATTGCAATGTAGCTCTTATTGGCAACTTATATTTTCAGAAAGAAGTGGGAAGAAAGCAACAAAAGGCTTGTTTCTGATTTATTGTGGTGTACAAGATACCCAGTGATATCTGTTCTCTTTCCAGGAAGGCAGCCATTGGATTACAGCAATGGAACAGAATCAACCCAATGTGATGCTCCTTGAAAAACAAGTATATAAAAGATCTCTGGGAATGCAGTTTTCATTATTCACTTCCAGAAGGGACACTGCTGGAGATTACACAAGGTGAGGTTCAGCAGCATCCACTGTGCATACACCAATATTNGTACTGTGGTATTTCTTGGCCAGAAGAAACCACAAAATACCCACACTCACATATGGATTTGTTTCCAGACCACAGAAGTTAAAATAACATTTAAAAAATACTTTGAAGGAAAACAAGTAAACTTCTAATGATAAAGAACTTCTGTGAGACTCTATATTTATACTACTCAGTTCCATGCAGAGCTAGCAACAAAGGGCTTGAACAGTCTGCAGTGTTCCACGGTCTACCACCCTGCAAAGGTCACAGTGGGAACCCAACTCTGCTCTGTGCCTCCACCAACAACTTAGCAAGGTTTTGGCTGGCCTCCCTCCCTCTGCCCTTAGTCACCCTGCAGCCTGGGGATGCATGAGCTGGATGGTGAGAGGGCAAGCTCATGCTAATAAACCCTCCTTATCATGTGGCTCTTATGCCTAATTCATCAGGCACTTTGGGGAGCCATCAACTCATCAGCAGCCACACAGTGAATGTTTTAGCTCAAGGCTGGTGTATGCTTTCTTTTGGTGCACCACTGTGGTTAAAGAGACTGAGCAGATAAGTACATGTTGATAGGTGAAATGTTACCAACACCTCTCTTTACTTACTCACTGGTTACTGGACTCTTTCCAATATTAACACAATTTAAGCAAAAAAAAGTCAAAACAAAAAAATCAAACAAAAACAGCAAAGAGGAGATTTGAAGTAATTCCATGTCCTGAGTAGAATATTTTTGAAAAAAATATTATCTCTTTATATATATATATATATATATTTCAATGCATTTAAGACAATGAGAGATATCCTGAACCCTTTCTTACTTTTGTAAAAGGTTTTGAGTACACTACCATTGTAATTGCATATGCAGATATTCAATGCTTTCTACCTATCCTATTCTTCTTTCTAGCCAGTACCTGCCAGTTTGCTGTCTGCTATGCCTTCCTCTGGATTTCTTTGTAAAGAGACTCTCACCATCAGCAGCAGGCTGAAGGTGCTGCCAAACACAGGTACACATGTGCACACAGACACAGAAAGAGAACAAATTCTCCACAGTTCTCCCTCACTTACTGGCTTGAGACCTTGCACAGTACTATAGTATAGTAGCCCTTGAATCTTCACATTCAATTTTGTAGGTGTAAATTCTTCATTTGGTGATGCAGTCTCTTTCCTATTAGGAATAGAAAACTTTAGTAAGTGTTCATTGGAAAAATAAAATATTTTAAAGCACAAATGGGCAATCTAAACTGACTGGGAGTGAAAACAATCTCTGCCTAGAAACAGAAATTAAAATTATACCAGTTGTATGTTTTGCAGATTCTCCAATAACTCTTTGAACTGCAGCAGGAAACTTTGGATTTACATTTGGCATTTGCAGTTCAACGAAAGTATTTTAAAAAACCGTGAACAAAACCAGGCCAAAATTCATAAAATAATATCCCTGTCTTTCAAGAAAAAGAACCATCCCCAGCCCTCACAATGCAACATCAACTTTACCTGTATGAATTGCATTAGGTGTTTAATTCTTTACTTTTTCTTGAAATAGTCATATTCTTTAGTAGACTAATATATCCCTTATTGCTGTTGTGACTTTCTAGCGCAGCATGACCACAACTTTTCTGGGGAGAAACTTAAGGATGCAGGCTTCTTTCAGGGTTCAGAGCAACCTCTGATGTTCTTGTAAAAAAAGGATCCTGATGATACTTTAGCTGTGTAGCACTGATGGACAAGGGAAGGCTCGAGATCAAAAATACTCCTAGCTTGCTGTCCCTCCTCAGTAGGAAAATGAATTTGTAAAGTGCTTATCCTCAGATGGACAGGATTTTTTGAACCTGCCAGTCCTGTTTGGGTATGGAAGGCAGTTACACATAACCATGTACATGTGTGTGTGATTTATGACTTCCTATGTGAAAATATTTTAACACTTTTCTGGCAGTGCAATAACTTAAAGTTTTTTATTTGCTAAAGCACCCAGAGAACAACCTTACAGAGAATCCAATCCCACTGCTGAGCCATGATCCAACTTGGGTTTCTAAAGATGGATGACATGAACAGGGATGCTCACTGTCCTTACAGAACCTCACACAGGCTACTTTGGGGTCTTGGTATCCAACCAGACCAGACTATTTTTTCAACTTACTGAGCAGTCCCTGACCTTTCACTGTGTCTGAAATCTACTGGGGAGGCATGAAGATTTAATTGATGGCTTTGCAAAGTTTCCTTGAAGTCAAAGTAACGAGGCACTCTGGTTAGTTCTAGATGTCTGAAATAAAAACCAAAAATACATACTCATAGTCCTTTAAAAACTGAAGATCCAAAGTCCAGTCTTCATTTTGAAGGGGTTTGGATTTGGGGCACTACAAACCCAAGTGGTTTTTAAACCACTTGTGAAAAATTAAATAACTGGTTTCTGACAGATTTTAATTGGAATCCTTTTTATTGTTCAGCAAGACCTAGTAACTACTGATGCGTGAGAATTTTGTTTGTCTTTGTTTGTTTCATTGCATAGTTTACATTTTGCAGTGTTGTCTGTAGTTTAAAAACCTTGATCATAACTATAAATACAGGAATCTTCAGGAAGACGTTTCTGAAGAAGCACAAGAAGTACAAGAATATAAGGGTCTAAAAAGAAAATCTTTTACTAGGTTTGTATCTCATAGGCCTCTCTCAATATGGTCTTTAAAACCTGAAATAACTTCATATAAATTTATCTGCAGAACATCCAAGCAGAAGCACAACTGTTTGCAAAAGTTGAGGGAAAGCATTTAAGTCTACTTGGCATCATTTCAGTTCTTTACAAATCTATTACACAAAAAAATCTTAGCTCCGGGGAGCTACGCTATTGTACCTGAACTGGAAGGTCTGACCCAGATATGGATTGTACCTATTATGTAGAGACCATCAATTGACAAACATTTGAAAGTGTTCAGAGTACTAACACGAATAATATAAAAAAGAAATCCATTGGCACAAAAACATATCATGAAACACCTGAGATACAACAAAGCTAGTGCTTGTTCATTGTGAGCAGATATTTTCAAGTGTTTTACAGTTTTTACTTTGTTTTATAACAAGTTTTGTAGAATTTAAAAAGACTCAAAAAACACCTGGCTTTCAGAAAAATGCTTCTTTTAAAGAAAATCTAAAAAGTTATGCAATAATTCTGAGCATGTGATCTGGGAATTTGAGTACCCACAGCACTCACCCGAATTTGGGGGAGAAGAACAGGATTTCTTTATTCTTTTTAAGTTGTAAGTGATTCAGATTGAGTGGGTTTCAGACAATGATGCCCAGTGAAAACCAGATTTACAGAAAAATTGGACAGAGTGTCAAGGAGATCTTGGGCTAAAGAGGAAGAACCAATGTTTTCTTCTCTGACAATCAGATTTGGAAAATGGAGTTCAACCTGCAAGTGAAGTTGATTGATTTTTTTTTTTACATGTGTAAAGAAGTTCACGTCATTATCAGAATCCACATGCTCTGATCCCCATGCCAAAATAAACCAGGTGATCAGCCTCATACATGGACCTATTGTTAGTGCTGCAGTCCTTGTGTCTGCTTTGAACTTTGTGCATCAGCCAGGGTCAAACTAAAATGAAACATTCTTCTTCAATTCCTTCAATTCAGGATGGAGCTAAATGAATCAGGAGTTTTTCCATTGATTTCTGTAAGACTGTGTTTAACATCTAAAACACCCCAGATTTTTTGTTGTGGTGTATAAAGCAACTCAAGCTAAAAAATACCCCTTTTTGATGATATTAGAGCCATTCTTAAAAAATAATAGAAGAAAATTAAGTTTCAGGAACAAAATACCTCTGAATTTTCCCCCATGTAGCATCGTTGGCTGCTACAAGTCTAGAGCAGAGCAAGAGCTGTGTGCTTCCTATGTGAGTGCAATATCAAGCACTACAAATGTTCAGCTTAGAACTGTCAAGCCACACATAAAATATTGATACCTCACATTGGCAGGGTTAATACAGTGTTATTTTAATTGCAAACACACTGTGGGTGATTAGTCAAACTTGGTGTGTCTTGAATTCTAAGATAAAAATGCCTTCTGGCTGGACCTCCCATGTAATTAGCACTATGACCCTCATGTGCTCTTCTCTGTTATTAATATGATTGGTCTAATATGAGTATTAGACATCATTCATTAACCTGTTGTGAACCATCTTAAAAACCATCTCTGAATAATAGACTACATTCCTTTTTCTAAATCCATTTACAACTAAGGAAAGTGGAAAGGATGAAGATGAGCTTTCTCCATTACATTGACTGGTACAGTGTTAAGCAATATGTACTGTATGAAATTATGAAAGAGCAAATTAAATAACAGGGCATATCTGGCTTATTAGTAATGGATGATCAGGTGCTCATTCTGTTGAATTTCCACCCTGTTCAGAAGATGAATGCACATGCCAGAACAGAAATATTTTAACTGACCCTGTCTGAAGATAAACTATAAAATAAAATAATGCACCTCTGGAAGTCCACTATTTTGCCAGCTTACTTTATGCTGGGTTCATTTAGGTATTTATATAGTTATCTTTCTTTTCTTATATATTTTCCTTTCCTTTCCTTTCCCTTCCCTTCCCTTTCCTCTCCCTTCCCTTTCCCTTCCCTTTCCCTTCCCTTCCCTTCCCTTCCTTTCCTTTCCTTTCCTTTCCTTTCCTTTCCTTTCCTTTCCTTTCCTTTCCTTTCCTTTCCTTTCCTTTCCTTTCCTTTCCTTTCCTTTCCTTTCCTTTCCTTTTGTATTTGCCTACACACTATTTATTAAAAAATTGGAGATTATTATTAGTAATAAATGAAAGAAAAAGAAAGGGAAGTATTTTGGAACGTAAGTCCCCTCTTCTGTGTGGACATGTATTCAGTTAAGAGAAATCAAGTACTCCACTGGCTTCAATGGAGTTATATATTTTACATTAGCTGAGGAAAAAAACCCAGTAAAAGAACATTATCTACAATAAGCAAGATTGGGTTGTTAACAGGAAATGATTATACATTAGAAAGGTTTCCTGGGTCACTGGATATTTTAACTAATAGCACTCTGAACTGAGTATTGCTGTTTTGTTCCTATGTGAAAGCTTGGCCATTTCCAATTTTTTACCCATCTCATACACTTGGTCCTGTCAGTGTTTCTGGCTTATGATGTGTGAGGCATCCCTTCTCTGGTCTGCAGAAAAGGTCACACCTGTGGCAAGATATCTGCCTAAGAAGGGTGTTGAGATTTACTTCCTCTGATGGATAAGGCAACCCCCATAACAGAGGAAAATATTTAAAGCACTGCAAGAAGCATGAAGGATCTTGCCTGGTTTCTGCCCTTCACTAGGAAGTACACCTGTTTTTGTAAAACTCCAAGTGCTCCCTTCTTCTTGGTGGGTCAGCTCTGCTCTCACTGCTGGTGTGGTCACTGCTAGGGCCTGGGACCTGGGATACTGCCCTGCAAATGTGTGAGGTGTAGGGGTGACAAAAGGAGAAGATTCTCTTAGAGGTCCAGCTCATAATGCCTGAGACTTGGCAGGATATACAAGTGAAATAATATTCCTTTAAAGAAGTCAGTGTCCATGTTTCATACCCTTTATTTTTCTGGAGTAGGATTCCAAGGGTGAGTTCCCACTAACACAGGACAGAATTTTATATGTTTATAATAGGATTGAACCTTCCTCAGTGAGTCTATAGTTATTCTATATATTCCTATTGGAAGGGATAAGAGACAGAAGATTTGCTGATTTTTCTCTCTAATGTCTAGCATGCTATTTCATTAAGGCATCATATTTTAAATCAAACTCCTGAACTACTTGAAGAAGAGTAGTTCAGTAATTGCTTTTGACAAGTGGGCATGAAATACTTGTTAAAGAACTGTGTATTGTTTTACAAATAAGTATTGTGCTGTTTTCACTGAGATTTCCAGGGCTTCTTAAAAAGTAATACCTAATGCTTAAATTAAACATTGAATCATATGACTTCAGCAGAAGTCAGCTACTAATAACATAATTCTTACTGATCTGCTAACAACTTGGAGATCAGTTCAATTGTTAGGAATACCAGCAATACCAAAATTACTACTGTGTTGAATTATTAATGGTTTGTATCAAAGAATGAGCTTAAATTGCTTTGGTCTTGTGTAAAAATTCCTCTGATCTTTGGCAATCATTATTTATTTACAGCTCCCATACGTTCTCCCTCTTTCACAAAGAAATAGGGTTTCTTAAGTATGGCCAGGAGGCACTGAATTTTCATATGTAGTACTGTCTCTCAGTTAGAAAGACAGGGAAGAACTGCTGGCTGGAAGGTTCAGCAGGCAGCTTTTCCGTGTGAAAGGCAGGTTATCTAAACATTTTCTTCCCCTGAGAGAGATATTCATAATATTTATTCTAAAGTACAAATATTAGGGCTCTTTGCTACATGTGAATTATCCTTAGGTATAGTAAATACAGTTCAGGTTAAAATAAAATCAGGGCATAGCAACAGCCAGTGTTTACATTTGTAAAAAGTACATGTGGAGATTATTGCAGGAAAGTGTTCCTGAATTTATTAAAAAGCCCCCTTTTTAGATGGATAAAGAACATTTTAACATTTAGATTTGAACCCAAGTTGGCTGTAACTGTAAATATGGCTTCTATAGAGTATTTCTCTGTTTAATGTGGACACCTTCCCCTAAGTTGGTTCATTTTGCAGAAGGTAGATTAATACCAAATGTCCTGATTTATAAATTACACGGGACTGGATATTTAATTTTTTTTCTTCAAATTCAGCTTCGATCTATCAACTAACGTCTTGACAATCCTTTAGAGTCAAAGAGAGATAGGATCACCCATTTGTCACTATTACTTGTCTGTGTCAGACGTATAATTACTTGAAGCATCTGGTCAGATACAATGAAAATGGAACAGAGAAATAAAGGACATATTTGAGATACCATTGCAGTTTGTACTTAAAACTGCAACACAATTTCAAATGGTCCATGACACTGCTTTAAAGAGAAAAAGTTATACAGAATCAATCCCTAAATCTTTGTTTATGAAAATAATTGATGCCATTTGTTGCTTTGAACTGATGTTCTTCTGTTAATAATCTGTTAACTTTCATAACATATACATAGAATTTATTTTCTTCAGAAACAGGATATAGCAAATGTTCCAAGAAAAATGCCTTTCAAATTTTCATACAGCAGTTCTCAATTCTGTCAGCTTTTATTTAAAACGGCTTCTACACAAGCAAATTAAAGGAATGTGGTTTTTAATTGCTATTTCTTTTACTCTCTAGAAATCAAACTAACTGCAAGTGGACTATAAATCCTCAAATTGTGCTTGCTAGTTTTATAAGGTTTAACTGAAGATGCACTCAGATTGTTAACAGGGTTTGATAGTTCCAGCACCATGGAAGGGGGAAGCATTAGGAGGCTCACCAGCTACTTAGTTAGTGTATGTCACTATCACACCAGAGCAATATAAAACAGCACCAGACTCATCCTTTTCCTAAAATGCTTATTCCTATACTAAAGTTCTACTTTCCCTCTATGGTAGATATTCCTGCCAAGTTCCACACTCATACAGGAGGGCTGGTCTTAATTACAACCTCTATAACAGTATCCCTGGCCTGCTAACTCTTACTCTATAGAACTCTTTGAGAATAGATATCAAATATAAACACACTGTTTGCTCTCTCTCTGAAGCAAATCTTGCCTATGATAAGTCATTCCTGGAAGGGTTCACCTGGTTCTTGGAGCAGAAATCCACTTCTCCAAATATATGTTCCACTGAATCACCAAATCCTGGCACAGACATCCAGGAAAGGCACATCATTAACAGCAAAAAGCACTGCCTGCTGATAACTCCAGATAACCCATAGCATACATCTCCATAACCTCCTCTAACAGTGAAGTTCTTTCCAAAATGCTCAGTGCTAACCCAGTGTTCTTACAACTGAAATAGCAGCAATTAAATTTCCATTGCAAAGAAAATATGAACAAAGCTGAACACTCTTGTAAAAAAAACTCACCGTTCAGATGGGGAAAGCAGCTTTGAATAGCTGAGAACTCTGTCAAATCAACATCAGTTCTCATCAGACCACTCCAAGGTACTTCTCTTTGCAATAACATAATGCATTTCAATTTCTGTCGCTATCACTCTTGCATGCTTAGACAAACAATGCTACATGATTACTTTATATTTCTAAAGACAGTGATTTTTCCCTCAAACTGTCCCAAATAAAATCTAGCAACACTAAATGTATATAACAGCAAAATTAAAAGGAAGTATTAAACAGAAAGTAAACAGCAAAGATGTAAAGAGATTACATCTGAAA
>WBNO01023359.1:0-29789 GCA_013400575.1 Peucedramus taeniatus
AGTGGAGAAGGCTGCTCTGGTGTCCAAAAATCTCTGATTACATCCAGGATGGAATGCTTGGCTCCTCCCCCTGGGCAGAGCATCTCCCAGTGAGATGATGTAGTTTTTATCAGTCATGCACTGAGACTCAGTGGCCCATTAACAGAAGATATTTCCCAGAGGGAGGTTTGGTTTGTGGAAGAGATAAAGAAAACTGCCCAATTAACAGAAGATAAACTGCCACACCTCTAACAAATGGCAAATAGAATAGACACTCATCTTACAATCAAGGACAATAGCTCACCAACTTCTATGGTGAAAGGAAATATACAAAATGTGATAAACAGCACATTTTTTTTTCCCAAAAAATTTAGGAACTACGACCAAAATCACTACAATTCCAATGACGTCAAAACCCAATGTGATTGTTGTGCAAAAAACTACTGGAAAAGGAACTACAATTCAAGGGCTTCCAGGCAAAAATGTTGTCACAACACTGTTGAATGCTGGGGTAAGTAATTGTTTCAAGTCTCAAATGGAGAGCCTATTGACAAGCTGTGTGGTGGCTGCTGTTTGTAATCCATTCTGCTAAAGGCTCAATTAAAACCAAACTGTGCATGAGCTCCTTAACGGATGCATGCCGTTAGTCAGAGATGTTTGAAAATTGGCTGTGGTTTGCAGAATATAATTCCATGATAAAGCAAAGTGGGGATGTTTTTATAGGTAAAGGAAAATAGAAACTTTAGAACTTTTTTCCCGTGGATAATGATTTTGTATTCCTGAAGCAATTAAGTAGATGAAAATTACTGGAATCTTAGCCTGTTTGTTCCAGTGAGAACCGGGGTCCTGTTGCATCTCCAGCCATTTTTCGTTTGGGTATAAAGGGCAGAAATAAACTGTGTATTCACAGTAGGGGAACCACTTTCAATTAATGTGGTGTGTAACATTGTGACGTTCTGTGCCCTGGGTACTGCATAGTGGTGAATTATTTTTTGAATAACCTGAGGTATACCTAAGATTAAAATGAAGTTTCCGGAATCAGCTGAGCTTATCTGTAAGTACTAGTGAATAAAAATAATCAATGTTCCTAGATAAAACTGTGAGATTTAATGCCTTATTCCTGTAAGATTTAAAAGGCTGCTTGAGTAGCAGAATAACTGAAGGGGTTTTTTAAAATCTTTTGTGATTTTTGTTTTAAATTTTGAGTTTCCCTAGTTTTTAGAATTAAAGGTGTATTTGCAGAAAAGTGGAAATATTATGATGTTACACAGTAGCAGCTACAAAAATGAGATGGTATTTTTGAAGCAAGTATGGTTTGGGGGATTTCAAGCTATTTAATGGATATTGGTAGGAACTGGCTAATAATGTGTTACTTGGTTTGTTACTGTGCAGAGCTTAAAAAAAGCATGCTCAATGTCTTTGCTCTTCTTAAGCTATCAGGAGTCTAGTCATATGTATAGTCAAATGATTCCTGTGAAACTGCTGTGAATCTGCATTTTTGGATGAAGTGAACTTTTAGTTGAAAAAAAGTCCATACATAATTAATGTCTTGGTCCTGAAGACAATGCAAAAATCTATATTTAAATTATTTTTTTAGAATCTCAATTTAAATAATTTTTTTTAGAATCTCAGTTCAAGTTTTGTAGATGTCTTGCCAAAGTTAGTGTTAACAGAAATTGGTGGTCTTAAAAAACATTTTGAAGGATTTGAAGAAATTTCCAGTTTAAAAAACTTCATGTCTTTTAGTTACTTCTTTTTATTCACCCCTTCAGAGCTACTTGAAAGATAAGGTAATGAAAAAGTGGATTATGGTAGCTTTTTCCATTCAAAACCATAGGTTCTTTTGTTCTTGGTCATCTAATGTATTTTGTATCAAATAAATGTAGTTGTAGCAGCAGATTTATTTCATGGTACAGACACTCACATATAACTGTATTTTTTTGAAAAATTTGGTCTTACTGAACAATTCCATTAAGTTAAACTTTGACTTCTCTACAGGGGGAGAAAACTATTCAGGCAGTGCCAGCTGGAGCAAAACCTGCTATCATCACTGCCACGAGACCCATCACAAAAATGATTGTTACACAGCCAAAAGGAATAGGGTCCACAGTCCAGCCAGCCACCAAAATCATCCCAACTAAAATTGTTTATGGTCAACAAGGGAAAACACAGGTACAGTGAGGACCCCTTTCTATCTTGGAATGTACCCCTGAATTTTAAAGGGAAATAAATAATTTTTCAATGTCCTTCCTCATTTGTTCCAGATTTGATATATATCTATGGGGAGGGAATGAGATTTAGTGGCATAATGAGGTGGCCCCCATTCTGATTTCTCAAGCACAGTATCTGCATTTGTTAGCTTTTTCTGAAGGCTTAGAGCAAGCCAAAAGGATTTACTAGGCCTTTTCTGGAGCTGAAATTGTCTGGCCATGGCTCCAGATACTTGTTTACATCTTACAGCTAATGGTTAGACCATTAAAAATAAAGATGCAGAGTCTGGACATAGGTCATTTATCAAATCTGAGGTTTTATTGAAGTTTATTTTCTGTTTAATACCTGTTCTGGCTGTCCCTGCTACCTTGTGTAATTGGTGGGGCTGTATACAGAGAATCTGGCTTAATCTGGATGCTTTTGGTTTCAGCTTTTTGTCTGGCTGCACTTAGTATTTAAAAAAACTAAGCTTTTATGAGATGTAACATTTTGTATGTTTTGGTTGTTCAAGACTGTATTATTGTCCTTATCAGTGCAGTGCATGTTCCAGCTCACTTGCATACCTTTCTCTTACCACATTAGCTTTATCTAGTCCTGAAAAATAACTGTTTAGTGGTTTATTATGTTAAACACTTCAAATTACTGAGTGAGAAGTACATTCTTGTGCATTGCCATTTACTTGGACTTTATGGTTTAATAATCAAAGTTGCTGAATTTAGAGGTAGACTTTCTAAGTAAAATATTAAGATTATGTAGGTGGTGTACATAGATCTGAGTGGCACCCTGTACTCTGATTGCTTTTACTATAAACAAAATTTACCTTTCTGATTAGGTCCTCATAAAACCAAAGCCAGTGACATTTCAAGCAACAGTTGTGAGTGAACAAACCCGACAGCTGGTGACTGAAACATTACAGCAGGCTTCAAGGGTAGCAGAGTCAGGAAACTCATCTCTCCCAGAAGTGAAAGAAGAACCACAAACCTACACCGAAAGTAGCTCTTCTTCTACAGAGTCTTCCCAGAGCTCTCAAGGTCTGTGTTGGTGTCACATAATGTATAAGTGGACTGTCTTCCAAGCATGCCAGCTTGCTCCAGAGAGTTTTATGTGTCTCCTTTTAGCACAGGTTTCACCCCATCTGTTTGCAGTGAAGCGCCATTGTTCCCTTACTTTTATATTTTTCTTTCTTTTGAACTACTTACCATATGCTTTCATTAATCCTGAAAAGTGATGATAAAGGCATCTTGCTGGGCTCCAACTTGCTGTTACAATCCAACCTGTTCCCTCTTCCTGGAGAGTCTGCCAGAGGTAGGCAGGGTAGCAAGTTTTGGAGGTTATTTTGGCAGTCCATGCTCTGTCACTATCTTTCCAGGTTGTATCGAAGCATCTCTCTGCTGCATGTCTGAAAGCTGCCATGGGACCAACACAAATCTTGGTCCTTTTATAGATGTGTACATCAGGACTTACATCAGACATGCAATCCTGATGGCAGTTCTGCCCTGGCTTCAAGCCATGATACAGATGCAGGTCTTTGTGTGTAAGAGGAGCATAAATAATAGGGCATAAACAAAATCCAACCTGTGTTCAGGAGTGACCATGATACATATCACTACAGCAAATAAAAGCAAGTGTCTCAGTGAAACCTTTGTACCTTTTCTATATAATTTTGTAGCTGTAGGTCTATATGGCCATCTAAGTAAATTTTTAAAAAATTCTGAAGATTCAACCAACTTACCTCAATTTAGGTGCTGTTAGTTCAGAATGCTGAATACATGCTGATCACCTGAACTGCTAAAACCCTCTGGAAAAAAAGTTCAATCCAAGGCAAATTCAACATACAAAGAAACCTGCTTGATTTTTCAAACAAAATCTTTACAAAAAACTAAGATACAGAACTTTTGTTTTTTCCTGGAAACTGCTCATAAAATCAACAGTTACTTCAAGAATCCATTGAAATAGAAACTAAAATGTTGCAGAATGAGAGTATGCATCCTTGGTAATGTTCAAAACTAGTAAGTAACGAGTAATTTGGTATAATTTTGAATTATCACCCTGCTTTAAAGCAAGAAGTTGGATGAGAGCCCTCCAACACAATGGTTGTATGATGATTTAAACTGGCACAGGTTGCCCAGAGAAGCTGTGGCTGCCCCATCCCTGGAAGTGTCCAAGGCCAGGTCAGACAGGGCTTGGAGCAACCTGGTCTAGTGAAGGGTGTCCCTGCCCTTGGCAAGGGGCTTGGAATGAGATGAGCTTTCAGGTTTCTTCCAACCTAAACCATTCCATGATCCTATGATGTGCCTTTGGTTTTTTTGCAAACAGATTCCCAGCCTGTAGTCCATGTGATTGCTTCAAGAAGTCAAGATTGGTCAGAGCATGAAATTCCTGTGGACACAAACCCTACAATAATTTACCAGGATGTATCCAGTGAATCTCAGTCAGCTACTTCCACAATAAAAGCTTTGCTGGAACTTCAGCAGACAACAGGTCTGAAAACCCATGAGATTGTTTAGGATAACTTCAGAGGTTATTTTTTACTTAAGCAGGCTTTTGTAATAAGTTTTGTAGTTGAAAAGCACTTATCTTGAATTAACTTGATTCCTTCTTTTTTATCCTATATCAGTTTGTTTGAATCTATTCTGTAGTGTTCACTATATTTAATTAAACTGGTACATTTATATTGCAGGTTTATTTTATTATGAAGGTTTATATATTAGAGGTTGATTTTTTCCTTTGCTTTTCTTCTAAAGCAGTGAAGGAAAAGTTGGAATCAAAGCCAAGGCAGCCTACCATTGACTTGAGCCAAATGGCTGTTCCAATCCAGATGACTCAAGAAAAGAGGCATTCTCCAGAAAGTCCTTCAATTGCTGTTGTAGAGTCAGAACTAGTGGCTGAATATATCACAACTGGTAAGTGTCTAAGGTTAGTGTGAGGGTGGCTTTGCAGTTGAAGTCTGAGGACTTCATTTTGGAGTTTTCTTACAGTAGGTTTCACTTTTGTGTTTTTGCTGTAATTTTCTGTAGAGGAAATGAGTATTTTCTTCCACTCCTGAGACCCTATGCAGGAGACAAAGATTGCATCCGCCTTGCTGGGGCATAAGGGAAAATGTTTCTAACTGAAACAAAGAATGGTTGCTTCAGGATAGCCCACTTGAGTAGATTTTCTGTTCCCTGGATGTAGAAGACAGACTGTCCCACCACCCTTAAAAGAAAATGTCCAGTAAGAAGAAAGTTGAAAATGAAGCTAGAGGAGCCATAGCCTAGTTTTTGTACACACTGAAAGGAGTCAGACACTGAGTTTGTTAAAATCAATTTCGTCCCAAGTTAAAGCCAGGTTTGCATTTAGCGTGGTAATGTAGCCCCAGTTTCTTCATTTTCTAGAAAGCCTTGCACTAATAAATATGCACTTCTAAAATATATATTATCAAATACATCTCTTTAAATTTTTGACTCCTGCTATTTGAACATTCGTTTTGTGCAAGTCCTTTCTCTTGTCTCTGTGATGTTCCCTACTACTCCAGAACACTAGGTATGAGCCACTTCCCATACATACATGAAAGGATCAGATTGCCTGTCTTCCATTTTAATTCCTTAAACCCATATTGTTAGTCTCTATATTATTTGGAAAATGAAGGCAAAATCGTGTTGAAAGTCTACCTTGGAAAAGAGAAATAAAACTTAATTGTATTAAACTGTGTTACTACATATCTGTAGCTCCACAATTTTAGTACTAAATGTCTAATCTGATATTTTCATTTTGTTCTGTACCTCCTCCCCTTGCTTCCATCCCTCGAATGGCCTGAATTTAAGTTGTGTGAAATGTGAGCTGGGGGGATGTTATTTTTCTTTTAAATAGCACTTACTATATCTGGCTTCAATTTCAAATACTTGAATCATGCTCCCTTGGATCTCCTTTAAAACAAACTCCAAAGTATAATAAATGGTGTTAATGTGCTTTCAAATTAGCAGCCAAATGTCTTCACTGACACAGATATTGTGCATTGAGCTTCTCTTCAAGGTTCTAGTTTTTGAGGGGTCTTGCTGTGAAAGTTGATGTACAAGAGGGCCTTTTGCAGGGAGGATGGAAAATTACAGTCAGTGTCTTTGTAGACTTCAGTACTTTTCTGCAGCTTAGAAGCCATACAAAATACAATGGCTAAAAATTTCCTGGAGATATGGAGATACTATTTTAAATATTAGGATTTCTGTAAACAATTATTTGAAATGTGGGAATCTACCAGAGAAGTGTAGATTCCTATGGGTTGGCAGCAGCAGGTTCTGCTGTTGCACTAAACTGGTTATTTTGCACTTAGATTTTTGTCCCTTCCCCCGGTTTCTCTGAACATTGCCAAGGAATGCAAGTAATTGAGGTTCTTTTTGGTTTTATTTGTGCTTCTCTGAATTTATCACTAATCCATATAGCTATATTTTTCGCTAAAAATTCAGTAGTAAGATAGTAAAGAATCTATAGTCTGTTTGTGAAATGTCCTGCATGGGCCTAGACCAGAGGATTAGGTATTTGGGAGCTGGGATTCAGCATGTGCTTCCTCATGAGATGAAGGGAGCAATTCACACATCTTAGTGTCACCATTTTTTGTCTGTCTGCAGACTCAGGAAGACAACACTGTATTGGTTCACATTCGGAAGAATATCTACACAACCATATAGGTTAGAAACTTTATTTTTAAATTAAGCTTTCAATTGTGTAGGAACTGTTGGGAGATATCCAGGATAAATCTGGCACAGCATGCAGGCCAGTATTGATGTAAACCAACTTTCTCGGAGTGAGAAAGTAATATTAATTCAAAATTTGACCTTTCTTTAAAAAAGAAAGAAGACCTTTCAGGAAGGTCACTAAAAACTTTTTAAGTTATGTTACAACTGACTTTAAACTTTGCTTGTTCTCCTTCAGTGATTAAATACTTTGTAACTAAGAAATTAGGTTACACAAATATTTGCATAATAGTATGGACAGACATAAAGAGATTTGGATTCAGATCTTATCAGTGGCTGGAATATAGAACTTTTTTTTTGTTTTTTGGTTTTTTTTTATCAGCAACACATGATTTTTCTATCGATCCACTGTTTAATTACAGGCCTTACACTATAGCTCTGTAACTCAAGGTAGATCTGTTCTCAAAATTGACATAGACCCATAATAAGGTCTCCATTTTTTGATCTGGCATTTCTGATTGCTTTAATAATACCCAAACATTTTCTAATCTATTTTATCTTGCTAATCTAATCTTGCTAATCTTTCAAATTTTAGCTTTTGCCCTGCATAAGTGTGCAGTTTATCACTGGTAGAAACCTGGTGAGCAAGGCTTGCTGTTCTTAATTGCAGTCAATTGTGGATATGCTTTTAACAGTGTAAAAACCACGGAATAACTTGTGTTCTACAGCAGTATTCTAGTGCTGTATAAAGAACCCAGCTGAATATCAAGTATAAACTCTGCTTGCAAAATTGGTGTATTGGGAAAGGGTGGCCAGAGGAGGTTTGGACCGAGTGTGGTTACTTAGGAAACAGAGACATAAGCAAAACTTCCGAGTTGCTACTTTAAGAGGTTTTTCAGAATAGGTAATTAAGGTTGACACTAGCACACCGTGAAAGACATTTTCCATGCTTAGATCTTTTTCACTCATGTATGCTTTCAGTTGAAGCTTAACTGCAAAGCAAACAGTTGAAGTTCCTGCAGTTAGTTCTGGAGAAGTGCCACTGACCTCTTTACTTTCAGTCAGTCATCGGTCCCAGCCCCACCAGTCATCTCAGCCCCAGAGGACTCTGCTGCAGCACGTGGCTCAGTCACAGACAGCAACGCAGACTTCTGTTGTGGTGAAATCTATTCCTGCATCCTCCACTGGCGCCATTACCCATATCATGCAGCAGGTTGGATCCTTTCTTTTCCCAGCAGTCTATAAACAGCAGTAGGTCATATAAATTACAAAGCATCAGAGCTTGTTTTGACTGTATGTATCATGGTGCTGCCACCAAAAATGTTCAGCATATAGGCAAATTAATGATTTTAATATCACTTCAATAGCCAAAGGAGAGAAGGTTTAGATTAAATATTAGAAATAAATTCTTTACTGTAGGGGTAGTGAGGCACTGGCATGGGCTGCTTAGGGAAGTTGTGGATGCCCCATCCCCGCAAGTGTTCAGGGCCAGGTTGGACAGGACTTGGAGCACCTGGGCTAGTGGAAGGTGTCTCTGCTCTTGGCAAGGGTGTTGGACTAGATGGTCATTAAAGTCTTTTCCAAGCCAAACCATTCTGTGATTGTGTTTTGATGGTGAGGGTGGTTGTAGTATTGCGGTGGCCTGACCTCATTAGATTATATTGGTGGTAGTGTAGGGGAAGAGGGCTGAAATGGAATCTGGTCAGTACACAGAGCACACAGTATCTTTTCCATTTGATGTCTTTAGTTTGTGAATAGGAAAACTTCTCTGAATCAAAAACTCAGCTCATGTTTAGATCAGGACTGTGGGAGTTCCAAACTATTCAAACAAGAAGTGCAGCTTGTGGGGAAGTCTTGCTGAAGTCACTTGAATGACTTTGATCAGGACCTGCTCAACTCTGCAGTGCTTTAACTTGTGGGAAATTCAGTTGCAGTCCAGAACAGTACTGCATTAGTTATAAACTCATGTCAGGCAGTATATTTTTACAGATGTATTAGGTTGTTTGATCTTGCTAACACCATTTGTCAGTACATTTATACATTTTGGTTTACAAAGCATAGGTTGCTCGTTCTGTCAAAAAGTCAAATGTTTGTGTAATGCCCAAGAAAAATTGCAACACAGTTTTGAGAAAGGAAGAAGAAGAGAGGATCTCTGCTAAAATAGGACAGCCTGTAGTTAAATGGGGCCCTGCAGAAGAAACCCTAGAGAAGATGATTAGGCTTTCTGAGGCAGAATAAAAATTTATTGTGCAGAGAGACTCTGGCTTGAATGAGGAGTTACTGGCTCAACCACCTGCTACTCCCTCCTGCTTCATATCCAACTGCTAGGCAACCTTAGGGAGCTTTGAGCCCCAGTCTGACAGAAGCAAGATCTACATAATCCTGGAGGGTTAGTTGGGAGGCTCATGTTCTCACATAGAGATGTACCACAGTTTAACATGATAATAGTAGAACTTGATTGCTTATATATTGTGAAATTCCCATGTAAGAGTATCGTTTTATACATGCATTGGGAGTCTGTAATAGTAAAAAAAGTTAAAGTAGTCCATTTGAAACATTAAAAATTATTTCTAGATTGTGTATTCTTATATTTCTCTTTAGTAATTTGCTCTAAATTCTTCTTCTTAAGGCCTTAAGCAGTCACACTGCATTTACCAAACACAGCGAACAAATTGGAACTGAGGAGGGAGAAGTGGAAGAGATGGACACCTTAGATCCTCAGACTGGCCTGTTTTACAGATCTGCCGTGACACAATCGCAGGCACAAAAGCAGCAAAAACTGAGTCAGCCACAGCTGGAACAGACTCAACTGCAAGTGAAAACTCTGCAGTGTTTCCAGACTAAGCAGAAGCAAACAATCCACCTGCAGGCTGATCAAATCCAGCACAAACTCCCACAAATGCCCCAACTTTCCATAAGGCATCAAAAGCTAACCCCCCTGCAGCAAGAGCAAGCACAGACCAAACCAGATGCACAGCACCCCCCACATCATATGATGGCCAAAGAAAGGCAACTCCCTACCTTAGTGGCACAGCCACAGCAAACTGTAGTACAGGTGCTTGCAGTAAAAACCACGCAGCAGCTGCCCAAACTGCAACAGGCACCAACGGCACAAAAAATCTACGTGCAACCCCAGCCCCCCCAGAGTCAAATGCAGCTACCTGCCTCTTCAGAGAAACAGCCAGCAAGCCAGGTAACGGAATATTGATAGCATGCAAAATACACGTCGCTGTTCAAGGAAAAAAAAAATAAAACACCGACCCTGTCGCTGTAGCAGTGTTTTGTCCTGGCAAGAGAGAATCCCTCATTCTGCTGGTAGTAATTACCCCAGCAGAAGGTTGACACTAGGAGAGAGAAGCACATGTTATAGGGGAAAAATCCATAGAGCTCACAAATGTATTTTGTTGGACAGTTTTTATTAATTTCAGCCACCACTGGTGCATGGAATTTGTCCCTAGTTATTTTCTTTTAATTTTTAGATAATGACACATTAGTAATTTCCATTCCCGTAGCACTTTTTATTTCCGTAGAAATAAAGATGAATACTCTGCAGTCTTTTAAGGCTCTCCATTGTTCCTCTTCCTTTGTAGTTTACATCTTCCTGAAGTTATATGGCTTTCATGTACAGGAGTATTTTGATTTTCCTTGGGAGGGAAAAAGGCAGAGACTGAGGAACATGGGAAAAAATGTATTTTAACTAACTCCAGAAAAGTACAATTTTTTTGGCCCTTTCAGAAATAGATGTGAAAACTAGCAAACATACTAGGGGGCTGTAAATCCCGAAGGAAAATTAGGCTGCTGTGGTATTATACTGCTACAATTCTTATCTAGCAGCCTAAAAAGCTGCTTTTCCCCAGGCTTCAATTAACTGTTGCCCTATCATTGCTAATTCCTTTGTTAAAACACTGAGTTTCAAATGTCTTCCTAATAACAAGTATGTTGTTTGTGCCATTCTGTCCTTGGAAATATTGATGAGGATTTCAATAAACAATATTAACTGTAAAATGCACAACAAAAATTTGATTTTCAGGTGCAACATCTAACTGTAATGCAAGGATCCACTGTTACAGAGATAATTTTTGAGGGGCATAAGCCTCCTTTTGTTTGAAAGGTAGCAGGTGGCAGTTCTGTGCCCAAACTGGCATTGCTGGTTACCAGCCTATTTCCCATGCAGGCATCCACGGAGACATCAGTAGCAGATATATTGAGAGTGTCTATGGTGGAAGCTCAGATTGATGCAAACATAGAACATCAGATAGTGGATCCCCCAAACAAGGCCACGTCCACTAGTAAACCTGCTAGTGAAGCAGAGTCGTCACCTTGTACCCAGGGCCCGAGGGTGGCTGCAGTAGGGATGACGGCACCTTCCATCCCCCAGCAACAGACACATACAGAATCCAGCTCAAGTCCTCCTGCTGTTGGTCCTACTTTAACAGAGAGGAAACTCGATGCACAAGGAATACCTACAACAAACCAGTTTATACACATTCAGAATATATCACAAAAGAAAGCTGAAGAGAGCTCATCAGAAATTGTTGTCCAGGTAAGAGAAGACTGAGCAAATAAGGCAAAGATTGAGCACAGCAAACACATGTCTGATGCGATGGTAGTCACTGAATGATGTTTGAGTACTTGTGGGTTTATTCCCCAGGTTTTGGTTCTTTTTCTGCTCTTAGCTTGTAATCAGTTGCTACTTTGAAGTGTATGAAGTGTAATTCTTCTTAATTGGACTCAGGTTTCTCTAGTACTGTGTATCATTCACTCTGTCCTCAGTGTCTTCCTTCTGTTAAGAAGACAACCAAAATCATCTCATTTTACAAAATACTTTCATTTGCAATGCTTAAAACTGCTTCAGCACTTAGTATGGAGTTATGTTCTAGAATCTTTTATGTTACCTATTAAAGTTGCTTCTGAGTATAAAATTAATGGCATAGTAGGGTTGTGCTTACTGGAAAAGTTCAGCAAATAAAGTCTGAAATCAGAAGAAAGCTTTTTAACTTCACTTAGGATAAGACCACTTCTTAGATAAAATTACTATTGATCTTTAGCCTAAATGCTTTGAATAATTTCCTGACTGCTATGCTTGAGATTTTCATTGATTCTCCTGCCCTAAATATGATGGTTTATGTTGCAATAAGTTGTCATAATGTCAGCTGAGGAGGTGTATGAGTCTTCCAAGTGGTATAATGTAATTCTTTGCAGACAAATTGTCATGGCATATGTTCTTACAAATGGTAGTGTGGATTGAAATTGTTTTAATATGTATCATACTTGTGTTAACAGTGAAAATACTTCTGATGTGGGAAACAATTCGTGTACAGAGATTTCAAATTTTTCATGCTACTTTGTGAAGTCTTTTCTGGGATCAACTTCTCTTTTGTAGAAATTACCAGTTCTGTATTCATTTTTAGTCCTCCTTAAATAGACAAAGATAGATTTCTGTTTTACTTCAAACCTGTATCTTTTGAGAGTTAGTACTATTTATCATTGGGGCATGCTATGAGCTGTTTCAAAAGTTAAATAATGCCCAGAATTTCAGTTGTATAAAGTCAGAAATTTAGCTTCTAACCTATGAAAGTACAAGTAAAAATAAATGACATAATAACCATCATAATAATCTTAGAAATAAATAGCAATTGTGTTTCCTCAGCCTCTGAGCTGCAGCTCTGAGCAGGGCCAGAGCTTGAACTCTGTTGTATACAAAGAACATAATCCTTCTGGTGTGCTTGGACAATGCACTGCCTGGTGGGATTCTTGGGCTTGTCCTGTGCAGGGCCAGGAGTTGGACTCGATGGTCCTTGTGAGTCATTTTAACTCAGGTTATTCTTTTATCACCATGTCTTCTCTGAAAAAGATCAGGCTGAGGAAAATACTCTCTCTGCTTTGGGTTTGCAGAATGGTTGATGATGGGTATTGGTTATGCTGTCACAGACCTTTAGGGAAGATCAAAGGCCTGGAGAGGAAGATTATTCAAATTTTACCTTTCAAAACCCAATCCAGTGAAAGGCTGCCTTTAAGCCTCAGTTAGGGAAAATTGCCCTCAGAAACCAAATAATCCCTTTTCCACAATTCTCTGTGCTTGCACAGGTGCCTTTACCTTCAAAATTGTTCATTAAACTTAAATATTTTCTTTCTTTCAGACTATCCCTCACTATCCCATCCCTTGTCACTCCAGCTCCAATGTGGTGGTGGAACCCAGCGGGCTCCTGGAGCTCAACAACTTTACCAGTCAGCGCCTCGATGATGAGGAGACAGCAATGGAGCAAGATGTGGACAGTAGCACTGAGGATGGCACTGAGCCCAGCCCCCCTCAAAGTTCTGCTGAACAGTCCTAAGGAACAGAGACACTGGAGTGTACTTTAAAATATCGTGGGATTTTGAGCATCCTAGATGCCCTTCTATTGTGATGTCTTAGAGCACTTTGCCTGTTAGAATTGTTTATTTGACTCTTGAAGCATCAGTATGTTTTAACAAGACAGTATTGCAAAAGCTGCATCTTAAAATTGTTTTGGGAAAAAAAAAAGATAGAGGTACCAAGATTTAGTAAAACTGTGACAGTGGAATGTACTCGTGTTCAAAAAAAAAATCTGCAATGAATTCTGCAGCTTGTGCTATTGAAGCCCTTGCCCAGATACTGAAACAGCTTTAAGTGAAAAGGGATCATCATTTTGTCTTTTTAGCTGTTGAGCAAAACACCATTAAAAAAAAAGAAAACATTTAATAAATATTTATATTTTCAAATAGCATGTGAGAGAAAAAATGTCTCTGGCAGTGCTGGGAAAGCCCCAGGAATTTTGGAATTGGTTGGCTTTCTTGCACTCATGCTCACTTAAAATTTTTTTTCAGAAGCTTAAAATATTTTTTTTAAATTCTTGTTGTTGAATGTTTGGAAATAAGCAAAACCACTTACTGGTAGCCAAGTGGTTTTGCTAGTGCAGTTTTGTTTTCATGCTTTACAAGAAGTAGGGCAATAGTAGATGAAAGCATTTCTTTGTGCAGTAAGCATACAAAATGCTCATCTACTCTAGTTAACCTTTGATTATTTATTTAAATATAAAATTTAAAGTGAGACAAGTTGTTGAAAAAAGTTCCTGTGAAACAGGCAGTTGTATTAATTCTAGTACAAACCAGGGAGAAGGAGGTGCATTTTGCCGTTAATCAGTTTTTCAAAATTGGGGATAAATAGTTCAACATCTTTCCAAGTTGAACTTGAGAATTTAGAAGTGAGCTAAGACTTCTAAAAATCTGTATTTTCCTCTTACATGCTGTTTTTAAAATTGACCATTTGGGGAGTTTAAAAGCTTAAATGGGTATACTATGGTGGGTTTCCAAAATTAGCCTTATGCCTTGGCTTGATGAAGCAATACAATTGGGGTTTTGTGGTAGTTACAAGTCACAGAAAGCGGTTTGGGTTCAGATGGGACAAGAGAACCAGTTTTAATACATTCTGGTAATTGAAACAATACTTTTTTTTTTCAAAATGTATATAAAACCATGTTTTTAACTGTTTTGTATAGATTTCATTATAAATAACTAAGCATTTTATGACTTTGACATATCATTTAATTGTATATAAATGTATAAGCCTAACTGCCCACGTTTTGGTGCTGAAGTACTGTAAGTAGATTTCATCCAAAGTCTAATACAGCTTTTTGCGTCAGTCTTTTTTTTTTAACTGTCATTTCAATGTTGATATTGTAGCTAAGGTTTAATTCCAGTTGGAATAACTCAAACTGAAAAATACAAACCCTAAAAACCATTTATCTTACCTGTTCTGAGTATCCACCTATGTTAGAACTTGCAGTAGCCCCTAGAGGGGGCTCTTGGTTTTCTCTAACATCAGTTGTCTTATAAACTAAGTCACTAGGACCTGCATATACTTATTTTTTCCTTCTGTTTTCTTTTTCCATCAGTGTTAGTTCTAAAATAATGTAGAATATAATTGTGGAGAAATGTCCTGATAAATTTGACATTCAAATACTGGAGTAGTGGGTTATGAAACTAATGATTTTTGTGTTACCTTTGTATTGAAATAATTATTGGTTTGGATTCTGGTGTCCATAGTGCTCAGGATTGAAGAGAAGAATATGTTATAAATGAAACACTCCACATTTCTTTCTTTAGTTAAAGAATAACCCCACCAGTATGTCATTGTAGATAGTTAAGGTTTTGATAACTGTTTGGGAGATTTTACTCTTGTTTTAATGATATCACAGCAATCAACAAAAGTGAAGAAGTTATGCTCTAAGTTGTGAAAGTTCCACATTGCTACAGAATGACAAAAAGGGGCTTAATACTGTTATTGTATTGATGTTATTGGCAGTGGACAGTCTTTTGAGCTTTGCATAAGTCAGCATAAGGAATAGTCTGTTTCCATACCCAGTTGTGAAGGGCCCAAAGCAGGTGACACACACAGTTCTTCTGGCTTGTATCAAATTTTCATTGTCACCTGAGCTCTTGCAGGGCTTTGTCCCTGGTATATCTAGGACTGGAAGGCCATGAGAATATAAGAGAGAGCAAAATTTTTCTTAATCACTTATGACTAAGAACATTGCCCTAAGTTACAGTTTCAGTTTTAGGTGAAGGTATATGTTCTCCCCAGCCAAAAATAGATACCAAGAATTCATCAGATGAATTCAATACCTAATGGATTCACTGTATTGTTGAGTTCTGGTTCAGTTTATCCTGATGTTTTATGTAAGGCTTTTGTTTGCCTCTTTAGTGATGACTGGAGCAAAGGCATGGACAGCTACAGTGGACTATTTAACAGTTATTTGAAAACAGCAAATTGTTTAACACCTGAAAGCTTTTCATGTTTCTATGAGAAGGGATTGATTTAAGGTTGGCAAGTTGAAGCACATGATGAGGATGTCTAGGGGTGATGTGAGAAATTTAGAAGAAGGAACTTTGGTAATCAGTGTGTTCATTCTTGACATTCTTCTCTTGCTGCTTTCCCAAATTTCAACTTGTTTTTCTTCAGATCCTTTCTTGAATTTGTCTGTTTCAGCACTTCATCATAGGAATACCTTTACAAATAAGAAATAGACAAGATGAGCTAAAATGTAGGATAGATGTGGTTGGGGTTTTTTTAACTTGATTTTTTATAATGACAGTACGATGAGGTGCTTGGAGCATTTGGCCTTCTCTCCTTTGCATGAACTCCAGGCATCACTGCCTGTTCTTTTGTCCTGCCTGGCAGATGTGCAACTTTTTCCTACCTGCCCTTTGGATACTTCATCCCCCTGCAGCCATGTATCCACTTCTCACAGCCCTATAAATATCATCAAACTGCTAAAAATAAAACATCAGTATGTAAAATAATATTTGCATATCCCATGTCCCTCATAAGCTGCATCATCATTCCTGAAATTAATTTGATGTCCCTTCTTAGAATGGAGGAAGGAGTAGGTATGGTGGTGATAATTCTTGGTACTGGGAGTTAGCAGGCAATAGGCTTGTGTCTTATCAGAAAACTGTGGATAAATTGTAGAGCAAGTGAAAGGGCATTAATGAGTTGCTTTGAATTCAGCAGTTTATTGAATTTGCAGTAACACACATGACTTTTCATAAAAGGATGCTAAGAAAGTGAATTGAAGTTAGAGGAAGTAGTGAAACTAAGGGGAATGTATGTGTCCTTTAAAAATTCAGGGATCACAGAAGACTGCATGTTTTCTGGAAAGGTTAAACCATTGTGGTGACTGGATTTTCAGTCTCAGTATTTATCCGACTTACAAAACAAGCTTTTGAAATTTCAGAGCAAAATAGAAAAAGGGCCCTTTGAACAGAATACATGACTAAATCAATGGGATTAAAAACAAACAAACAAACAAAAACCCCTATCTAAAACCTTCTAAAAAATAAAAACCTTTGAATTAAGATGATATGCTTTTGTTTCTAATGCAGAAATAGTTCTGAAGTCTAATGATTTCACAGGTGAAAGTGTTTGTGCATTCCCACAGGTGCACACAAAGGCAGATAATTTCAGCTTGGCAACATTCATCCCAGAGAAGACTGATCATAATTTAGGATAATGAACTAGAAAAATACTGCTTTGGGGTTTGCCTGTAATGGAAAAAAAAAAGTGTGTTTAGCACCTGTGCGTCTATGCTTGGCTCCTTTCCCTAAGTTTTGAAGTAAACCATGAAGAACGTTTGCTGACAGCCTGTGCATGGTTTCCGTCCACACTGTGGGACTGAGTTTTTCCCCTACTGAAAGTCTGTCCTGAGAATCTTTGAATCTGTTTTCTTCCAGTAGAAAAGAAACACCTTATGATAAATTTAGAGCTTAACATAGCTTATCAAAGAGAAAGTTAGGGAAGAAGTACCTTTAGGTGTATTTGTGGGTTCCTTTGCAGGAAGAAATTGTTGTTGGGGCATTTCAGTCTGGTAAAGAGACAGAGTATCATCATCAAATTATATGGGTTGGAAGGGACCTTAAAACTCATCCAGTTCAACCCTCCAGCCATGGACAGGGACACCTTCCACTAGACCAGGCTGCTCCAAGCCCCGTCCAACCCAACTTTGAACACTTCCAAGGATGGGGCAGCCACAGCTTCCCTGGGAAACTTGTGCCAGGGCCTTGACATTCTGACAGGGAAAAAAAAAAAAAAAAATCTTGGAAAAAAAAATCAGTAGTAAGATTAAGGATAATTATCTGGGATTGACAAGGGGTATAGTATTTTCTATCATTTGCAGTCTTTTCTCTCCAATCAGCACAGATGCTGCAGTTTGAAGTCTAGTGGCCTTCTGTCTCCAATACTGGCAATGAATTGAGAGTTGCGTTAGTATGCTAAGGATTTAAACTGTGAAAAAAAAAAAGGAGAACTTGGTGGTAGCTTGAGGCATGTAAAGCTATGACTGGCATGCAGAGAGGGTTAATCATCTTGGATGGGTTTGGGGGGGTAGTGTTTCCACTGTACTTTGGTGAAAAGTTGCTGAAGTTTAAAAATAGGAAAATCAGTACCTGGGAATTTGCTCATTAATTCTAGAGAAAAGGGTCTTTTGAATTATTTGGTACAGAAATTATATTAAGTTTTCAAGCACTGTGGACTGGAGAGTAATCAAATGGTCTGATATAATTTTTGAAGCCCTGGACTGCCCCCACAGCAAGGGATTGAAACAGGATTATTTATAAGGTCCCTTCCCGCTCAAACCATTCTGTGTTTCTGTGATAACTGTTAGAAATGTCCAATACTCCAGACCTGGTCCTACTCAAAACTTCCTATGATTTTAGTTTTGCTCAATCCTTGGCCTATTTAAAAAAAAATGGGATTTTTGTTGTGTTTTGTTTTGGTTTTGTTTGTTTGTGTGGTTTGCTGTTTGTTTGTTTGTTTGGGGTTTTTTTGGTTGGTTGGTTTATTGGTTGGGATTTTTTAGGTTTCTTGGTGTTTTCATTAGCTTTCCAGCTCAGTAAGGTTTTTAACAGTTTTGAAATTTTCTGTGATCCTGGTGATCCTGTCTTCTGTAGCTGCCGTTATTAAATGGATTTAGAAAAGTTACTCTTGTCACCCAGCTGGGAGTGGGTGATTAGGACCATGTGCTTTTTGGGCTATTATTGAACCCTTCAGAGAGTGGTAGGCACATCAGCCAGTCTCTTATGGACTACATATGGGTTTTAGACTCCATAGAATGGTTTGGCTTGGAAGGAAGGGACCAAGATTATCTAATTCTGTCACTTGAATGCCCAAACTACCTAGTATGAATCCTTTTTGATGGCACTTTTACTAAAACTTCTATAATCCTTACTTGTAAGAGCCTAATTTATATACTCATTAGAGCAAACATTGTTCAGAAATTGTCTTTTATGGTAAAAAAATCAACTTGTCACAGCACTTAGCCAGAACTGTCCCAGAGGCTCATAGATCTCCAGTACTTTGTGACTTCCTTCAAGTCAGGCTCTGCCAGAAGCCAGCTGAAGGCTCTGGAAGTCTCTTTGCACAGACTTTTTTACTGTTAAGGATGCTGCCCAAGACCTGCATAGAGCAAAGAGCTGGGAACAGTTCTTAGTGCCCACACATCACTGAGGTTGGCAGGAACCTCTGGAGATTATCTGGTCCAACCCTCTTGCTCAAAGCAGGGTCAGACTGCTCAGGACCATGTCCAGTGAGGTTTTTGGAAACCTAGCAAGATGGAAACTCAACAACCTTTTCCAGTGACCACCTGCACATTCTTTTTTCTTCTTTCCTAGCATGTGCTGTGTTTTCTGGTTTTTCTCTTGGTTGGTTTTGGATGTGAATTAGAAATACTATATTGAGAAGAGTCTCACAATGGCATGAGAACAAACCACAGGGAAGAAGCACAGATTTAGTGAGAACAAAGTGTTGTAGCTGCAGTGTTCCCAGAAATAGGGATATTTGTTTTCCTCTCCAGACTTCAACTTGTTCAATTCTCCCTGCAGCCAGCTCAGGACTGCAGAGGCACAGGGTACTAACAAAACACTGTCATCAGATGTCACTTTCTAGTATTTCTTAATATTAAAAAGGTGTCCAGAGAAGGATTTGGATGCTTGGAAATGTTTTTTTGCAATTGCATCAATCTACAGGTGGATGCAATAGCTGTTTACTGAGCATTGTGCAGCCTTGGTATTTGCATGAAAATATGTAATATAGATCTATAGGTGACCACAGCACAGTTTTACCTCTTGATTTACATCTTTTGTTCAAATATACCATGTAAATGTGACACATCCAAGCCCTGAATGACTAATTTGAGAACTGGAGGGCTGCCTTCCCAGTGAAGCAGGGATTTTGGTCAGGGTGGAGCCTTGCTGGAGCCATTCCTTGAAGATTCATATACTCATGTGGTTGCAGATTGTGTTCTCCTCTGAGTTTGTCCTGAGGCATGCATGAGCTCTCCTGTAATAAACAGAATTGAGGAGACCAAAATCATAATAAAAATCTGCCAAAGCATCTTAACCCAGGAAGATGCTGCAAAGCAGAGCTTGCTAAGTACAGAGAACACAGGATAAGGCTTTACTACAAATAATTGTTATCAAATGGCTGTATTATAAATAATTGCTATGAAGTTTAACTGATAATGGGGCATGGACTCAGTGAGCAACTGCTTCATCTGATCAGCCACTGTGAAAGTACTGCAGGGCTTGGGGTTACTTTTGGCTAGGATTAGCACAGGTGCTTAATGGGAAGTTACTATTTGGAAATAAAATAGGAACCTCAAGCTGAAATAAACTGGGGTTGAGGAACAGGGGTTGCAAACTTTAACCTTGAGGGTAAATGTAACCTGTATCCTTTAAATTCTTTCAATCAAGGTGCAGATGGCACAAGAACAACTCTGTCCCCAGAGCTTTAGTCCCATTGCAAAAGTTGGGTAGAAGAGTTGATCTGGTAAATTGCTTGATTTGGTTGCACGTGGTATGTACAGATGGAATGTACATAAGGCCATGTACAGATGCCAGCAGGACAGCTGGAGGGGAACTACAAAAATCCTCTGCAGAGAGCTGCAGCTCCTGTTATGGTGAGACATAGCCACGGTTTGCACCTAGATGGTTGATTTGGTAGTGGCACCCTTGTTTGTAAAACTTACAAGAACTCAAAAAGTTACCAAGTTCCTGACTGAGGTGGGCTATGCCCCCCATTACCTCTTTTCTCCTTACCTTCCACGCCTAGAGAAAAATGTTTCAATTACCCATCTTCTTTCTTAAAGCTACTGGAAATCACTTTTGCTGTCCAACAACTTTTTAGGAGAGTGGGGTTCGTTTCATTACAAATCACATTCTTGATCTTGGTTCAGGCAGAAATAGTGTCCTTTGTGTGACTTGTGAAGGACTTTATGATTTCCCTTTCCCTTCTTCTCTGTCCTTTCCTTCCTGGACTTGGTGGTCATATTACAGTAATCTACAGCCTAGAGATTAGCAGGACAGCAGTAATGTAAGGAATGCAGGTTCTTAGGTCAATCTAAATTAAGTTCCCCTTGGAAATTGCCAAGAAATTCTTTATTTAGGGATGACTGTAGAAAAGCATGAGATAGCTTCCTCAGCATAGGCCTAGAAGATGTGAATTTCCATGCCATGGAGACAGCCTCACAGAACTGAGGTTTGCTATGGGATGGGACACTGGAAGAGGCTGCCCACAGAAATGATGGAATCACCATCCCTGGAAGTGTCCGAAAGATGTGAACGTGGCTTGGTGATGAATACTGCAGTGCTTGGGTAACAATGCGACTCAATAATCTTTTCCAACCTAAACAATTGTGTGGTTTTTGATTTGGAGGAGGGTGTGTGGCACTCTGAATGCATGGCACAGACCAAGGTGCTGATATTGTGTTGAACATACATACAAACATACATACAGCACTGAATTCTTTGGAGAGACACATGAGCTACTGCTCAGGTCAGTGGAGTTCAGGGGCCATTGAAAAGCAGGAAGGAAGAAAGAGAATGCTTTCAGTAGCCTGGTGAGCACAGCAGGTGAAATGACACATACACCTGCAAACTTCAGGTTGTCAGTCCCACCCCTGAGATGTGGTGACATCAGCCCTGCAATTACGACTCTCCCATGGGATTTGTAAAGAGTCCTGCATATGATGAAATTAAGAAGTACAAAAACAAGGACAGACATTGTAATGACCCCCAAGGACCTGTGGAGTCTCCTGTGAGGAAGCTAACGCGTTTTCATCCTTCACCTTGTTTTTTGTCAGGGTGCCACACAGTCCTCCACAAATAAATGAGTCCACACTACAAAAACCAGATATCCCATTTGCTGCTGCATCCTATGACAACGTCCCTTAAAGCAATGACAGCTCCTGCGTTATTTTTTGAGCTCCCTCATGAACCCTGGAATATAATGGGCAATGGAAAAACCAGGATGCATTTGGACAGCTTGGATTTTATTCCTACGGAAAATGGTGATTGTTTCTCTTACAGACTTAAGAACATGTTTCTAACTTATGGTTCAACTTTTTGGCTTGATGTTTTATGAAAATTCAAAGTCATGTGATTTGAGCCCTCTTTTTGTAATACTCCACCAGTCCTACTGATCATAATATTTCTTGTAGAATCACAAGTTTCCACCAAACCAGTGCAAGAAACCCAATGAAACAGAATAGTCTCACTCCTGAAATCCTGGTGTGGATTGTCCATCAGACTTGTCTTGTGCTGGTCTTCTGGTGTGACTTGTCCATCAGACTTGTCTTGTGCTTCCTTAGCCAGATGTGTTTTGTCATAGCAACTTAAAATAACACTCACTATTGCTGCTGTTGGAGTATCACCAAAAATGTTGTTTGGTATTTAATTTCTGCATTTAATTTCTTGATTCCAAAATAAATTTTCCAACTCGGGAAAATTAGTGTAGATATCTTCTGGTTTGGCTTGGCAGGGACCCAGCCTACAGAGGTCCATAACATGTTCCATGCTGTGCACAGTGTCTTGGCTACAGCCTTGTTCCTCTTATTTTGTGGCTCTAATGTCCCCATTTTGCTATTGTGGGGTATTCAAATTTGTCCTGTTCTTTCATAAACATTCTGAAAAATTTCATCTTCATGCTAGAGCCTTGTGTTGATCCATCTTCTCCTCACCAGAGAGGAGTCACCAGGGGGATTGCTCAACCTCACTCCTCCTTCCTTTTCTTTACAGTCTCATATTAACACACAGATTTAGTTTTCTGTTACTATTATTTACTGTTTTATTACTATTCAGGTAACACCAATCCCTTCTGAACTATGTAGGATACTGCTTGTTTGTGTAATAAAAAAGCAAGGAGTCTCTGCAATTTCTAATGCACTAAGGACAGAGAGTACCTCAGGGCCATGAGTAGTGTGGATAGGTTAAACAACAAAACTAAAGGCCAATTATAGTTTGGATTTCATAGAACCATAGAAAGGTTTGGGTTGGAAGGGACCTTTGAAATTATCTCATTCCAACCTCCCTACCATGGGAGCACATTCCACTAGACCAGGTTGCTCCAAGCCCTGATCAACCTGGCCTTGAACACTTCCAAGGATGGGGCAGCCACAACTTCTCTGGACAACTTGTGCCAAGGCCTCACCTCTCTCTAGGAAATGAGTTTCTAATCTAAAATTCTCCTATTTTAATTTAAAACCATTGTCCCTGATCCCCTCCTGGATTTCCATGGGTTTGTCTGCCACAGCTTCAATTTCTGTTTGCTTTCAGGTACAGCTACTCAGAATTCATTGTTTCATATGAAAAAAGTAAATAGTTTTGCCAAAAATAATATAACTTGATTATAATGGCAGTGAAGAAAGGCTGCCGTTTGGAAAAGACTGACTCTTTTAATTGGATGCTTCATTTTTGAAACATGAGCTCATGATGTCGTATGTTTCTGTTTTCCCTTTCCCAATGAAAGATTTTGCTGGCAGACAACGTACGTGAGTTTTAAATTCAACATATGATTTCATTCTGTCTCCCTCAAAACCATGCAATTATTGACGTAAAAGACAAATCAAAGGGTTCGGTGCCTTTATTGGATGCCACCTGCATGAAGTTCTGTAGGAATGTAGCTAGGTTTCTCTAGCCATGCTGTACGCTCTCTCTTGTTTTCCAGGAGTGTAAATCCTATGCAGATGTGTCACAGCAAACCTAAGCCACAACAGCCCAAACTGCATCAGGCTATAAAAGGTTTCCTGTGAAGAACAATACCTAATAATTTTTTATGCTGCACTTTGAGTGTGGTGGCAGGTCGGTCTTCTTCGTGATCTTTTGACAAATAGCTCCAAAAAATTAAGTTAATACCAGAAATTCCCCAGATTACTTAATTTCATTATGCTACGTACCATGACACTATAAATATGTATTTTTCACTATGAGAATGAATTCTTCCCTATGGGGTTGGAAGTAGATGATCTTTACGGTCCCTTCCAACCCAAATGATTCTATGATTCTATGTGTCAAATGGAATAAAAATAATTATGCTTCTGCATTTAATTTCTTATTCTGCTGTTCACACATCTCCCATATTCTGCTTTTACAGGTGAACTTTTGTAATAGAACTTCTAAGCACAAAAGGCTTGTGCTGAAGCAAAGAAGATTATGCTGTATCCGAATGATGGGAACATCACCTGGCAATGACCGGTTTCATATCGGTACTGACCTGCCACTCTAAAAGCCACAAGGGAGTGGTGTTGTTTTGGGGAAAATGTGTTAACTTCACCAAACTGTTCAGATGGTGGGAAATACAGCTGTGGGTTCCAAGTTGAGAAGTATGTAGGAGTTCTTTTCATGCAGCCTATGGAAAAAACACACATGAATGGCTGTAGTGGGCCAATATCTTGCCTCTCTTTAGGACCCATCCCACTACTGTCTCTCATGAGCAGACCCAACAGTACAATGCAGTGTGAGTTCTGCCTCAGCTTGGCACATTTATAATAGTATATTTCTTTTTCCAGTGGAAAAATGTTATAATAACCATGTGGTTGTGGTTTTGTGTGTGTGTGGCAGTTCTCCATTATATGGCAGCTGGGGACATGGTTTGGTGGTGAACACAGTGGTGCTGGTTTAATGAGTACTCGGTAAACTTAGAGGTTTTTTACCAACCTTAATGACTCTATGATTAGTGTTTTCCTTATTCTCAGGCCTTTTTTCGAATAAACACCAGCAGGCTGCTGATCAATTCCCTCCTTTGGGGAAAGCATGCTTTTGTGGTGAAGAGGCTTAACAAGGGCTCACATCACCAGAGTTTCTGTGACCTCAGGCTAATAAATTGCTTGTTTTGCTCTTTGCCTTGGCTCCCCAAGCCTTTGGCCATCTACCTTCTCCACAGGGTAGTGTAAAGGTAAAATCCATTTGCGATTGAGTCGCTTGGATACTGTTGGCACTTGGGGCAAAATTAAAAGTACATAAATAGAAAAATGCATCTTCTGGAGTCTTTTCTCTCGTCTCCAACCCTCCTCATGTAATTAACCGACCACTGTGTCTTTCCTTGGGCCAGTTCAACATCCCAAGCTGCTGCTCATCTGGTGTCCTCGCTCAGCAGTTCTCTACAGGGCCCTGCAACTTCTCTCCCCAGCTAGCAGCTTTTAATTGGTAAATCATCACTTTCTTCTAGCACAATACCTCCCTTCCCTGCAATGTTCCTGGTGATGCCTGAAGAATAAGACCCAACTAACATCCTCCTCCAGGGCCTTCCCCACACTATCTGCTCCTCAGAGGAAGCTATGCTCAATTTAGCCTCCTTTTGTTATTAGACTATATGTTATTTATATAGAGAGAGATTCTCTCATTATCTGTCTATAATCTTTATTACTTAATTCAAGTCTAAGTTTATGAGTTAGACTAAAAAAATCCACAGAAGTCATAGCTATGACTGTACAAATACAACCATGCAGTGATGTCCAAGGTGTTTGTAGTTCTGATACGAGATAAAGTGTTTTACAGGGTTAGGTTAAGATGATTTAGCTGGGTTCAAAGGGACTGTACATCAACCAGTCCATGCTCATGGTAGTAGAGCTACACTGGTTGAAACCTGCTTATGTGTTGTATTGCACTGAGTGGTTTCTTGAGTTGCTGTTTTGCACTGGGTGATTGGAAATTTACACTGAGTAGTTTTTATATTGCACAAAGTGATTTATGTTGTTTCACATGGTTTGTCCTGCACACACCCCTCTCCCCAAAGCCCCAGTAGTGGTGGTCTCTCCCCAGGTTACTCCCTCCCCTCGCCCCTCCCATCACCTATATCCCATTGACTGTGGCCCCTCTCCTCTGCCCCCTCTCCCCCGAGTTTAAAATCTACTGCTATCACACAATTGGCTTCTTTTCCCTCTAGGACTTCCCTGGAGTGATTCTGCATTAAAGGTGTGGGATTTTTTTGGTCCTGAGGAGAAGAGCACCTCCTGTCTTTTGTTTTTGTCCTTGAGATATCAAAGCCAGGGCTCTAGAGCTAGGCAAACAGGACCCCAAAAAGGCATCGGTACTTCACTTATGAGCTTCAATTCCATTAATGTTTTAATATTTTAAACTACCTTTTGCTCTATTCCCACATTATCTTCACACTAAATAGAAGGTCAGGATGTACCAGTTTGGTGACTATAAAGGACTTATGGCAATACACATGGTCTCAGTAGCCTAACTTAATGGACTGAAACTCTCCCAGTAAGCCCAACAGGGTCAGAGCATGATCATGTGGTTGTCAAGACCTTAACTGCTAACACAACAATTGTTATTCATGCAAAGCAACCTGAAATGCCAATTCACGGCTCTGAGCACACGCTTCAGAGTAAATTCCTCCTGAGTGGAAGCCCTGAAGCAAAACTCAGCATTTTGCTCAAATGCAAAAAAATAATTTCTTTATACAACAAAGCAAAATCTCAGTTGAAAGTTATAGAATCACAAAATGGTTTGGATTTGAAGTGACCTTAGAGCTCATCCAATTCCACCCCATACCTTCCAGTACATCAAGTTGCTCCAAGCCCCATCCAACCCAGCCTTGAACACTTCCAGGGATGGGGCAGCCACAGCTTCGCTGGGCAACCTGTGCCAGGGCCCCACCACCCTCAAAGGGAAGAATGTTTTCTAATATCCAATATAAATATATCTGCCTCCAGCTTAAAGCCTAATCCAAGTCTTCACATCGCTGGGCTGTTCTAGGCTTTAAGCATTTAACTTCACATCTTACCTGGTCTTCCGCATCCTTTTATACCTAATCATAAATGCAGTGCAATGAATTCCATTTATTAGATAACATTTGTAGGGTACCTTAGATGTGAACAATATTTTATAGATTGCATGTAAGACATATTCCCTGTCTAGGACACTTTGAAATCTAAAATAGTCAAGTTTAACACATGGCAGGGCATGAGAAAATATTTCATCACAAGGATTATGTGAGGTTGCCAGTGATTAGAAAAGAGGAGTGCTGATTGGAGAGCTGAATTTTAAGCAGTGCTTTGAAGAAAGGAGAATATTTCACAGATGAACACAGAGAAAGGGTAAAGGCACAAGGCCAAGAATGTGAAACGATAAAAAAAGAAATTAGATAAGAAGATAGAGATAAGCCACTGCACTGTGAAATAATAGTCTGGGTCTTGGTCCTGGGTGGAAAAACTCCAGGTATGAAGGCTGGGGAGTAGTGCAGGTAGAAAAGAAGAGGTCTTAGGACAGCTATGTTTATAACTTCAGCTGTGTGATTGTTAACTGCATTTTTCTTGGTCTCCAAGAGGGAAGTGTGGGAATGAAAGAAAAGCATGAGTGGTATGCTTCACCAAGGACAGAAAAGGAGGAAAAAGAGTCAGAGGTCTGTGAATCAATGCAAAGTGGAGCAGTGGGATCTGGAAGGAAAATGGGTGCACTTCTGGGAACAAGAAGTGTGTTTGAAATGCAGGTCTTGGTAGTGAGAGCTCCCTGTATTGAGACGGAGGGGGAAGAAAGGTCAAAACTCGATGCCAAGGTAAAGCATCAAACTAGGTCACAGGAGAAGCATGGATGAGATACTTCAGGAGAGAAGGTGGATAGAAGGAAATATGGAGACCAAAATCATGATCCAGCCCAACACCAATACACGGAATAAGATTAGAGACTGAGGAGCCCCTGCAGAAAAGTTTGTCAGAAAATGTCCAGGGACACCTTCTTCAACTTTGTTCTGTCAAAGACATTGTTCACTCTGTCTTCTCCAGTGTAGAGAAGCCAACTGCTCCTGCCTGGATGTGGCCATTGTTGCTTATCACAGAATCATGGAATGGGTTGGGTTAGAAGAGGCATTAAAAATCATCTAGTCCAATTCCCTGCCATGGACAGGGACACCTTCCATTAGATCAGGTGTATTTCCAAAACTACAAGTCTGTGCTTTTCCATTCTGTGCCTTACCCTTGATAAAATTCCCCTTCAGATAAATCTACACCTTGCAGAAACCTTGATGGCTTCTGTTGAGCACGACTGTTGCTTCCCTGTGCTACCCTATCTGTGTTGACCTGTCTGCCCCTTGCTTTATTCTTTGACTGTCAGTCAAGTAGACCCTCAGGCTGACCTTCTGGGTGCTGTAAAGATGCAGGAAAGCCATCTCCTGGTGTAGGTTTTCCACCCTGGCAGCTGACACAGAATGGGTTATCATCCTTCTCTTGGCAGGACTTGTGGAGCTCTCTCCCTTGGGTATAGTAATGTGTCAAAAAGAACACCTCACCTTTATGTTGCTAATTTATACAAGAACCTGAATTAAAAATTAGCATCATGATGTGGATCCAGGAGCTGGTTTGGAGCACCTAGCTAGACACAGGATCTGAGAAATGTCCTGGTTTAGCAATGTAAATGCAGGAGTAAGCTGTCTCCAGCAGCATCAACGTAACAGATCTACCAGCAATTGATGAGTGGGGAGGTGGGTGGATTAAAGACAGAAATAAAGAAACCCATTAAAAAATTCAGTGAGTTTTTTTTCCCCCTTGTTTTTTTTTAAATGCGTGTGCTTGGTGCAACAATTCCCAGGAAAAAAAAAATGAGGGTATAAAAACAACAGCCTTTCACAAGCCAAAATTTGATTATTATTAAAAAAGCAAACTCCTCCAACAGCAGCTGCTGTTTTATGTGTCAGCCTTAAAGTACACAGTATTAAGAAACTTACAATTATATTTAGCAACTGCAGTGTGAGAAATGACACTCACTTTTAAAATTTTAAAGCTTTATTCAACTTTAATACAAGACTGAATAAGGAAAAATACAGTGCTGGGAGCATTGAGCTAAACTGCCAAGTGCTCGTTCACAAAATGGCTGCTCCAACTTTTGTACCTTTGATGTTGCATCAGGTAACCCTAACCCCTCCCAAAATCTGCCAGTTAACTCCTTTGCCATCCATTGGTGGGGACTGCTTTCTTGCAATTTGATTGAAGGTCAGGTGTGGAGGCCAGAAAACCAGCCAAGGACAACCTTGCCACACTCCCTTGGACAATCAACCTGTAAGCCATAAGCTCCCTAGTTATGGTGAGCAAAAGGATTTCCCCCAGAATGGTTTGTTACCCTATGTTGAGTCTTCATAGCCCATTGGTCTTTCCCCTTTTTTCTATCCCCATGCCTTCATCCCATTCCTTCCAGTGTTCTGCCCTGCCCCTCGCTATTCCTATATAAAGCCCTGTTCTCCCTGCCTGTTTGGCTCTTTGTCCCAGGACCACCTTTGAGGAAGCTGCTTCATAAAGGCTCTCCTTAGAACTCCAAAACGAAGACCCCATCTCTTCTTCTTCACCTGCATCCTCAAGGAGCTGAAATTGTCTGGTGAGAACGTGGACATGCCTGTGTCCCCAGGACATCCTTCTGAGGATGCTTCTTTGGGAGGGTCGCGGCACTCTGACCAGCGCCCTCCACCACGACAGTCAGGTGTTGCCATGCTGCACCCCTCAGAACAAGCCTGCCCTCCCCTCAAATGCCCTGACTACCAAGGCCATCCTGTGACAACAATACCAGGGGGTGGGGAAAGGGGACTATGGGAGAACATATCACAGTAACATAACTATACATCAATAAAACATGCACATATTTATATCCTAATTTCAAGAGCCTACCATCTCAATACCTATCTGTAACAGCAGTAATCCAGTTAATTTTTTAAATAGATGTGCACTTTATCTTTTTTGTAAGATGTCCCTGAGCAGCTGCAATATTACAAAAATGTATTGTCATGACAAGGAGATTAGAGGAGACTGCTTGGGGTGATGGTGATTAATTACTGTTTGATTTACAGTCTAGAATGTAGTAAGGGCGGCTCCTCGAGTCCCTGCGGGGGTCCTGGCTGGCTGTGCACACTCAGCTGTGGGAACCCTCTCCCGATCTCCGAGGGGCAGGAGGGCGGCTCAGGCTCTCACCTTGGCAGGTGAGGCAGGAATGCAACTGCAGTGGAAGAAGGAGCGGACCTCGAATGGAGGGATCAGTCCAGGTTTATTAATGCCGGGACCTTGAGCCCAGCATGACCTTGCTTCGAAGACCAAGCTCTGGGCTCTCAGGTATCTTATAAAGGGAGGAGGGAACAAAGATAGGGAGCCAGTGGGG
>WBNO01023360.1:0-22418 GCA_013400575.1 Peucedramus taeniatus
GCGGGAAGGCGGCTCCTCCCCGAGGAGCGGCGGAATCCCCGGACCGCCGCTTCCCGGGACGCGCAGGGCGCCCGCAAGCCCCGAGCGGGAAAGCTGCTCCGTGCCAGCGGCTCCCAGGGGCCGCCGGGAATGGGGGATCCCCCGGGCACCCCGGCACCCACCGAGCTGTCCCCGGAGAGGGGCTCCAAAACAACGCAAGGATGCTGTGCAAGGGCCGGCGGTGCCGCTGCCGCGGACGGGGCTGTTTTAAAATTTATTTCCTCGTCCGTGTTGGTAGCCAAGGTAGCTTCACTATTTCGTTTCGGGCTAAGGCGGTGAGGTACTGATATAAACTGAGAGAAGATCAATCAGTTCCCTAGAGAAATCAGTATTGCACGCTGCCCATATATAGCCTGCTGTACTTTGCTTGCAAGCCGAATAAGAGCAAGCAAGGCTTTCCTTTGGCTACTTCCACTCCACTAAATTCTAGGCTTTTGTGGGTTTAACACAAAACCAGAACAAGGGAAACACACTGCAGGTGAAATCCTCCAAATTGTCAGCCTGTGGAATTGTTCCCATTGATACTGGGCTCCAGGAAATCCTCCACAAGGGTCAGGACAGGATCCCAACCCACAGGAGATTTTGGCAGCCTATTCTTTGCTTCCTACTCAGAAAGAGAAATTCCCTAATTTTCCATCTGTCTGGTGTGCTGCTTGCATGGCCCGGTCAGAAAAATTCTTGAAAGTCTTCAAAGTATTTGTTTTGCACTAGGTCATGTCTACTCTAAAAAAAAAAGGCTTTATTTCAGTTGCTGTCCTATAAAATGTTAGTTAGGGCAAGCTGTGAGCATCTGCTGTGCCTAAGTAGGGCTTATTAAAAAATTCTGGTTCTTTCATACAGGTTTTTCCTCATCAGGCCAGCAAATATGAGAAATACCAGGTACTAGCTATCATGTTTTAAAATCACACCATTTTGCCAATCCAGGCAAAGCCTCAGGGAAATTCTCCCAGATTTTGTTTATCCACATAGTGCATAAATCTTTTAACCACTCCATTTGCCTGAGGCCACATGGGGGTTACACACTGCACATAAGCATAGGGAACATGCCGTAGCCTTAGGCAATCTGAATTGTTGAAAAAATTGTATGTAAACAGTTATAAACAAGTTTTCAAGATCTCTTTTAAATAAGCAATAAACTAATCCTTGTCATAGACAGATAGGCTCCCATGTCTCAGCTGTATAAGAGCAAATTGCGTAAGACTGTGCCTGAAATACCTCAGTTTAAAAGCACCATCATTGTGTTCATGTGAAAATGAAAACAAAGACAACCAAATACTGAGGAGGCTGATCAGCACAGATAACACTAAAGTACACACAAAATAACCAAAGTCCCCAGTTCTTGGTAACATTCCTGTTTGGGTTGGGTTTTCAGAGAAAGCATACCTGTACCTGCCAACTCAACTCCTAGGTGCTCTTGCTACAAATGTCCTAAATAGAACCAGTTTCAATGGCTGTCCATAGACCCAGGACATTCAATTATATGCAGAGAACTTAGCCATGAGTAACTTTTTCCCATTCTCAAGCTGAGAGCTAAACAAAAGAGCTCTAGACTACACATTTTTTGACCCAAGGAAAGAGGCCCCGGAAAAATAAAAATTGCAACAACATATAAACTTGGAAAACCTGCTTGACTAATAGGAAAAAAAAAAGACATCCCAGCAATCATCCTGACCCAATCTAACTTTCAGCACTGCATGGTTGGTAAGACAGCCACTAGCAGCTGCCCCAGCTAGTAGCTGCACCCTGCTCCCAGCTTATAATTTTGGCCTGGATGTGTCCTGGTGAGCTGGGGGTTAGTATTCAGGCACCAGCAGTGTTCCTTCTCCAGGCAGCAGCCTCAGCACTGGCCACCAGAGCAGCCACTGCCACTGCTGCCTGCAAGTCATGGCTCTACTGCCCACGCCAGCCTCTGAAGTCCTGGCAGCTGCCGTGGTTTGACACTGGCCAAACGCCAGGCACCCATGAAAGTCCATTTGCTCACCCCTCTTGCTCTCAGCTGGGCAGAGGAGAGAAAAAAATTGAATGAAGGGCTCAGGAGTTGAGATGAGGATTGGGAGAAAACACTCTAAGGGCAAAACAGGTTCACATTTAAAGGTATGAAGCAAATTTATAATCAACAGAGTCAGAGGAGGATAATGAGAAGTAAAATAAGCCTTTAAAACACCTTTTTTTTTCCCCCAGCCCCTCTTTCCTTCCCACCAACAGCACAGGGGGACAGGGATTGGGGATTTTGATCAGTTTGTCACTCAAGGTCTTCTTCTGTTTGCTCAGAAGAGGAGTCTTTACTCTGATATGCCATGGGGTCCCTCGCATGGGCAGTCTTCCCAAAACTGCCGTGGCATGGGTCACTCATCCACAGGATGCAGTCCTCTAAGGATAGGCTACTCTAGCTTGGAAGCAAGGGCCCTCTCTCTCTACCTCTGGAAGCAAGGGCCCCCTCTCTCTATTGGGTCTGCCACTGGATCACAGCTTTCTCTGGCATCCACCTGCTCTGGTGTGAGCACTTTTCCCATGGGCTGTGAGTGGATCTCTGCATCCCCCATGGATTTCATGCATTACGAGGGGACAGTTTGTTGTACCATAGTCCTCACTTCGGCTGGCAGAGGAATCTTGGCTCTGACACTTGGAGCACCTCCTCTCCCTCTTTTTCCCCACTGACCTTGGCGCCGCCATGTTGCTGTCCCTCACATGTCCTCACTTCCTCCTCTTCTCTGACTAGAAGAAAAACTGCTGCTGGTAGGTACCATTGCCAACAAGCTCCACTAATTCAAAGATTCCTGCAGGATCCCGCAGCACTGAAAAGGTGATCTCGTCTAGGTTCTGCATTGGGGAATTGCTCGTCATGCTTCTGCTACTGCTCGTGTGGGCAGTGGCAGCCGCTGAGGTGCTGGTTATTTTATTTATTTTATTTTATTTTATTTTATTTTATTTTATTTTATTTTATTTTATTTTATTTTATTTTATTTTATTTTATTTTATTTTATTTTATTTTATTTTATTTTATTTTATTTTATTTTATTTTGTTGTTTTTTTGGTTTTTGTTTTTTCCCCACTCTGTCTCCCATCTTGGTTGCCCAGGGCTCCTTTATCTTCGACATCAAAGCCTCATAGGCTTCTTCTCACACTTTTCTTGGCCCTCTATCACTGAATACAAATTTAGACCCACAGACCTTTTAATGGGATAGCTGTAATCCAAAAGCTACAAACAAGCATCAACTGAGATGCACTCCACTCTAGTCAGCAGCTGGCACAGCTTTTCTGCTGGAGGGAAGAAGCCTGAGAGAGGCTCATACACCTCATGAGTGAGCCCTTTCTGTGGTCTCTGGCCACTGGGATCTCATTAGAAATGGCACAGTCAAATCTGCAGAGCTCATAAACACAGAAATATTTTTTTTTGTGTTCCAATATATTTATAATAAGCAAAAAATATCAGGGCGTTTTCTATAAATGAGTGAGACTTCAAGGAGTAAATAGTAAGCTATGTAAGCAGAGTAAGCTGAATCAATAACAAACTGTTCTCTGCTTCCAGTCACTTCAGGAAAAACCAAAAGACTGCAATGGGCAGTAAAGAGGAACGTGTGGACTCATTCTGTCCAGGCACTTACACAAACTACATGAAGTCAAATCTACAGATATTATCGGTGTCCTGAATTTCAGCAGAAGAACTATCTATGACAAATTTTCTGGTTTCAACTCCTCCTCCTCCCCCAATTTTTGTTTTTAGTAAAGAGTATTTGTGCCAAGACTGAAAAATGTGACAGATCTCTATCTCAAGTTCCAGAAGAGTAGAAACTTGATATTTATTGTATTATTGAAGAAAGAGAATGTAAACAAGTAACTAAAGACCACTGTCTGTCTGGGTAAGTCTGGAGTGCTCCTGTTAGCCAGTTTACTGCTGTCCACAAATTTTATGCTATCCTTGTCAGCAGAATAGCCAAGCTGCCTCTGGCTATGTTGTCAGTTGAACATCTATTAGCTTGAATCCATGTGGGCTCAGTACCTTTGGCAAAAATACCAATATTTTCTGAGCATCTTATGTCACTACCTAGTGCTTATCTAAATCCAGGAAGGCTTATTAGCTCACTGCTCAACCAGGTAGCAGCATGCAGCATCTCCTGGATATGAACCTTTGGGGTTAGTGTCATGGCGTAAAAAGGATAAAGGAACTATGGGCAACACAGCGATCAGTGGAGGAGATAAGGAAGGTAAGACATGGGGACAGCACCTGTGTCACCTTTTTTCTCACAATATTTAGTAGCTTCAGAAAGTGTTCTACCACTGGAACACAGCAGTGAGTATATGGGATGCAGATATCCAGTGGCAGAGCTGGTTCAGTTCAGCAGGGACCCATTAGCTCTGGATCTGTGCCAGTCCACCGGACCCATGCTGGCATAAGGAAAAGTCCTTAGGTTCTCTCTCCTGCTATCAAGTCCCTCACTGTCCTCAAAGCTTACTTGTCAGTTTGCAGGCCCTCATAAGTACTCAGACGTGTTTTGATTCTGACATTGTGCCCCAGCTGATAAGGCTTCCTGAGACCCACAGCTGTCAGAAACACAGTTGGTGCAAACAGTCAGATCCTGCAGGATCTGTGAGTCTGAGCTCTGTGCTTTGTTAAAGTGCTAATGCTAGTAATAGATGAGCTCTTTCCCAAAAGCATTACAGCCATGACCACTAGGAGAAGGTCCAAACCAGCTCTGCTCTTCCTTCCTTCTCCTGTCATGTATCAGTACCCTTACCCACAGACTGCACCACTGCTGATTTTTGGCTTTATGCATATCCAAAACTCCAACACACCACTTGTCTAAACTGGAAGCATGAGGACACTTCCCATGCCACCCAGAAAACCGGGGTCAGGATTTTCAAAACCTGCATGAACTATATACATCACAGGATTGTCCCACTTCTCCTCCTTTCCACCAGATATCACTGTAGCTTCACTGCTCCATTGGCATCTCCAATGTACAGCTCTGAAATTACAGACTCCACACTTTCTTTACAGACACAATTTTTGTCTGTCCTGCAAGCCTGATAGCAATTTCTGCATCTGAGAGGTCTGTCAGATACACAGAGGTGTCAAATCTACAGACACAGTTAAAGGGTTCCTTCTTTGTCCTGGGGAATTGGGGTGATTCCTGGGGGAAGGATTGTGAAGGACTCATGTCCAGAATAGCATCAAGCTTCACCCTCTTTTCCACACTGATACATCAGCAAAGCTATTGCAAACAAAACCACCAAGGATATCTGACTTTGACCACTGTACACAGAATTACTGCTGTGCTGTTGATAATACCTATGTTTTCATGATAAATTCCTTGCCTTTAGGTTTACAGAGTGTGTCAACAGTGCAACTAATAAACAAGAGACAGAGATCAGGCACCAGATGAACTGAATGCACTCAAAAGTGAGAATTGTGTGTATCATATTGGATACCACAAAAGCCACAGGAGAAATGTACTAAGGGAAAGACTGACGCACTTGTCACAGAAATACCCCACATATCTCTGTCTCTGTATTTCCATTCCTTCTGAGTAGTAAGAAAGCCAGGATTCATTGACTTTGAACTTGGACAGAAAAATAAGCAGCGTGACTCATCAAAGAATTGGTTTGTCCTTTCTTGTGCAGTAGAGTTCTGTGTGACCAAAGGAGATCCAGACAAAATGGGTAGGAAATAGGTAGAAATTCTGTATTCTGACACAGTGTTTGATTACTATCTAATTCCTCCTTAGCAAAATATTCCCTAGAGAATATACAAGCTATACTTAACTGAAATAAAAAAACTGTTCAACTATGATTCTGCCAATAATTTATTGTAGTGACAGAAAAAAAAATTGACTTTGAGTGAGTATTCTAAATTTTAAACAAGTTTTATTGTGTCTTTTTCACATAATCATAAATCACAGCAGATCACAGAAAGGCTGAGGAGGGAAAATGTCCTCTGGAGGTTGTCTGAGCCAAGCCCCCTGCTCAAGCAGGGTCACCCCGACACTCTTACCTAGGACCATTTTCAGATGGCTCCTGAATATCTCTAAGGAGGTACATGCCACAACTCCTCTGAGCAACCTGTGACACTGCTCAGTCACCTCTACAGTTAAAAAGTGTTTTTTGATGTTTGGAGGGAACCTCTTGTGTTTCAGGTGGTGCCCATTGCCTCTGGTTCTGCCACTGGATACCAATGAAGAGAGCCTGATTAATCTTTGCAGCCCTCCTTCAGGTAATTATATACATCGATAACATTCTCCCTTTTTCATGTGTATCTTCATTTGTTTGCTGTGTAGTATACTCTTTATTATCTAAATATAACCAAAAAAACAAATTGAAAAGCTGGCAAAGCTAACTTCAGAACTAAGTCCACAAAGCATGTATGAATGGTCATTAGCTATGATCAAAATGGTTTGATGATGACTCATATATGCTCTAAAAATACTTGGTTTTATCCCAAATGGTAGACTGGAAAAGAGTAAATAACAGATTCAGAAAATGAGTCTTCAGTGCATTGAAGTTCTGCTGGCAAGTGGCTTGTAGCAGTTGCCTTGTTCTTCCTGCATAGCAGGAATACTCTGCTCCCCATGAGACAAGCCCAAAGCCCAGGATGAAGGAGGCCCAGTAGAGATGAAAAGCAGCACAGTCCGTGCCTCAAACCCTCTCGGCTGGCTATGAGGACAGCGGGGGATGACTTCTGGAATGACACCACTTACATTCTTTCCACACTGTCTGTCAGGGCTGGACTAGAAGATAAGAGGGATGTGAAGAGAGCACTCAAAGCCCTAGCGGTGGGTGACTCAGAAACGACAGCATTCCAGTTGGCATGCAAGAGGGACTGCTCAGGATGCTTGCTCTCTTCTTTGTCTCACTGCAGTGGGAGGAGACCTTCTTGGGATTAGCAGAGGAGCAGTCCACTCCTTTTCATAGGCAAAGATCTGAGCCATCTGTCCTTCCTCCACAGATGATCACAAGAAACAAGTCAGCTACTGGAAGGGGAAAGAGCTCTTTTCTAGAAATGATTTCAGTTTCTACATGGCACAGGCTTTTGTGAAGAGTTTAGGAAAGATGGCACATGTCATAGAGAAAAAACACCAGAACACAGAGGTCAGTTGAAGAGCTAGACACACGTAGAGGTGCTGGTAGCAGTCTGCAGGTTTCAAGAGCTGGTTAACATGTGCCTCTGGAATCTGCTCAGGGACAGATCTCATGCTATATTTTGAAAACAGGCAGTAAGAATGTAGTAGAAGTCTTACAGGTCTGCCTTTTGTAATGCACAGTGAATATCTCCCACTCCTGCTTCCCTCTCCCAACATCATTAGTGAAGGTAAGATTACCAGTGGCAGCATTGAGAAGTACCAGTTCCAGCCACAGACTTTCTTTGTACTGGGAAATGGAGCCTTGAAGGTGGAAAGCTTCCAAATTGCTGCAGAACACCACCAGAAATCACCATTGCTTCATTTTTTCTTCCTGCTGAGACTTGTCATCCTTAAACCTATGGGGAATGCCATTGCACAAGGCTGGCACTGCTAAGGCTAGAAAATTTCCCGACCATGACTGCCACCAGTGACACAATCTGCAAAGCTCTTCGTTCAAATATGGCTAAGAGTATTCTAGTGCAGGTCCCCTACCCTAAACAGCTTTGCCAGGCTGTTTTAATTAATCTTGTCACTCTTTGGTGTATTAGCCTCTCATATAAGGAATAAACAGGAATTAACACAAAGCAATGAGCAGCTTGGGGCTGTCTAATTCTAAAGAAGTTGTTGTATCTTATCTTGAAGAGTCTTTTTATGGAAAATAAAATCATAGGTTATTTTGAAAAGCTCTCCATAACCTTTGAAGAAAGAGAAATTACATACAGAGTTGAGTTCTGGTTTGGGACAAACATGTACTTTGCCTTCTCTCCAAATATTTGAGTGTAACAAAAAAGATTTTTTAGAAGTCTGCAAAGTATCCACTGGGTAACTTTATAAGGCTTTATTAAAGATAGATAGGAGCACTTAATTCCTGTATTGATTAGGTTTTTGGAATATTTGTGTTCCCCAGCCCCTATATTCTCCAGGAAAACAGAAGTAAACTGCTTTGTTACTCTCATCTTACCTACCTTTCCACTGAAAAAATGAGCCATGCTGGACAAGCATCAGCCTATCTTGGTCTGGTCACGAGGGAGTGCTGGTTTCAGGTAAGAGGCTACTGGTGAACTGAAACAATGCCTAGTTTTAAATACAAGACTGCCCAAAAGTGAACCCAAGTAGGGCAGCAAGAAGGATAAGAGCTGTAGAAACAATGATGTCTGGGAAAAGACAGGAGACTGGGGTTTTTTTCTGTTTTTTTTTTTCTCTTTTGTAGGAGAGACTTAAGTCCTACATTAGGGCTTAGAATGGAATGGTGATCACTTATTACTTGTCTTTACTGAGAAAAGGACCAAAATAAATGGACTTGCTTTGCAGAAAACGATAATGGGAAAACTTTTAATAGGTTAAAAGAAGCACTTAAACAGGATGAAAAAGGAATTTCTGAAACCTTGCAGTCAGTCTGCCATGTGCCCATGGTCTGCATACAACTGCCAGTGTCTCGGTGCAGGGGTTTGACCTAGAGAGGACAATCTCATTAAAACTGTGCACCTCACCTGTATAGAGTGGATGGGCCCTTCCACAGCAGACGTAGTGATTAAGGATGGCCTTACAGGAAATAGCTCTACTCACTTGTGCCCTAAACAGCTTTGATCACTTTCTTCCCAACTCATTCTTCCCTGTTCTTCTTCAGGATTTCACTGCTTTAATCCTTCTCTTCCCTGCCCACCCAGAGAAGAAGATGGATGATGAATTGTAAGAACAGGAGGTACCCTCTGCAGGCAGAAGTAATGCATGCTAAGGAGCAGGACTTCAGGAGGCAGCTGCACACTTCCATCTACAGCAGAGGAGGTTTGAGTGTGAAACGAAGCCGTCTCCTCGCCGACGTTCCCAGCTGAGCAAAACAAGCATGACACATGAAACGACACAATCATGGATTGCTCTTTTCAGATCTGTAGAGTATTCCTACTTCTGTGTTTGAGGCTTTGGTAGTTATGTGCCAACTGCATCTGTCTTCCCACCAAAGATTATGATTTCCCAGCAAAAGGAATGCCCAGGAAAGAGGACATGGTTGGTTTCCTGTCCATGGTCAGTTAATACTGGAAGAAAAGGAGACAAGGAGCACCTCCCTTTCCTAGCTGGAGTACCTGTAGAGGAACAACTGGTAGATGTGTAGGAGGTGGACCAGATTTTACTTTCAATAGTGGGTAAAAAGTTGCTTAGGAGACTGGAGTTCCCTCCAACAGAATTCCATTACTTTCCATTACAAACCCAATTATTAGATAAACCCCTACCTGAAATTGTTTCCCCAAATAAAAAAATGGAAGTTCAGTAACACAGCATAACCACACTTGCCATCCAATCAGTTTTAAATGACTCAGACTGGTTGTCTGTGCTGAATAGAGGCCTCCTTGCCTTCTTCTTTACTCATTTTCCCCTTCTGAATCTACATGATGACCATGGAACTTTGATCACCATGATGACTCCTTAATTGAACATAACATGGTATTTCTCTAAAACAAGGTAAGTTCAATGACTGTAATCAACATCTACCTTTTCCTCCAATCCAAGTCAAGTCCACATCAAATAGGACATTTGCAGTAGGCCTAGTTTACTAAGTTTCATTTAGTTTACTAAGTTTCATTTTGCATGCTAATCTGGACAACATCGTGATGAATAGGGAGATTCACTTACAAAACACCAGCCAAGGAGGAGAAAGAGGAAACCAACCTTTTGAAAAACAGCATCAGGAAGCAAACAGGATCCACAGTAACATTTATGGCATCTCTATAACCCCTGAAGCCATGCAACAATGGTTTCCTCAAGAAAAGTGGTGTTCCTATTTTCAAGAACTTCCCAGTCTGTTAGTTCCCTGCAGGCAAGAGCCAGCCCAATAACTTTGGCCAAACATATGAGCTTCCTGTACCTGCTAAGCCATCTGCTACCCCATCACACAGACAACTTCAACCTTCCTCTCCTTTACAGTACCCAATGTTCAGAAGCCATTACCAGACGAGTCAGACTAATGTTAGATAACAAAAGCTAGAGTTACTCCATAAAAGACAACCTATACTTTTTTGTCTAGAGTGTTCTTCAATTTCTCCCCTCTACTCCGTCACCAGTGAGGTCACACAGCATATCCAGTTTATCTTGCAAAATCCACGTGTACTGTTTTTCAAAGGAAAGCTTTAAGAACAAGTGTGAGAAAATAGGCAAAACACTTCATGTAACTTGCAGCAAACCCAATAAAAAAAATCAAAATTTTTCCTCTCATCCTGTTTTCACAGGATTGCAGAAAGCTAAAAAACCCAAAAAACCCCAAAACAAGCAAACGAACCCAAAAACCCCAAACTCCAAAACAAAACAAAAAAACATCACAAAAGCTAATATAACTGACTGCTTTTCCTTCTTCATATTCACCAGTAGCTGCTCATCTCAAAATAGGGCATATACTCTGGGAATGGGAGACATTTTAGCATGCCTAACTTAGTCTGCCATTTGAGCACACTTGACATCAAGTACCGTGTTGTGGTACAGCACTGCACCCATGGCACCAGCAATTTGCCTGCAGTACTACCTCAAAAGGGAGACTTAGAGACTTACATGAACTACTAACCTAAACCAGTTGTGCCTTCTCTATTTTTCTTAGCCAAACTTAGAAGCATTCAACATCCATTTAGGGTCTTCTGCCACAAATCAAAGCAAGCTAAAAGGGAAGTTACCATTTTAAACCATTCTTAGCATTTTATCACGTTTGAGGAGAGAGAGGTTTCCCACCAGCATCCTATGTGATACCACCTTCAAGACTGGAATACAAATCTAAGTCCTACAAATATCCTGCTAGATTTAATTTCAGTTCTTTTCATGAATACTAAAGCATTTCTATTGAGCACAGCACACTAAACACCTAAGGTTAGAGCTCATTAGTAAACACCAGCTGGCTACAAGGCTACAGCAACAGCATTTCAGAGAAAACCCCATTTTACTGCACATTTCTGGTCACTTGCATTAGCACCAAAAGAAGACATAGCTCCACAGCAGTCATCACAACTGAAGCTCTGGCTGAGCATAAAGAGCTACACTTGATCACACAAAAACTGCATGCTTTTATTACATTCAGTTGAAAACTTCAGTCATCTAATGAATGAACAAACTCAACCATTAGATAAACTCCTACCTGAACCTACTTCCCTGAATCCTAAAGGGAAGTAGTACTCTCATATGGGGGGTGTGGAGGGGGGAGGGGGAAAACCACTGATTTTCTACCAACTTGCTCTCAAGAGTTACTTTCAAAATTTTAAACTTTCAAGGCAAGTTATGAAATCCATACTATATGTAAGGACAAAGGTAAGATTCAGAAATGCAAAGTTGAGGAGGGTCTTTTTTTGTAAAAGAGTAGGCAGAAAAATGTTTAAGCACTCCTAGATTCCAATGATCAAATGAAAACAGAAAATAAAGCAAGAAAGTGCAATTCAGACACAACAGCATACGAACTATTTCACTTTTTAGTTCAACTCAGCCATATCTGGGAATCACAACAAACCATCAGATGGCATATTTCCTGTTCAAATAACTGGTGACACAACACAACGTAGATTAATTATAAATAATTATTGGTAAAAAAATAGATATCTCAAATGGAATTGCACAAATTGCTGCACTAAAATTTCTGGGAGTGTATTTCCTCCAAAGGTTCTACAGAATAGCATTACAACCAGAACAAAGATTTAAGCCAACATTGTTCACTGTCCCTCACTAACTATATCTGTCCTTAAAAGTTACAAGAATGTGAATAACATTAGCACATCCTGCTGGAGCAGGAGGGGAAGAGGGAAATGGAATGCACCCTGTCATTTTACCTGTTAGTCAGAAATCTGTTTCTCTTAGTTCAATTGCTTAGAACACATGAAAAGCACAAGTTGCTGTGACAATATTATAACTACTTACCATGACTTTTTTCTAGTATTAGCTTCTTTCGCTAAGAACCTAAAACAAAACCAGAGTTCGCATGTGACTTTCTGTCCTTAAATATACAGGATGAGCCTCTTAAGGGCAGAGGTGAAGAACAACATAAGCAAAAGTTCTGAAAGTTCAAAGTTATCAACAAATTTGCAAAAAGAGCATTATTATGTGCTTCTCACCATTAGTATAAATCTGTGACCATGGTATTATGTTCTGCATCACCAAGCAATTTTTATATATACGCCTTTTTAGCAAGCAATGGTTAACTGTAAAAGGAAGTGGATTCAATTTTCAGACATACGTACCAAAATGCTTAAGACCTCTTGAACCTCTTACTCCCAAACCAGGAAAACTAATCTGCACATCTGGACACTCAAAAGCAAGCAAAGACTTTCCATTTGCAAAAAGTGGCATCTAAAGGAGATTTAAAGAGAGCTCTTGAGGAAAGACAGTGAAGAAAACTATCAGAATCCTGGTGAAAGGTAGATGAGCTTCGCACACCACAGTGACTCTGGCAATAGTCCTTGATGGAGGCCTCCAAGTCCTATGAAAGACAGAGGGAGACAGATACGACCTCTTATCCCATTCTGCCCCTGTCTAAGAATCCAGCACTAAATCCCACTGCTGCCCAAGGTGATCTCTTGCCTCAGAAGGATATGCAAACCTGCTCCATCCACAGGGGCAGTCACAAGAGTGTAGTCAAGGACTGGCTTGCCATTCATGAAGTCCTGTTGCTTCATGGGAAGTATGGGAGGGGTGGAGGGAGAAATGTGAAGCCTGTTACCACTTTTGGGGTTAAAGTGAACCAATGGTATGGTTCCACCATAACGTTGTGGTATGGCCAAGTTGCACAACCTAGGAGTCAACAGGCACACACTGGCAAATCCTTCTGGAGTTTATCAGATAGTCCTGGTCATCACACACAACAGATGCCTGCCCCTGGGATAAAGTGATGATGCAGACAATCCTGTACGGACAAATAAACTGGTACCCTTGGTGGTATTGACACTGTAATGCTTGTTTAAGGTTGCAGATGTGACATCATAGCATAAAATGATGATCAAGGATTTGAAAGTAGCCAAAAGCACCACTTGAGGCAAACAGCACTCTTGGCAAGACTCCTGTCATGTCTCCCAGCTCTGAAATTGGACAGGATTGTTGGCGTGGTACACTCATTCAGATCCACACTTTTAGGCATGGCCAACAGAAGAGATGTTGATGACAGACAACAAGTGCCAAGAAACAAGATTGATGATTTCTCCTGAAAGAGTGCACCAGATAGCTGACGCCTGACAAGACTTTGCAGAAATGGGAGATGGCACTCTATCCTCATGCTCCAACATCAGCCAGCTTCCTTCCCCTGAGAACACTTGTCCTGTCGGCAACATTTCAGGAAGATAGTAAAAACTGCTCTCTGCCTGGGGTTGGTATGCTGATTTCAAAGCTCAAATGTGCCAGAAGAAGTTCCTTAGGATTCCCTAAGGAAAAGACTATATGTTCCTTACTTCACTCTGTTTTATTGCTAGAATATCAGAATTAGCACCCCAGTGAAAATGACTGAATGTGAACACTTGCACATTCTTCTATGTGTCTGGTTTTATTCTGGTTTGTCTCCTTTATTTCTGGAGGGTAAAAGTTCTGCCTCTTGCAAGCTTAGAAAAAAGACAGCAATATCCCCCCAGCTCTAGTGGTGAGAATATGGGAAAGCAAGGAACAAAGCCAGAACAGCCAGAGCTGGAGAAATAATTGTAGAGGTCTAGTGCCATCCAGTTCAGCTGACCTGCCACACCAAAACTCAAACACTTCATTGCCTTTGAGATAATTTCAGGATACTCAACATGAGACCTGCTAGTACTATGCATCCTGTATTTACAAAGGGTGCCAAAATTTGTCCCCAATACCTAATGTGTCCACCAAGGAGTTAAGGCAATTCCATAATTAATTGTATTAAGTGTGTTTTATAATTAACCATAAAATCTAGAAGTATTTCATATCTAAAGGGAAAAATCACATTATTCCCCCTTCACTCCCTGGAGTCAATCAAATCAGTCCCTGCATCTCCCCTGCATTAGCTTTCTGACCTAGCCATGGCTTCTCCAGCAGGGCTATGTACCTGGCTTTCATGGGCTATCCCAACACACCATGACCCCCATCACAGAAACCCTCAAGACCAGAGCACTGCACAGGGTAAGGGTTTATTTTCTACAAAATACATTTTGGATCACAAAGGAAATCACCTCACAAAAAGTTTCTGAGTTTTCAGTATGTGTCACTCTTTGATAGTACAGTTATCAGTCACTGTCTCAAGTCTCTTATAAATCACAGTGAAGAAGATGGCAAAGGAACAGTGAAAAAATGCTTTGGCTGTATTTTTTCCATGGAGCCTTGTACTGCCAAACACAAGCTTTTCACCTGTTCCTGAAATGTACTGACCTGCTGAGATAAAGAAAGACCAAACTTCTGGTTTGAATGAGGAAAGGGAGGCCTTTGGGACAATCTGTAGAACTTTTCAAAGTTGTCTCTGAAGTAAGGAAAAGGTAAAGGAGGAAACAGAGAATGAAAGGCCAAGGATGACAGCAGAGGAAGGTGAAAGTATTAAACTTGCTAGATGACCTGGCAGAAGAGGGACTTGAAATGGTTGAATGGTATATGGCTGCTAAAAATGCCAGGTGATACAGAGGTAACATGGCATATAGCAAAGCTGAGCAGCCAAACCTCATGAGAACTGGTGTCAGGCCCCAGACAACTGGCTTGGCAAGGTCTTTGACAGGGCTCATGGTTGTTCACATCCTCTGAGTTAGACACATGGGAGAAATACCAAAAAGATATCCTGAAGTGATCAAAACAACCAAAAAGACTTTACTGGCAACTTTAGAAAATCAAGAAAATTTGGCAAAAAGTTTAGTGCAACATTCAATTATCATACAACACCTCTCAAAGAGTTAACTTGGCCCATGCAAATTAAAGAACTCTGAGCCCATTCAATTTAAGTTACTCAGAAGTTCCAATAAGAGGAAATTAGAAGAGTAAGAAAGAGAAAGAAAGACAAAAAAGATACAGAAAAGCACACATACAGCTACCAGCTCCTGGATTCCAGATAGAAATTCCAAGAAGAGGTAGGGTCAAGATGTCTGATTACCTCGTGTTCAGCCTTAAATACCCACTGGCCTTCATATCTGCTTCCTATCTTCTAAGCTACAGTATTCCCAAACTGGATTTCTATCAGCATGTAAGTGTTTAAACCACTACCAGGTTGTTGTGGTTTAACCCCAGCTGGCAGCTAAGTCCCTCACAGCTTCTCACTCACTCCGTGCCCCAGGAGGGTGGGGAAGAGAATGAGAAAAAAAAGCATAAAGCTTTTGAGTTAACAACAGTTTGATAATTCAAACAAAAATCCAGAAAAAATAATAATAATACTGATGATTATAGTAAGAATATAAATAATGAGAGAGAGAGAAAAAAAACCAAACCAAAACAAGAAAGACATGAAATACAAGAATTGACAAGCACCTGTCTCAATTCTCCCCTTCTTGAGGGAGCAAAGTGCTTTTAGATCTTAAAATTGGGTTGCTGCCCTCTTACAACCCTGAAGAATGCAGTTTACTCCAATAACTTCATTTTGTTTGTAATATTATCTCAACTTCTCCCTTTTCCCTAATTTTAACTTTTACTGTTAGCACAGTGCATAATATCTGCACTTTTGGTAACACTCATATTTTAGGAACAAAGTCATGCCCATGAAATACCTACAGCCAAACTATCATCTGGGGGAAAATGAGACTGTATGGTACTTCTCACCAAGATTTATATTTTATGGTAGGATAGGCAAGAAGCTGTTGATTGTGCAGAGCTCTCATTCAGTTGTACAATCCCTCTATTTCTCAAAATCCTCCATGAGGAACCTGATAGGTCCAGGTACTCAAACTGGGCATCAAATTACAGTTTACAGTAGTCAACATTTCAAATTCAACAAAAATACAAAAATGTCCTCACGTGTTCCTTCTCTTTCTTCTCCATATGTACACAAGCATACACAATTTGTAAGTGCTGTTCTGAGAGTTTGAAATTCATAAGGACATCCAGAGCATGAGCAAACAATTGCTCTGCATCCACAGCATAAGCCAGCTGTGCCCTATCCTCAGTTTCTGGGCTATTGCCCTTTGGAAGGGGACAGTTTAGGCTGCTCCAAGTATCTCAGGAAGCTCTCCAAAGAAGAACTGAGAACTGAGCTAAGGACATCCCTGACCAGCACCACCTTTTTGCTCATCCACATCACAGCCTGGCACTTGTTCCCATATCACTCAGCTTCATATGACAGAGGTTCCTTAGTGAAACAGCTTCATTTGCCCTTCTCAGGTAGTCTCTCCTTGAGGGCTGTAAAGAAGGAGCAGGTTAGGAGAGGCAGAGAATCAGTGGTGGAGCACTGTGGGATTGGTTTTTGCCAGCCACACTCACTCCTTATGCCTGCACTGTCCAAGTGAGCTGTGTGCAGGGATGAGATGCACTGGTGTAGTTTCATATCAGATCCGTGAGCTTTTACCTCATAGAAGAAATACCCTCCATCTTATGCACGACTCAGAAAAAGATCAGGATGATTCCCCTCTTCAATGTGGTTGGTTTTGTCCCCTTTGATTTGAGCTTAGGCTCTTTAGCAGTCCTAATCCTCTACTGGAAAAGCTCCAGAAGACTCTGATGAATGTGCAATTCCCACTTTATCAGTCAATGCACCAGACAGAGGAAGGCAGCAGGCAATTTTCTGAAGAGAATGTGGTTACCATACTGTCATAACTCAGAGCCCAAGGTCAAAGGAAGAAGCATTTGTTGCTCCTCTGTTATTGCATCTCTCAGGATGAAACATTTTGGATGCTTACCAGAGGGAGTGCTACACACAGTCATGAAAGCTCATGGGCTGTGCAACACATCATATTCTTCATAGATGTGTCAATAGAAGTGTTCTCAACTCTGAGCCCTCTATAGCTATAAACAAAATCCATGTACTAATACAGTGATACTTCCTCTGTACCTAAATCAAATGGTTCATAAGAACTTTTTTGACAGCATAGCTTTTAATTTAGTTACAGAGCTGTGTAGCAAGCATGTTTTCTATTCACTGGAATATGTTATTAAAAATACTTATTTATATTAATATATATTTTTTCTAAATGTGTTTTCCTTTGAGCTTTAAAGTCTAGGTTTCAGATTGCATGCACCCCGAATTTCTGTAACAGTGTGGAAAGAAAGCATATTAATATCTTTCAAGTTAGACATCTGTTTAGAATGTTTTGTGGCCAGGCTGAGTCTTAAATCAATTTGGTTATAAAAACAAATACTTTTTACAGTATTAAAATAAAAGAACGGGGATGACTTATTGCTTGTTTTTAGCAATTGACTTGTCTGAGGGAAGATGGACCATGTGGAATGAACTGACTTAAAAATGCACTGACACCATGCAGTCATTTACTGATTTTTTTATAAGCAATAATGACTTGTAAGGGCTCTGCTCTGTCTGTTGGTTTAGCACTCTCTTTTAATACTTAGGGAAATCAAGTTTGTTTAGCTGACTGTATGATTTTTTATAATAAATGAATAATATGACAAAGTATACTTGGTGTCTCATAATTTGTTGTTATAAATATTTTCTTATCATTTCTTTTCTGCTTATTTCTATTAGGAAAATAGGGTTTAAATTTCTAAACATTTTTTTCTTTTTCTCCAATCTCTACATGGCTGAATTAAATGTTTCTCCTCACATTTTACTGCAATTCTCAGCTTCATATGGACTTCTATGTAAGATAGGTCAGAGGAATTGGTAGAAGCAGAACTGGAGCAGACAAAAGATAGAGAAGGATGCAAGGAGTATCTTGTTATAAGCACTCATTCTTCTTTTGAGCTCTCTGCATTGAAGACACTTCATTTTTCTTTTTCATCTCATTTTCTTCTGGTAGCTTGTAAAGGTGCTTTTGAGCTCCAGGTCCCCACTCACACTTTCTGTGCTAGACACCAGGTCTTACCCCCACTAAAGTCAACTTTCCCCTTGGCGGAGAAGTGAAGACAAAAGTTTCAGTTCCAAGGTCACTGTCACTTCCAGAGTGATGCTGTCTGAGACCTCAGCTCTACTGCTGCTCCAGGCACCAGAGAGCAGCAGTTTCAGCCTTTTTTTCCCCAAGGTTCCCAGACAGGCTTCTCGCTTAGCAAGCAAGCAAGGAGTGGTCCCTGCATTAAGGCAGCAGCAGCAGCACAGCAACCAAAGTTCTCTCTTTCTCTCTGCAGCATTCAGAAACCTTCAAGGAAACATCAGCCTTACCAACCTGCAGCCTTCTAAGGAGTGGTAAATATAAGCAAAAGTAGCTCAGACAATGAAATTTTTGTTGCTGTGTAACACACTCAGCTGAGGTTAATAAAGACAATCCTCAGAAGTACGTAGGTTTAAAGAGCTATACTAGCTAAGCACAACATAGAAAATTAAAAGAAAAGAAAAGGAGCAAAAAAGGAAAGAAAGAAAAAAAAAGCCAAACAAAACCTAAGCAAAATATCTGCAGATGCTTTTTTAGCTGTGATTTCACTTCTTCTGCATTTATTATGATCAGTTGATTAAATTGGGAGTTAAATCCAGAGAGAGGACAGCTTGCAGTTTAACAAGAATGCTATCCAAACATCTCATATGCCTTTCCCCCACCTTGAATAGCATAATTCTGAAACACTATTCAAAGAAAAAAAGTTAATTTGAAATTGCTTGAAATTTGCTTGCTTGAAATTGCTAGCTCTGGCAATCTGGAGAGTGAGTGTATTTCAATCACTTTGTACTTTCAGAGTTTATGAAAGCAGTATGGAAGGAGCAAGAAGCAACTAGTGTTGCTTCATGAGGAAATGCTTGTGTTTATGAGAATATTAAGAATGTCTGTCTCTTTTTTCAAATGCCGTGTGTTAGTTAAAGGATCAAAAAGCAAATTACATTGGCTCAAAGCTCTCTGCCAGTTTCCTGTGTACTATCACCTTCCTTCCCAATAGTCTAAAAATAATGGGGAATATTAAAAAAACAAGCAAAAGGACACAGATGAGAAACTGGTTAGAGTCAAAAAGCTGCAACACTAGAGATAAAATGGATGTTCTGAGTACATAGGTGCTTGAAATAATGCTGACCATAAGAAGACAGATGAAGACTGAAGTCAATAATTATTTGTCTTTTCCAGAAAAGAAATGGGGTTATATGAGAAATTGATAGCATATGGTCTTGAAAATGAAGGTGTGGATGAGTTTAAGTTCAGTGTTCAAATCAGCCTTTTGAATGAACACACATTTTTCAAGTAGGAGTTTGGGAGAAAGAAGACTGATATTCCAAAGACGCCTGCTTTGAAACCGCATTGAGGAAAATTTTATGAGTGGGTGAAGCAGCTAAAGTCTCTGGTGTTATAGACTACCAGTGAGTCTCATAATGGCCAGACTGGGGAGTTTCTTTAATAACTCTTCCACATTCCCTGCAGGAAGGAGCAAAGGAGGAGTAAGGAGAGCAACGACCCGCTGCATCTATGGTAAGTGATGGAACTTACTGTTCCATTTACAGTTCCATTTTAAAAATAGATGCTGGGCAAGTAAGCAATTAAAATTCAAGAAGGAAAACAGAAGTATCTGGCCGTTGTTCAGTAAGCCTAACTTGTATAAAAATGATCTGCACATAGCTGGTATAAGTATAAACAGTCAGCAGCATGAGATTATGAAAAACAATTCTTGCCTGGCAAGTGTAATTACTTTTAACAAAATGTAAAATCCAGGGAGTGAAGAGAACACTGCACAAATATTCTCTCTGTAGGCTTGGTCATTCAGCTGTACATGGAATAAGCTCTCATAAAGCATCTGAACCATCATCTTTGGACATATCAATGCAGACAGGTGCAAAAGAGTCCAAATTCCAAGCTGGACATATGCTAGCTTGGGGCCCCAGCCCCAGTCAAACAAGCTCAGGAAGAGATTTGCTAGAGCGACCTGAATACCATGTGGTGACACCATTTCTAATTCAAAGCTGGTTCATGTCTGGTCAGTGATCTCTGATCTCTGATGTGCCTTCACACACCAAGACACCTCCCAGCTCCCTGGCTCTCCTCTGTGGCATTGAGTTCACCAGGAGGAGCAATGAACAATAGCAGTCCCATGACTGTCTCACCATTATCCAGCACTTTCTGGGTTCCATCCCCCCACCCCATAATTGTCTTCTGGGTAAATCACTCCCTGTCAATGGCCTGGCAGCAGAAGCACCATTGTTCCATCTAGTGGAGAGCTATTCAGTGTTGATGGCCTTTGATTTCTCTTTCCAAACATAGGCTTTGACTCTGCCAGATAGGATTTTGCTGGTATGGTTATGTTGGCAAATCTTCCTAACATAAGCACAGTCTGTAGTCCCTGAAGATTTATTGTGGCCCAAGTAGTCTAACTTGCATTCAATCCTGTGAAAATAATAAGTGCAGAAAATACCAAAGCCACTCAGAGAAGTCCAATATAAAATATATACACTAATTTACAGCGAAGGTTGAAATCGTGAATAGCATTCGGAGGAAAAGTAAATAACGACATTCATAGTTTGGCACAGACTTGCTGCCAGTGTGTCACATCCTGATGGATTGGGGATATGTCTGTGTCAAACTATGAATTCCATCTTTGCTTTCTGAATGCCATTTACAATTGCAACTGTCCATGTGGATTATTGCATCTATTTTTATAGCAAAGGCTCTGTCTGGGAAGATGTAACAGAGCAATCAACAACACTGACTGGTTCTATTTTGCTGGAACAATAGTGTTCCTGGGAGCTGGGCTCTTCCATCTTTATGCACAGGACAGGAGGGCTGGGGCCTGGACTTCCCCTCATCTTGAACAACGTAGGCAGCAGAGAGATTGAAGTTGATTATGTGGGTCCATTTGTCAAAATGCAGTTTCCCTGGTAAAACCAAGATGTGAGCAGTCAAGCCAAAGACTTAAGAGTGATCATGAGGTCAGGTGGTAGGGAACTCCAGAGAGACAGCTCTGAAGAGCTGGGAAAGCTGGGAAGCCATAAAGAGTGCAACCATGGAGACTGACCATTGAGCTGGGGCCGCCCTCCTCACCCACTGTCCAGGGTGAGAGAGGAGAAGGATCAAGTACTCTCTGGTGCTCCTGTTCCTCTTCTCTTCTTCCCCGGTAAATTAGTGCAAAAGCACTGCATTTTCACTCAGTCTGTACCACAAGCAACCTGAGAGTAGAGCTTCGTATGGATAAAACATCTATTAGGTCATTCAGACGAAATGAAAGGAAGACAGTGTTTTACAGTGAGGGTTGTGAAACCCTGGAACATGTAATCCAGAGAGGTGGTAGATGCCCCATCCATGGAAATGTTCAAGGTCTCTTTGGATGAGCAACCTGATTCAGCTGAAGATGCTCCTGCGCCTTGCAGGTAGGTTGAACTAGATGATCTTTAAAGACCCCTTCCAGCCAAAACTATTCTATGATTAGCAAAAGCAGAATTCTTTGCTTTCCTGTATTACACATACAGGAAAGTATTTTATTTTTTTCCCCCTATATTCCTGCCATTATACTTTGATAATTGACCTTTCCTGGAGGACTGCCTGTGGATATAAATCACAGACAGCTGAGGCACTGAGTCTGGGATGAAGGCAGTGGGTGCAGGGCACTGCTGTCTGATGGCTGGTACCTATCACTGCATCCTCATCTGAGGGGACACCTCGGCAGTCCGGGTCTGAGGAGCAGCTGACAGTTTGTCCTTGCAGCAATCAGTCCCAGAAATCTGCTGGGGCTTCAAAGTTTGGATCTCCTCGCTGAGGACTGGCACCTCACGAAGGAGAGAACTGTTTTACACTTTGTTACCTTGAATTTTCTGCATCAGCCTGCTCTGGTTTTGTCTGCCCTCTCCTTAAGCCTCCCATATAAGTGCCACTTTAGGTACTTACCGAACTCCAGCACCTAACACCACTCGCAGAAGGCCTCGCCACTTGACTGGGATCCCCTGCCGCTTCCAGTACAAACCAGAAATCCGTCGGCAAAACGTTCTGGGGAAATAAAATAAACACTGCTAGTTAAAGAAATTATCCCAGCTGCTACTCGGCTTCCAGGAGAAGCCGGTAAATGCGGTGCTGTACAGAAGGCACCGGTGATGCCGAGGGAGCCGCGCAAGACGACAAGCGCGGCGACCCCGGGGCCGGGCGGAGCGGCAGCCGGGGGGCAGAGGCACCGCTGCAGGGGACACTGAGGCCGTTCGAGACACCCGCGAGGCGGGGGAGGACCCGCACGGCACGTTTCCCTTTAAACTTTTCGGGACAGCCGGGCTGCGCGGCGGCGCGGGCAGGTGCAGCGCACCGCGGGCAGCGGGGTCCCGGCTCGCCC
>WBNO01023360.1:22614-112986 GCA_013400575.1 Peucedramus taeniatus
GCGGGCAGGACAGGCTTCAGCCTGGGCTGTGCGGGGGAACCGGCGGGCTGTCGGCTCCGGCCGCCTCGCCCCTCGCTGTCCCCGGGGTGTCGGTGGTCCCTGAGCCCGTGTCGGCGGCGCTGGGACCGCAGCCGCGCTTCTTCCAGCCGGGCGCCGGTGACGGTCGGCAGCTCCCAGGCGAGAGCGCCAGGGGTGCCGCTGCCGGCCGACGCTCGGATGGGTGATGCCCAAGCGGTGCTTCTCTGTCCCGAGGGCTGAAACCGGGACGGCGGAGGTCTCCGCCGCGACACCTTGGCCACATCCTTTCCACTGACGCTTCGAGAGACCTTTCGAGGGCAAAGCAAGTGAACTAAAGTTTCAGATTGACTCTTTCGAGCCCCAGGTGCACTCGCTTGGAACTGGACAGGGTGGGTTTGCCTTAGGGTCAGCCAGTACTTGACTTGGAAATAATTTTGAGCATTTTATAACTTCTGCGCTACGCATTCTTGTTGTGTTTCAGTTTGACATACCAAAGGCTGAAAAAGCAGTGAGGAAAAGGCTTTCGTGCTTTTTCTGACTTCGTGTTTCTTTGTTTAGTAAACAAGAATTTTGTTCGTCTTTGGGTGAAGCTGCAGTTTTACATTTTTTAAAAGAATAATTTAAACAGCATAAAACCAAGTTATATCATGTAAAAAACTTTTTTTCCTGAAGACAGACACAAACAATGTTTGTGCGTCATTTAGTGAGTTTCTAGGAGATGGACTATTTAACCAGAAAAAAAAAAAAAGGAAAAAACCCTCCAGAAAAAGAACCAAGACTATGCTTGACGTTTGGTAGTTGAAGGTTTCAAAAAGACAGCAAAAACTGGATTTGAATACAACTGATTTATCTGGTTGGATTCAGAAGTAGTCTGTTAAGAAGAATGTTGATGCACATATGTTTGTACTAGATAAAACAGTTCTCTTTTATGAACACGTAGAGAGCGTTATGATTCAGAGCTAAGACTAAAAAATTTCATTTAAGTGAGAGACTTAATGGCTGACAAGATCAAATTCACTGGCAAGACACTCGGTTAATTTGCAACCAAGAGCAAGAATTTATTTCCGTGAAAAACAAAGTACGTTATACTGTAGATATTAAGATCCAGAAAGAGTTTTCAGCTAAGGTTTTGATGGTGACTTTAACAGTGTTACTTCTGCATCCTCTGCCAGAGCACAGGCTGAGACAGTCCTCACTTTTCACTGCCACATCCACCACATCTCTGTGTCTGTATATGTTTGTGACAAATGATTTTTTTGCCATAGTTGACCATAAAAGTGTGTTCAGGTGTTCTTCAGTGTCAAGGAGAAGATTAAGATTTTAGGGGTTGTGTTGGACTAGTGTGTAAACACCCCCAGCCCCCAGGTCTGGAAGCACAAGGCTACGCAGTCTGGAGGGTAAAGGTGTACGGAGGGGGACAGTTTTGGGAAGAGTGGTGGGGAACAAACACTCGTATGCGGAAAAGTCGGGTTGTTGTGGTTTCAGTATTTTAATTTCAACTCAGCCGTGGGAGGGGGGAAGTATATTATTACCTCAGCCTCCCATTGATTCAGATTTCTGCTCAGGAATTGTAAGGAGGAAATGCATTTCTAGGCCCTGCTTGCAATGCGAGTGCTTACACAAACCAGCCAGCCGCTCTAATATTGATTCATCGGTTTCAGCGTATAAACAGATTTAAACTCCAGCGAGGAGGATTTAGTACTCAGAAATTATTTTTCCGTTAGATTTTCTTTCTTTCTTTTTCTTTCTTTCTTTCTTTCTTTCTGTAGGTATATAAAAAAAAATAGTAAAGATGCTTTCAGTATCAGGAACTGCCCGCGTGTAGTTAAACTAGAACTCAATACGGCTCTTGCTGTCCTGTGTTTAAGGGGTTTGATCCAATCGCAGACCCCGCTGAACACAGGGGCTCTGCTATTGAATTATCGAAGTCCAGTGCCAAATCTTTCATTAATATTCCTGGTAATTACTGCTGACTCATGCTGACATGTGAGTTCAATTAGCCCCAACTGGAATGTAAAGGATGTGGGAGTGTCTCTTTGTGCCCAGAGACAGCTAGGACAAAGCAGATTTTGGAGGAAAATTCAAGGAATTGCCAAGTTTGGGTAGGAAGTGTCAGCCAGGGCTTTTCTTTTTACAGTAATGTTGGAATAACCATTAAATTTGAAGCCCAGGAAGGGGATGTTGGATAACATGGACTTGTCTTCACTATGGAATAACTGTAGCCGTAACTCAGACATTGCTTTTAATTTGAGTCATGTCCACACACACAAACTTGTTGCTGAAGAGTGTTGATGTTCTCAATTTGAGTTGGCTTACCCATGAGGACTAAGCTATAGCTCAGATAACCACAGTTCATCAGCTGCTAACCCAATCTGCCTGAGTGGCACAAGTGGGATTTTGCTCAGCCCTTCCTGCTCCCACTTGAAGGGGTTACCTGGAGCGCAGGAAGCTCCAGCCTGCTTCCCTGGTAGAGGCAGAGCACAGCACGGCTTGGACGTGAGGTTGACAATGGGATATTTGCCAATGTGAAGGTTCCCACACAATCACTGCCTAACTGCCATGTTTGTGACAGGTCACTGGTGGTGGACGTTGTCACCACACGGCCATGGCAGAGCGGGACAGGAGGACTCTGCAGCAGTCCAGCGCTTTCTGGTGCTCGGAACAGGGCACTGCTGCAACAAGGCATGAGAAGCAAACAGATGTCTTTGCCCCAGAAATTAATTTCCTGTCAGTTACCAGCTGGTGCAAAAGGTCATTTATATGTCAGAGGCATATGCTAATATATATATATATATATATATATATATATATACACAAATCCAGCAATACTTGGCTAGCCGAAGTGGGAGCTGCTGCTGCTTTTGAGAGAAGCAGTTCATTGTTGGCCCTCTATGCAAATTGCCACTAGGAAACTGCAGATCACAGTTTCTACAAGCATTTTGAGGTCAACAAAGAAGGTGGACATGATGGCAAATAGGCAGCCTAGTGTGTACCAATTAGACCTTTCTTTTTTTTTCAAGTTTTTTTCAAGACCCAGAATTTCTGAGTCTGCATGAAGAATGAAAATTTCAAGGTGTTTTGCAAGGATTTTGACGGAGAATCAGGAACCAGATTAACATCTTGAGACAGAAATGCTTTAGGAGCATGTCTCTGTCTGTCCAGAGCTCCCACAGAGCCGTTCGCAGTCACGTCGGATTTATTTCAACTTACCTTCAGAGTCTTGAACTTTGAGATTTCAGTAGCAAGTCCTGTCTGTGTGGTACTGCTGTCAACATATCAAATATGTCACAGGTAACTACAAAACTCAAATTGACGGACTTACAGCGTTGCACAGGTGGGGTGGAAAAAATTATGCCAGCATAATGCCGACTAAATGCACCCCAAATAATTATGAACCCCCAAGGCTCCCTGTGCCAGTGTGTGATACAATCATTTCAGCACAGACCTGGGAGAAGCTGTTCACTTAAGTGCAACCCTCAGGCTCACAGGTGTGCAGCTACAATCACAAGAGACCCAGTATATCTCTTTTACCTTGAAACCTTATTCTGAATCTCATCCTTTCCCTCTGAGAGGTTCCATCTGGTGTGCAGTGACGGGGCAAGTGCAGGATGGCTGTGTAAAATCGTGCAAGGTGGCAGTGCTTAGCTGCCTATGTCAGTGGAAGGTCTTCAGTATGAGCATTTGTGAACAAAGCACTTAGTCTGTACCCAGGTACTTGTCTCATGAGGGCTGGACCATACTCTCTATGCTTTTGAATTAAGGCTGCATCTGCAGGCAACACAAATAATTTGCATGATGCAATCCATATGAAGCTATGACTGCAAAACATGATGTTTGCAACCGTGTTTGTTCTGTGACTATAGTGCTGCCTGGTACACCAGAGCTATTGCTCTGTATTCAACAGCAAAATCTGTGCATTCACTAAATAAGTTAGATATTTATTCCTTACTCTTTAACTGTATTAGTATTGATGCTCGATGGTGGTCATTTCAGTATGTTTACCTTGCTGAAAACATGTGCTCACATAAAATCAAATTTTGTTATTTCTTAGGACTGTAGAAACCCACCATTAAGAGGGTTTCTCCCTCTTCTGTAACGTTTCAGCTGAAACAGAGTGAAGTTGAATGCGTGGCAGTTTTAGGGCCACTGTATCACTTTCCTGGCTGCTCTTTGCTACATTTGGTAGGGTACAAATCCCCAGGAGTCACGGTGCTAAGTAATCTCTTGAACTTTTTTCTTCACTGAAACTTCAAATATTATGTCCTCACCTTACACTCAGGGCAGCATTATTTGGAAGGCAGCTCTTCTTTGCCTCATTGTCTCTCACAGGGATTTGCTTCTCCAAAATGTGTTTTTCTGATATCTGAGAACTCCTAGTGCACTTGTCAGATTGAGTCTCCCTCTCCTTGTCCTAAAATGAGGAATCATTCGACAAACATTGTGCTTTCTTCTTGTTTCAGGCCATTTATAGAGAAGTAAAATTTGATGAGTTTGTTTTGTGGGCAAGGAGTACAGGCAGTAGAGATTTTGGGGGGTTATAGTGAGAGGAATGCTGTTCAGGTTGGTGCTCCACAGGATCTGTCAGACTGTTCCCTATTTCATGAACGCCTCCAATGAGGGGCCAGAGCATGTGGGCATTCAGCCTGCAGAGGTCACCAAACAGGTTTCAGGCACTCTGGAAGATAAAAGTTAAATTCAGAGTGATTTTTGACAGTCACAACCTCCAGAAAACCAACCAGAATACGAGTCTGTAAGGTTTAGTGCAAAGGTTTTATCTTTAGTCAGTAATAAATCATGTACTGAAATATAGCATGGGGAATGGCTAAGGAGGAAAGGATGTGGAAATGTGGTGGTTCACAAGCTAAACATGAGTCAGTAGCATTGCACTGTTGTAAAAATGGTGTGTAAGGATATAAATGGTTTTTTTCTGAGGTAAATGAATCTTTTTGTATGGCTCAGCTCAGGTAGGTCCTCAGCTAGAGTATTGCACTCATTTGGGAGCAGGGTACTTGAGAAAAAATTGCAGATATAATTAAGATCCCAGAGGAGAGCAAAAGGGATTATCAGATGTGTAAAAGCATCACTTACAAAAAAAGATTAGAATAGATGTTTAGTCTAGAGACAAGAAAAGTAAAGGGAAAGAAGTTAAAAATCATCAGAAATGTAGGATTAGCTGCAAAGTTAATTGAATTTAAACTGTAATTTAGGTTCATGTCAATTAGGGCAAGAAATTAAGACAGAATCATATGTTATGTTGTGTTGTAAGGAAAATGTAGTTTAAGATGCTTAGGAAAAAAAAATTGTGATAGCTAAGTGCCGGAATAAAATCTCTGGGGTGCTCAAAGAAACTGTACTTCTTCAGTATAAGCATCACTGGGGAGTGGTTTAACAGCTGTGTTGTTACATCTATGATGGCCTAAGCCTGTAAAAGACTAGAAAGATGTGGCACTTTTTTATTAAATCAATTGATTTAGCTAGAAAAAACAGACAAGTCTTTCATGCTCACAAGCCATTTCTCAGATATGCAACCTCTGAATGGTTTTGGTACAGCTGCTTCTGTATGAAGCAGGGAATGATGTTCTGTACAGTCTCTTGAGGGTCTTTTCAGTCCCATTTGCAATGATTAACAAAATCTTTCTGTCTTGGGATAGACGGGTGTTAAGGGACTGGGGAGGGAAGGCAAGCTATAAAAGCAGATGAAAGAGCTCTCTCCTACCCTGTAATTGGGGAGATTCCCTGTGATTTTCACTCCATGAAAAATGCCTGTTTATTACTTTTCAGGAGTGGATGTGAATCAGTAAATCTTATACTAGCTTCTCCATAAGTGTCAGGTGGTTCTGGATAGTAACAAATGCTTTAAGACAAGTGATATTGTGATAGGATGTGATGTAATAAAATGTTTGCTTTTTTATCTTAGACACAAATAAAATTCTAGGAGTTTTGAAGGCAAATTTCCCCCCATCTATTGCCCTAAAAATATAAAGTGAAATACTTATAGTCATGACTTGTTTATGAAAATTAATATTTTAAAATCTAAAAACGCACTATCAGAACTTAAATGAGCATATAGAAAACAACACTGCTAGGATTATTAATGAGAAATATTTTTTTTTTAGAGTAGTAACAGATCTAAGTAATATTAGAAGAGAGTAGTACTGTAGGTAACTTGAAAATGTATTTAAACGTATTTTTGTCTCTGGATGCATGTCTCTAAAACAGTAAAAGTATTTACAATAAAATGTTCCAGAAGTTGTCAAATAACAAATGAAAAAGGGAGGTATATCCATAGATCTCAAAACCATAATGGGAATATTTTGCTTACAAAGGAGAAATTTGTGTTTCTGGAGAGGAAAACACAGAATCATAGATCACAGAGTGCTTTGGGTTGGAAGGGACCTTAAAGATCCTAATTCTTATCCCAGTGCCATAGGCAGGGACACCTTCAACTAGTTGCTCAGGGCCCCATTCAACCTGAACCTGAACACTTCCAGGAATGAGGCACCTACAACTTCTCCAGGTGACCTGTGCCAGTGTCTCAGCACCCTCACTGTAAAGAATTTCTTCGCCCAAATTCATCTAAATCAGCCTTCACTTTGAAATCATTACCCCTCATCACTGCATTCCCTTGGGAAAATTCCCTCTCCAGGTTTCTTGTAGGCCCTCTTCAGGCACTGGAAGGCTTTTGTAAGGTCTCCCTGAAGCCAAGTGCTTCTCTCCAGGGCTGCCCTCAACCCATTCTCTGCCCAGCCTTTTTTTGGGGCTGCCTGACCCCCGTGCAGGACCTTGCACTTGGCCTTGTTGAGCTTTGTGATGTTTGCATGGGCCTTATACACTGGTAATTAAGGGCCTGCACTGTATTTTAGTACTTACCCCAACCAAGGTGATGGAGTAGTGCCTTGTCAGCACAGCAGAGAAAACCAGACAGCCTTTCAACCAGTATAACTTGTTTTGCTACATTTACATAAAAAATATTGGCTACATCAGGTTTTATTTTTACTTTTGTTTTCAGATTCAGTATCTGAAAAAATAGGAACTTTTGGGTTTCCATTCTGATTTTCATGTACTTCAATAAAATGAAGACCTGCAAGAGTTGAGCAAAAGCTTGACAACTCACATGGCAGCCTGGCTCTTGGTGTGTTTTCCCCATCTGTGACCTGCTTCTTTCAAACGAAGTGCTTTTTACAATGGTGGCACAAACATTTTAAAACACTGAACTGCAACGGTAATAATAATAATAACAATGTCAATTTAAGCATCAAGCCAACATAACTTTCAGAGTCCCAGGAGAAATACTTCATGTTTCATTTCAGTTTTTCTCTGCATTCCCATTTTCCATCTCAAGCTTTGAGAAAAACACCTTTTTTTCCCTCCCTGAAAGGTTATTTGGTTTTTTGTTGTAGTTTTCTGTTTTTTTGGTGTTTTTTTTTAAATTTTACCTCTGGATCTTCAGATATCTAAGCTCTACTGAACCTCTGTTGTGGGGCTCTTGTAAGTTCATCCTCAGTTACACTTTTTCTTCCACTGAATAACTGAGTAGGAACAACACAGAAGAGCATAGCCTGGAGAAGAATAGGATTGCATCTCCCCAATAAGCTGATTTTGTATATATACTAGCTGTATTACTGGTTTTCCTGCCTGCATTCCTAGTCCTACATACATTTCATAACTTTTAGAGCAGTCTCCATTTTGTTGGCCTTAGATCCAGATCTCTTTTGCTTCTTTTCTTTGCAAGAATGCTATGCTGTGTTATCCTGGTGTCACACAGGCTCCTCTGAGTACAGGCTGTGTCTCTGAGCCAAAGACAGCCACTTCTGTCTCTTTCCACACTGTCTCTAGTGATGCAGAAAAAAAAATGCAAATATATGATACCAATGAATTATATATAATCTATATATATATGGAAAAATAGATACACAAAATATATGAGCTGTCACATATTTTACTCCTGTTCATCGCTGGAGTGCAACTAAAATCTTTTAAGAAGCCTTTTGTAGAAAAAAGTAGAGAAATCAGGGTGATGAGAGTACAGTTATTGTGTAGGACAGACTTTTTCAAAAGACTTGGAACTGGATCTTGGCCCACTTGCAGAAGAGCATCACCATCTCACTGGCTACTGTGGAGAGTCTTCCTGAATTTGATAAGCAATTCTGTCCTGATGAAACTGCCATTTAAGTTCCATTTTGGCTTTACAGCAGAAAACTCCTAGGAACGGTTGCTGGTGATTCTGTCCTATCTCATCTATTCAATCCTCTGACCTATCCATAGCCCCCATTTGTATAACTCAGGGTTTCCCATTGCGCTGTTTGCATTTACTCCAAAATTGCACTGCTGTGGTGGGTTGACCCTGGGTGGATGCCAGGCACACCAAAAGCACTCTGTCACTCCCTTTCTCAACTGGACAGGGGAGAGAAAGCATAACAAAAGGCTTGTGAGCCGAGATAAGGGCAGCAAGAGATCACTCACTGATTATCATCATGGGCAAAACAGACTCAGCTTGGGGGAATTAATTTAACTTACTACAAATCAAAATCAGACCAGGATATTAAGAAATAAAACAAATCTTGAAACCTCCTTTCCCTCACACCTCCCTTCTTTCCAGCTGTACCTCCTGCCTCCAAGTGGTGCAGGGAGACAGGGAATGGGGTTATGGTCAGTTCATCACATGTTTCTCCATTGATCAGAGAGAGGAGACTTCCTCTGCTCCAAGATGGGGTTCTTCCCACAGGAAGAACTTCTCCAGCCTGAATCTTTCCCACAGGCCACAGTTCTTCACAAACTGCTCCAGTGTGGGTTTCTTCCCACAGAGTTCAGGAACAAGTTGCTCCAGCACAGGTCCCCCACAAACCATGGGGGATACTCACTGGACACACTCTCTCCACGGTCCCTGCCAGGAGGCAGCTCCAACACGGGGTCACAGCCTCCTGTCAGGCATCCACTTGCTCTGGTGTGTGTCTTCTCCATGGGCTGCAGGGGGATCTCTGCATCCCGGTGGATTTCCATGAGCTGCAGGGGCACAACTGCCTCACCACAGGCTGTACCACAAACTGCAGGAGAATCTCTGTTCTGACACCTGAAACACCTCATCCCCCTTCTTCACTGACCTTGACCTTGGTGTCTGCTGAGTTGCTCCTCTTTCATATTCTTATTCCTCTTTTCTCTGAGTGCAATTTATTCTGCACAATACCGTTTTTTTTCCTTCTTAGATATGTTATCACAGGGACACTACTACCATTTCTGATTGGCTTTGCCTTGGCCTGTGCATGGTCCGCCTTGGAGAAGCTTGGCATTGGCTCTGTTGGACATGGGGGAAGCTTCCAGCATCTTCTCATGGAAGCCACTCCTGTAGCCCCTCTGCTACCAAAACCTGGCCACACAAACTCAATACAACCACACTTCTAGTCTAGCTCTGAGGATGGATGCAGGATCATAAGCAGTCTTATCAAAGATCCTTGTCCTAGTACTTCAAAGAGAACCCAAACCTCAGACAGTTGAAGCGTGATGAAATGACAAGCAGGGTATTAAAACATAGGTGGTTGGGAGAATATCACCAGGAATGCCAGTGAACTTAGGAGAAGGTTTAGAGTCCTTAATTATATTTGCAATCTGTGGCTAGTTCTGTGACTCCAAGTAACATGTCTAATTTACCCCATCACAGTGGCGTGTGGGTGCTGGAGCATATACCACCTTATGGTGGAACAGGGCATGAGGGTAAAACAACCCAATAGGCACACAGTGCACAGCCACAGGTGTCTTGTGAAAAAACATGACACAAGTAATTCAAAGGGATATTGTTATCCTCTTTTATCTGAGGATATTAATCCTTGGCTTAAAATTGAAGACAAGCTAATGAATTGCATAAACTTGAATAACTAATTAGCTCTGGAAGCCTTATCATGACAACACAGAGCTAAATCTGGGCAGAACCTGTCTGAGAAATTATATGTACAGTTAACAAGCCTGCTTGAGTTGTTCACTGTACTGAGCTCTGTGTTGCCAGCATAAAGCTGCTCCCAAAACCTGAACCTAGCTATAGGTAGAAGACTGCTGAGCTGAGGCCTTGCTACACTACTCATTTGTGGTAGAAATATTTCATTCATTTCATTCATATCTTACTGGTTTTAGTCAGATTTGCTATGGAAATTATGCTTTCACAACATCTGCTTTTCTTGTGACCTGTTAGTCAGGTTCCAGCAAAAAGAACAAAGGGATAGAGATGTCAAAGATATTATGTTCCTGAGAGTTTAAAAGTGAAACATGCTACACTAATATCTCTACTGAGGGAAAGATTGCAATGCAAGATTGACTGTCTTGTTAGTAATCAAATAATCCATATGGTTTAGACAATATCCTAAATGCCCCAGCTGTAGAAAAACTTTTCATTGCTGCTCATGCCTTCCTGTGAAAAGTCCAGCTGCTGTGGCAATTTTATATTTTCCTCAGAAGGTCTGTGGTATAGACAATGGAAGACCAAAGCCAAGCCTGGTAGAAAGAGAGATCACTTTACTAACTACAAAGTATGGTACCAGACATATTCCCAATATTAATTTTTTTGTGTGTTTTTATATGTGCTACCATGTGTATCCTTCCCAAGTGACAGAGTGCATGTTAGAAGTTCTAAAAACAGTAGTATTTTTCAAACATCACTTAAAAAAACCCATCAAAACTGCATCTAAGCTTTTTTAAGAAGTTATTTATTTACATCCTCAAAGCTCAAAAGAAGTGTCCTTGAACTTAATTTCAGGCTTTCTTATATAAACATAAAAAGAAAGAAAGACTGATGAGACAATTCAGTCCCCTGATGAACTTGTTTGTGAAGGGAGAAGAATGATTGAAATTATTCTTTTGCTAAAGAAGAAGAATGTAGCTACATATCCATCCTGTAGCAAAGAGCTGCTCTGTCTTAAAGTCAAGCACTTACAAATTAGGAAACCTAGGAGTAAACATAAATTCATAAAACACTTAGATTGAAAAATACCTCTAAGAACATCGAGTCCAGCTGTTAAATTCCTCGCTTGTGTGGACAGACACTAAACTTAATCTCATACTAAAACAGAAGTCACATATTTTGTTTCTATTATCCTCATTCACCTCATTTCTATTATCCTCATTCACCAGCTCTGTACTACGCACTGTTCAAATTCTGTGCAAAAAAAGTGCTATTGATTTTGTCACAGACTGTTCAGTAGTAATTGTGACTTTAGTATTTAAGTACATCAAATCCACCACTGAGCTAATCTTTATTGTACTGCTGAGACATATGGGCTTATTAGAAGTGATAAACCTGAAATACTTATTCTCATTTGCTCGATGCCAGGCACTCAGGAGATGATTTTCCAGAAGACACAGCCTTTGGTTCATGCTCATTCAGAGCTCAGTGCTGGCTGCCTCCAGTTGCAGCACCGAGTGCTCAACACTTTTAGAACAGACCAAGGCTCCCAGAAAGGGAGGGCTGGTGTCTCTGATGTCCCAGGCTGTCATCACATACCTTGCATCCTGCAGATTGCTCAGATTGCAGGTGCTCAGATTGCTTCCTGTAAGGCAGGCAGTGAAGGCAAAGGAGCCCACAAGAGACCTGGAGGGGAGATTACAGTAGGGAGGTGCTGGCCACCTTATTTCTGGCAAACCCTCAAAATTTTCAATGATTACTTTGAATTCCTCTTGGTAATACAAAAGCAGTGCTCCTGAATGGTCCTTTTCTGGAGTGTTTTGGAGCACAGCATCTCTCTGCAGGGCTTAGGGGTGCTGAGAGTCAAGCCTTCTGCCACCCCTCCCTGCCTTGTCCCAGTCTGCTTCAGTCCTTCCCAAGGCTGACTCCTTGTTCCCATGCCTTATATTTGGAGTCCTTTGTTGCACCAGGATGAGGAGAGACAGTAAGAGGGGAGGTCTAGTGCTGCCTTTGCTGCTCGGAGGGGAGCCCTGTAAAGCACACAGGGATGCACATGCACAGTGCAGCTGCCTGTAGGAGGAATGAAGGGGATGACGTGTGCTCAGCTCAGGCAGAAGCTGTAGATAACTGTCAGACAACAACAAGTCTCCCGAGCACACGCAAGCTGGATTTTTTCCTAGAAGCTCCAAACATAGCCAAATTTGTACACATTTCTTCAAAGGAAATTAAAGAGAGATTTTACTTGTGTTTGTCAGACAACATATGATCCATGGTACTTGTAGAACACCCTCTCAAAATCAAGCATTAAATACTTTTTTTCAGTCTTCTAAAAACTCCTCATGTTTGAGATTTAGCCTTCTGCTCTTTCACTGGGGAAATAATTCAGGCAGAAAAGGAAATTTTAGGGCCAGAAAGAGCCACTGTGTTCTTGCTTCAATCTCATGTGAAACTGGACCATCGGACATCCTTCAACAAATTCTTACCACACAGGCCCATTAGTTTTGTTAATAAAAAAATAGTTTTTGATGAAAAAATGCTCAGTGATGGAGAATCCTCTACAGGCTTTGGTAAATTATTTTGATAGTCATTTAATTGTTATTTGGATTTAATTAGCCTCAAGTTCAGTAAATTGGATCTTGCTAGAAATGTTTGTTTCTTGTCACGAAATGTTTGTTTCCTACGTAATGTAGTTACTTATTGTACGGAAGTCCTCTGTTGCTGCTCTTCATGATAACCCAAACAGTTTGAGCTCCTGCACTCTGACTGTGGGGCTCAGTTTCACAACCCTTATTCATTCTTTGCTCCAGTTATTTTTTAAGTGGGGCAGCTTCAGCTCAAAACATGCTATTTATAAGGCTATCCAAAACTGTTACCATATTTTCTCCTAAGACGTGACCATTCATTAGAAGCAGAAAACTTGGCACAAATGTACTAATCACAATCAATTTAGTGAGAGCACGCAGGTAGATTTGTGCCCTGTTGATGAGCCATTGTGACTGGAAGCCTTTTTCCAGAACTGACCCTGCCAAGGTGGAAACACATAATCCTGAGAAAAACCAAGTCACTCTCCAGCCCCATCTCCTTCTTGCTTTGCTGGTGAAACTGCAGCACAGTGCCATGGCAGGGCAGGGATGAGCACACACACAACCTTCTCAATCGCAGGGTGTCTCTTCAATAGCTGTGCTGCTTTGAACCTGTGGTCTGCACAGCCCTTTCTTGTAGTTCAGGCATTGAATGCATGGTATGTGATTACATTTGGACAGGAAATGATTCATAAAATTTAGTGAAAGGAGAGATCATTGGATAATGTAATCTGACCTCCTATAGCTACCAAAGATTTTTTTTTTCCCCCTGAGTATGCCTGCGTTCAACTCAACTGTTTCTATTTCATTTAAGTGTAAGTTCTCTTAGGGTAAAATGCATATTACAAAAAGGCATCTAACAGTGGTTTCGTGACAACAGGATCCATTAAATCCTTAGTACCTTGTTCCAGTGTTTAAATGCCCATGATGTTACAGATTAATGCCTTATTTCTTATTTGGATGTATCTGGCTTCAGCTTCACTTTCTAAGTGCTTGCTGTGTTTCAGATTAAAATAATTCAGTACTCATATCTTCCCCGGAAGTACTTCACTTTACTCAAATCACCTAAATCTTTTTTCTATGCAAATTTCTTCAGCCTGCAAGAATTTATTTTAGCTTCTTTTCTCACTCTTACCAGTTTCTAACATTACTTGAAAAACACTTACATGGGAACTGTATGCTCTGTTCCAGCATCGGTCTTATCATATCTTTAAACAGATGTAAAACCACTTCACTCAGGGCATTAGCTGCCTTTGCAGCAGCTCCTCCCCGGCAGCTCAAAGTATGAATTGTATTCATTTTTCACTTTGATCCTTAATTCCTTTCAAGAATCACTCACATTTCAGGATGCAGTCCCTATTCAGTATCAATGACGTGCATTCCCTATTCTGAGATGCAAGTGTTTGCATTTGGCTGTATTAAAATACACTGTGAATAAAGAGAAACAGCCTTCTGGGCACTCCAGGTTGCTCTGTTTCACTGTGTCTTCATCATTATTTATCAATCTTCTAATTTTTTATAACTTTGTTAATATTATTGCCAATGAGTTTGTATTGAACCTCGATGTCTCTAAGGTCCTTCTAAAACTTCTTCTATTTAGTAGTGATTTCTCTATGACTATTTTTCTTTTTGTTCTGTCACTCGACAGATTATTTATTTGTGGAAACTCTGCACTGTAATGCTTCGTTGGGGCTTTCTGAAAGTAGAATATTGTGCTGCTAACTTAAGTTACTAACTAATACAAGTGAACTCCTCTGTCAGCTAGAGGTGATAACTTTTCAGTGAAGGTGCTTCACTCCAAAGAGCATGATATTCCATAGAATTCTGCTAAGTGATGTAATTCATCTTTCTTATCAGCTTTTCTGATATTTTGCTTGGGATGGATGTCAGTCTTGCCATCCAGTGGATAGCTGGATCATTATGTTTCCCTTCTCTGAATTTTATCATATAGCAGCTGTCTTTCAGCCCTTCAGTGTTCCCCAGTGTTCAGAGATTCATTGTGACTTAATGTCAGTAGTGATTACAAGCATCTAACACAAGCAAATTATTATGGTCCATATCTACCCTTTTCTAGCAATTCAGAACCTTTCAGGCCCATCTCTCCTCTTCCTGAAGCTCCTGAAGCTTTTAAGCCCCTTTTCCTTCTGCTAAAGTGGTGGAAGATTGCTTCTTTTGGTCCATTCTCATCCTACCTCAAACACGTAGAGAGAATGTGAGGGCTCTCAAGCATTATAGGGAGAAAGCAAAGAGCACAACTGTTCTGAGCAGCTGAGTGCTGTCCACCCAAGTTCTTCCTGTTTTTCATCCACGTGAGATGGGTGGGCTGGCAGGGGAAGGAGACCCCAGCCCCCTTCAGTGGTGGTGATGGTCTGTTCTGTCCTGAGGGTGGAGAGAAGAGCTCACAGGTGACCAGAAGAAAACACAGTCCAGGTAGGACTGTGAATACATGCTTTTCTCCAGTTTTTAAAATAGATGTTTTCATGGTTTATGGATCTGTGCAGCTCAACAAACTCAAGTGCTGTTTTCAGACATATTTTAAGGACCATTAGCCATGAACCTTCTGACTCTTTCTTTATTCCTGTCCATGCATTCCCAGACTCATTTTAACCACATGCCACTGCTGGCATTAGTGGTAGGGGCAGAAGCACCTCTTGGTTGTGTGTGTATCTAGGACGTTGGTGCTCAGTTGCTGGGACAGTGCTTCATACCACGTTGCTGTGGTAACCCTTTGTTCTAATTCTGTAGAAAGGTCTTGTAGAAAGCCTGAAGAGTGCATGGCTAATTCTTGTTTGATGGGAGTGCATGATTCTCCTTATTTTCAGAGACTAGAAGTAAAACTGCTGAGCACTCTTACTGTTTACTTAGTTCTAACATAAAGCCATATCCATCTAATTAGAACCATATACACTTTTTAGAATTATTTTCTTCATAATATTCTTGTAAATGGCACACTATCTTTTGTCTTTAGCACTGTGGTTTGTGAATTTTCCTTTGGGCCTTTATCTTTCCTAACTAGCATTTTGCACTCCATAAATTCTAGCTCATATTGTTTGCTATTTATTTCCTGGTTTTCAGTTTGAATACTGAGGTCTTTTTAGTTACTTTTATTTGCTGTCACATATTAATCAACTGATCCAGAATGGGTTTTAAAACAAAGTCACCCTTTTGGGAAATTGAATGAACTCTTAGCTTTCAGTTTTTAGTTGAATTATGCTGCTCAAGCCTTTCTCCTCCTTCTAACTTTGCTCATGAAGGCAAGAGAAGGGAAGTCTAGCATGTGACACTGTTTTGAAACATGAACTATGAGTCACAGATTCATATTATGGACAGGAAGGACTCGGAACACAAAAGTATTACAATATTGTATTAGATTTGCATGGCAAGGATTTGGTAGTTGGGGTCTACAGGGGTGGCTTCTGTGAGAAGGTGCTGGAAGCTTCCCCTGGCCAGGGCTGAGCCCATCAGCAACGACGGCAGCGCCTTTGGGATAACGTGTTTGTGAAGGGGGAAAGAGCCTGCACAACTGCAACTGCAGTCAGAGAGAGGAGTGAGAATTATGAGAAAGCAGCAGCCTTGCAGATATCAGGGTCAGTGAAGAAGGAGTGGGAGGAGGTGCTCTGGTCACCAGAGCAGACTCCCCTGCAGTCCACGGTGCAGCCCATGGCGAGGCAGCTGTGTCCCTGCAGCCCATGGAGGACCCCACTCCAGAACATGTGGATGCCTGAAGGAGGATGTGACCCCATGGGAAGCCTGTGCTGGAGCAGGGTCCAGGAAGGACTTGTGGACCCATGGAGAGAGGACCCCACACTGGAGCAGGTTTGCTGGCAGGACTTGTGATCCCAAGGAGCACCCATGCTGGGGCAGCCTGTTCCTGAGGGACTGGGGCCTTGTTGGGGCAGTTTGTGAAGAACTGCAGCCCGTGGGAAAGACTCGTGTTGGAGAAGTTCGTGGGAGAGTGTGAGGAGTCCTCCCCCTGAGGGGGAAGGAGTGGCAGAGACAGAGTGTGATGAACTGACCACAGCCTCCATTCCCCATCCCCTTGTGCTGCTGCAGGGGGAGGAGGTAGACAAAATGCAATGAAGTTGAGTCTTGGAAGAAAGGAGGGGTGTGGGAAAGGTTTTTTTGAGATTTGGGTTTATTTCTCCTTACTCTGCTCTTATTTGATTGGCAATAATTTCCCCAAGTTCAGTCTGTTTTGTCAGTGAGAGTAAGTGGTGAGTGATCTCTCCCTTTCCTTATCTCGACCCATGAGCCTTTTGATGTAATTTCTCTCCCTTGTCCTGCTGAGGAGGGGAGTGGTAGTGTGGGTTTGGTGGGGTACCTTGTATCCAGACAGTGTCAATCCACCACAAAGAAAATACATTTTTAATGTAAGGTCTCAGAAGAAACTGCAGTTCTTTTGGCATCTCCACACCATTTTAGCTTCCAGCTAAAGGAAGAAACCTGTTAGGGTAGATGTAATCTTAAAAACTGGCAGACTGTTAAAAAAAAAGAACTTGCAGATTAAACCTATTTAACAAGGTCTTTAAAGGTGGTAAGAAGCCTTAATCTAAGCAAAGGCTGTGGCATAATCTTAACCTGCAGCAGTATTTATTGCACAGTGTCTTATCCCTCATCAACTTTGGACAGGCAGTTCACCCATCTGACATCACAGGAAATTATTCCAGTAACAGTGGAAAATATGGTCCTGTTTCTGGAAGAACTTAATGCCTGACACTGCACCAACTGGAGAATGACTGGTATTTCCAACATAACCTGCATTTGAGAGAAAGCAATTAGTCTGATCTCTATATTACGTATCATTTCAGAATGAATTCTCAGAAGGAAAGAACAAATAACAGCTGTAGTTAGCTGGAATAAAAATGAAATGCAGATTTAAATAATTTTGACAAAGTAACCCGATAGCTGTCTGTTGACACAATAACTGATTTTCCAGATGAGGGAAACACAGTAGACCTAAGGTATCTCAGTTTAGCAAAGGATGCTGTGCTTGCATGTATGAATTACATTTTAGATTTTGCTTAATAAACTGGGCTCAATTCTGTTCTCCTAAAATGATAGGAAGAAAAAAAACAGTTTGTAACTTGAGAGGGAAATAAAAGAGTTTGGGTTATCCCAGAATAGAAAAATGAAGGCTGACTGAAGATATGACTGATATTTAAAAATATGCCAATGAGTAAACACAATGGAGGAGGAAGAGCTATTTAAACTAAAAGACAATGTTGGCAGAAGAACAAATGGGCATAAAATGACCATGAACAAATTTAAGCTGGAAGGCAAAAGGTTTCTAGTTATCAGAAAGCTGTCTTTCAATGAAAAAAAAAGCCCTTCTAAATGTTTTTTTTTAATTAAGCTCAGCAAGTTTATGATTTGCTTTACATGACACACATGTTCACCAGCATGGGATTTGATTCAGTGACATAGAAGTTCCCTTTAATTTTGCATCTTACACAAAACAACAATTACTCTTGAGATACACTAACCCCTCTGGCAGCATGCACCCACTGTTGAATAGCACTCAGCATGACCAAAATATTCTTTCAGACAGAAAATCAAGAGACTTTGATATTCAGCTAATCTCCAAAAGATTTAAACAGACTGAATGCAAAGACTTTTTCCCACCCTGCAACGTCTCTAAGGCTAACATACTCAAATAAATCAATAAGACCAAGTTTTGTGTGAAAATTGTCACCTCAGTCAGCACTACATTGGGTCCTAGTGCTAACCACAAAACTGTGTATCACATCTTGAGCTGCCGACAGCTATATTTCCAGCCTTTAAAAATGAGGATGTGAGGATCTGGAGAAATGCTGATTTGAATAATTGCAACCTACTAGTCACAATGTCAGTAATGGAGATAATATTCCTGTGTATTTTAAAAGCTGTGAAATCCTCCCTGCAGATGACGAGTAGTATTATTCATTCTTATTTGTTTAGCTGAATTTAGAAATGAGCCGGGAAGGGAAAAAAATTTGGATATCCAGTAAACAGGATGTATTTATAACCATTTTGTATCATGCATAGTATGCTTAATTGAAAAAAATGAAAATTGAACATAAACATCAATATTCTAATAATATTAGGGTAGGAAATTGAATAAACTGTAAGTTTCTATCTTAACTAATGCCACCATGCTCTTTAGTGTTGCTGAATGTCACACTCAAGGAACAAACATTTTCCTCAGCGGAACTTTCTCAGCGCTGTCATTTTGTACAGCAGTCTGAAACACAGAAACCTCCTAACTAAGAAACCTATTCCTTTTGTTTTTCAGTGTCAAAGCCATGATTCCTCCGGGGGAATGCCTGTATGCTGGGAGGAAAAGGAGGAAACCCATTCAAAAACAGTTAAGTATCATATTCATCAGGAGGCATCTCCCTCCAAACATACAGGCTAGAAATGAGGTAGAAGAAGGGTTCCCTTCCTCCTATGGTCCACTGACACAGGAGAGACCTAATCTTCTCTGCAATGAGAAACCCTTGGCTGGGAGGCTGGCTCTTCATGGGTAAGATGTCTTCAGAAAGGATGCCAAGCCTGGCTCAAGCCATCCTTACCCATCACTAGGTTTCCCAGGAGGAGCCAGTGGTGGTTGTGGTGGGTACCATGGGTGCTGCCATGGAGAGTGGAGAGGGACAGTGCCCTTTCCTAGGCAGAACACACCAGTGGACTAAATGTCAGCTGGGCAGTGGGCTGGAGGGGTGGCTGCCACCTTGGTGCTTCCATGCTCCCTGCTGCCTGTTCAAGGAGCTTTTTGAGAAGCCATGTGTTGAGTGGCACCAGAGCACTGGCATTGCACTCCCCCCTTCCCTTTTCCCTTCGCTTAGCCTTGCTTGGGGCATTGCTAAGTCCAACATGTGCAAGCTGGGAAAGTGGGTCAGTTCAGCCAACTGAAAGATCAGACTGGTGAGTCACTTTTTGCATATAGAACACATAATTTTCAGGCCTCTATTTACTATGGGATCACTTTCATTAGGAGAAAAATGGGAGAGGGGAGTTGTATATGCAAAGGCAAAGCAGGAGAAGAAGAAATGCAATGGAAACTTGTTACTACAAGATGCTTGAAATGGGAGGGGGAGAAAAGAGGTTGCTATCACTCAAACGTAAATGACTTCCAGATGCCATAAACCAATCTATGAAATAAAGCTTTTTAATGTAATCATCCCACGTTTTCCGTGTTGCACTTGATTATATGATTATGAAACACTCATTTTTACTGTGTTAAAATTATGAACTGGCACTGGTGGCCTTCATACACAATTTAAGGATGAGAAGGTAACTAAAATAGATTTCCCTATTTTCAGTTGTTCAGAACTTCTAAAAATAACCCACTTGGCTTAAAATTGTGCATATTGGTCTAAAGTCAAAGGGGAGTTTCTCTAAATGTTTTAATGACATCTGTTGATATTGTTTGGATTTTGGACAGTATTTGCTCATAAACCACTTGTTCCCACTTAAAAAAATGTTTCTTTTAGTTTAAAATGTATCATATTTCAATAGACAAAGATAATGGCATAAGCAAATGATTCTTCCTGCAAAAATCCTGAGTGTTGAATTCAAAATGTATGTAAGATTTCTGCACTACTGTTTCAGTATGGATGTGGATATTTGATTTTGTAACAATTGAAAGAGGGATAGAATATTTCCAGTACATTAAATTACCTCTATGCAGAACTGTTTATGGATCATTACTTTTGTGAAAAGGGAAGGAGACTTGCAGTTGCTTTGAGAAACATTAAGCTTATGTTTGGAGTTTACATGCTAGCTAAAACTCCTCTCAAAGATGATTTCTAGATAAATGAATGGCTAAGAAAACTACCTGCTAACAAATCATGGAAATGACCTCATTAGCCTTTTTGGAAGTTCTGGCTTTAAGACTCTCAGAAAAAAAATCTCACTTTACACAGCCAAGTTTTCATCTTGGGAGCCATTGCAGGTAATGCTGCCTTGAAAACAGCTTTTCTATGATGTTTCAGTGCAGGTATCTGAGCATGAACTTATCAAGCCAGGACATGAACAATTTTGATTAAGAAACATGGGTTAAAACAAAGGGAACTGTTTGGATTGTTAGAATACTGAAGTCCCACACTGGAGACAGCACTCCGTTTTCTGTGGTTAGTTACTTACCACTTGCTGAGGATGATTTCTCAGTTCCTAGCAACACTGGTCTCTTCCTCAAACCTTATCTGTTTGTGGGCTTGGTCTCTGGTAAGCCTTTCCTGTGCTTATTCCCTCACTTGGGGACTTTCCTCTAAAGAGGCTCTGAATGCCCCAGGCTGACTGGCTGAGAGAGCTCCTTTCCCAGTCTGTGTCTTTCAGTCCTACTGCTCTTACTGACATTTCAGGACTCTGAGATTACTGTCATACTGCCTTGAATAATTTATCTTGAATTTAGAAGGGTAGACAAAGCCTATTAATTGAGCGGCATATTTAAACATTATTTTAATCCATGTTGTACAATCTTTGTTAGAGCCTTTTTTTCTCCTGTTTGACAGCATAGCACTTTCTCCTCCACAGCCTTGTTGTACTTTCTCCCCTATTATTCTGCTAATGAATCAAGGTAGATACTGGCACCTCTTCTGGGAGGAGTATTTGTTCAGTTGTAAAACCTGATTTTTTACAGAAAATAAAGTTGATGGGTGTTCTTTGGCCAGTCCTCTCTTTTTAATGTAAATAGTCTATAGAATTTACCTATCTATTAACAAAAACACAAGTGAGCTCAGGTGCCTCAATGTGAGCAGGATACTTGAATTTCAATAGGGACTCATGCATTAGAACTTTTAAAGATTAGAATTTAAAGGACAGAGGTGCAGCTTTCCCCTCTGCAGAACAACTGAGACATTTATATCTCCCCATACTCAGTGCATCCCAAGAAGCTAACTCTCTGACTCTACCTAGTCTTTTCATGATCAGACTGTCAACCAGGTGGTGATCCTGGCAGCTGGCTTGTAATCCAGGATATCACAGAATGATATTGTTCCTTATGTTCATGAATGTTTTTCAGGCACAGGAATTTTATTCTGAGATGGTTTTACAGAACAGTGATGAAAATGTATAAAAAAGCTTCATGGGACAATACAGAGACCCACAAGACTGGGGAAGAATGTGTGGAAAATTTTACTGGGAGGAGTCAATATATTTCAGTCTTGCTTTCTACACAGAACTAGCAGAGGCTAGTTCTATCTTCATTAGGTTGCCATTCTTCAGATAACATATAAGGTACAAGTTCTCCTTTTAAACATGCAAGAAAAATTTAAAAAACATAGCTGTTCTCCTTTTGGGCCCAAAAACTTACAAACAAGCCCCATTAAACATGTTCTACATGAAAGAATTTTGGCATTAATGGAGGCAGGTCAAACACCTGGAGCTCAGACATTGAAAATTTTCCATCCGATATGCTTTTCAGCCAGGCAGCCAGCATTTTGATTAAAGGAAACATTTTCTACCAAGTGTTTATTTCCTGTGGAAATCTAACATTTCACTGGTAATTCAAGCATCTGGAAATTAAAGAGATCTTGTCTTTAACCTCAAGCTAAAATCACTGTGTTGAAATTAATACTTAAAAGTGCTAAGGCAATGCTTCAGGACAGTTTCCATTTGAGAACTTCAGCCACTACTTCATGTCAAACCCTGGCATCTTGTAAAACCCTCTCCCTCTACAAAACATTTATTGTAATGTTTTACAGCTCTTTAAAGGCAACTATACCTGCCCTAGCTCTGAGTGTATCTATAACTGCTCCAGACTGACCACTTCAGCCAGAACTGTGCCAGTGCCAGGGTAAACAGAGACCTTGGGAGGTGCAGCTCTCTCCTGCTTCCTAGTTCTAATTTTAAGGCCCTTTGTGGCATAGCCCTTCCTCTTACTTGGTACTGCACTATCCCACCTCTCATCTGCTCTGCTGGTCTTCTTATGTCTTCTTGACCATGAGTTCTGCTTTAACCTTTCCTTGCTGTCAAGATGCAGAAGAGACATAGAAGGTGGCAAAGGGCCGCCTTTTTGTTCGAACAGCTTTCTCTCATTCTGTCCTTTTGGTCCATAGGAGATGGTGAACACCCACACACACATGGTTGCCATTGGAGCTCAGCTCTGCCAAAATTCCTATACAATATCCAAGCACAGCTCAGTGGCTGAGGGTGCTGGTCAGTACACTCATGATAATCATCTGTTGCTCCTTTCCTCTCAGCCTATCTGTCTCATCTCATGGTCTCTCTTCCCTTTCCCTTCTTGCTGAAAGCTTGCTGTCACGGTAAATGATCAGACCTTTCTCAGCTCAGGTCTTCTGCTGGTTTAACACTGTGGCATACTTATAAAACTGATTCAGGGCAAAGTTTTTATTAACAGGGTAGGGCTCTGCAGAGGGTAGGGAGCAGCAGGCAGAGCTGTAGTTGCAGGAAATTCCTCTGCGAGCTCACCAAACTGGTTTACACTGGTGGCGGTCTGCGTGTCATGGGCACACTGAATCACTAACATGAGAATGGCTCAATGCCTTGCGTACCACTGGAACAGAAAATGTTCTCCCCAACAGCTCCCACATGGCTCCCACCACACAGGGACTGCTAATGTGGGTCCTGCACAGGTACAAGTACTTGTTGCTGCTGGGCAATTTAACAATGTGAAGAAAGAAAAGCCAGATTTTTTCCTATAATTGCATGTGCTCCTTTTCTATAGCAGTGTTGTATGGAAAGCAAAATAAATGAGGGATCATCGAGTGACTCCTATGTCTCTGTTTACAGTTTGGCAATCCTGAGTTTAACATGAGCACAACAAGCACCATCTACTTTCAGCTCAAAATAAAGGCTAGAATTTTCATTTGCCTCAAAGCAGCCCACTGACGATGGTTCCTGCCTGCGCCTTTCTGTTTATGGCTAGCTAGCTGAGCCTTTTCATGGAACTCACATTGTTTAAAATCACATCCACTTGGCACCTTACTACCATTTACATCTAACCCCTGTTTGTTTGGATCCACTCCTCTACTGAATCATTTTCTTGAATTTTCAGGAAGACTCTGTCCTGAACTTTCTCCTGGAGTCTTTTAACACTATTCCCTGACATCTTCTGAAAACTATTCCTTACATTCAGTACAAAGGCAGACCACCTAATTGCTTCAAACTATTCTTCTCTAGCATAGAGCAGTCACTATTTTATGTGGTAAGTAGGCTTGAACAACTTCTATTTCTATTTCATGTTACTCTTGACAATTTTTACCTTTTGAACTCATCAGCTTAATTTTCCTTATTGGAATTAATTTCTTCTGTCCTACATTGCTTCCTTGCTTCAGCTGGTTTGTCAGATGTAAAGACCGATTAGCAAAGCTTATGTTCTTTAGCTTCTGCTCAGCTGTAGGCTATGTTCCCACAAAATTACTGTCCTCCATAGATCAGACATCCTTTTGGTGTCATAGGGTGGCTGAGCCTCAAGGTTTACTGCAAAAAATAGTTAACTCAGAAAAAGCAAGAAACACTATTCTTCCTTTGTTGATTGCATTATTTGTTCTCATATTTCCTCTCTCTAATATAGGAAAGTAGTTAAGTTTTCCAAATCAGCAAAATCTTCTCAATGTGTTTGGAAGCAACTCATTGTTTTATTGAAGAACCATATATTATGGCAATTTTGAATGAAATAGCAGAAATGACATATTTTCAGTGATTTTTTTTAAAAAAATGTCATTTCTAACTCAATTTTTCCATCCACTCTGTCCATTGATGTTGTTCACTTGAAGTGAGGTTCTCAAAAGTAGCAATGAATTTTTCATACCAGATTTGCTTTGAGGTTTTCAGTTAGCAGCAGTCACACATACAAAACTGCTCTTCAAAAAATTGATTTTTTTTTTGCTAATTCCTAAGCACAATTATTTTAGAATTACAACTGCCATGACAAATTAATACTGTTGTAATTTAACACCTTAACCACTTATGATTGAAAAATGCAGTAAATGTGTGTAGCATGAAAACGCAGTAGCAAAGTGTGACAAATAATTAGTTTTTACTCTCATTGTCCACTGTCAGCTAGCTACTTAAGATTATGATCCTTGGATTCAGTGAGGTAAAGTAGAAACTGTCAGCACAACTATAGGTTTCTTACTTGCCATTTCCCATTCTCAAGTAGCAATGTAGTTTATGGCTCCTGTGTCCCATAGCTCATGCCTGGATAATGCACTTGACTACTGCTGGGTCCAGCAATAGCTGGCTACTGAAAGGAGCGACCTTCTCAACCTCCCACTCAGGTCTTCTTGCTTAATGGACAAGTCTGTGCTTCAGCACTGAGCACCCCCCACTATCAGGAAATAAGGTCCCCATTTCTGTGTGCAAAAACACCAGCTTTTTCCTTTACTCCCTCTTGAGAAAATCTTACACGTTCTCTGGGAATATCAGTGAACATTCCAAAATTGAATTCCGAAATTCTGATGTATTTAATCTTAATGAATTTCTCAACAGATATTCTAGGCTCTCCAGTACTGTCCATTATATAAGAGGAACACAAAATGGGGATGGACTTGCTTGGCCTAGAAAGCTGAGTAACTTTAATGTATATATTTTGTGAACAATATCAATCTTCCCAAGAAACCAAATTCTTATCTCTGTTATTACTGATGTAGGAAGGTAGAAGTGTGAATGTACACAGAAGTTTTGAACTTGAGGAAAGAATCTCTCTTCACCTTGCCTTCCATACTTTTTAGACTCATGTCTAAAGACAGACTCTTTTCTTAATTATCTCCTGACCCACAGGTTAACTTTGAGTCATTAAATGGAGGGAACTAAGATGCTTTGAATGAATACAGTGGGTATTGAATTGGTTCATGCATTAGTCACGGTAATTTCCCCCTGCTGTTCTGCCCCTCATTTGTACAACAAAGATGAGAAATTGTTTTTCCTGATATTGACTAGAACATGAAGATAGTACCCACTTTCCTGAGGTGAGGGGTCCTGAGTAAAAGACAGCAGTTCTTCACTTTTTGCCTGATACAAAAAGAGAAGACAAAGCCTGTGTCTTTGCACAGCATGGCAAATGCAGAACGGTAAATTTCTTTTTGTCAGAGGACAGAGACTTTAAAAATTTTCATAGAAGCCAAGCAAAGTATTCCTGTTATCAATTACTTTCATACAGCATCTCAGCCTCTGGAAGTAAAACAGGTAATTGAAAATGTGTTCTCCACCACAGAAGGCCTGCAGTTGGGAACGAAAAGTCAAATCCTTCCAAGAGACACAGAGACCGTCTGAATGCGGAGCTGGACCACCTGGCCAGCCTCCTTCCTTTTCCGCCTGACATCGTGTCAAAGCTGGACAAACTCTCCGTCTTGCGCCTAAGTGTCAGCTATCTCCGAGTCAAAAGTTTCTTTCAAGGTAGGTTTCCTTAAGATCTCAGCATCGCCTTAAAAGTATCCCTCTAATTTATTGCTGCTTTGTACTAATCCTGAGTAAAAATAACAAATGGTATTATGTTGATAAAGGCAAAGGGAAAAAATATATTATTGAACTCATTTTGTGCATGTGATGTTGTGTTGGAAATTTCATTCATTTCCTCTTATGTAGTTTGTGTGTTTTTCACCCAATAGTGGGATAATGTCCATCTTTCATCAGCAGGCTCTAGAAAATGGGAAAACACGACTGTAAAATCGCTAAACTGGGAAAGAAGTTTGGGGCAAATGTAATACCTGTTATAGTTTGAATTCTTTATTTGAAGCTGTTATTATGAAAGTTCGAAATGCCTATTTAAGTACAATGTGAAAGTCAACCAACTGCTGTATTACCTATGTTTGCTGTATGCCAGGAGGAAATGGGTTCACTTGAAAAGCCAAAATGATCACTGTCTTTCAGGCTAAGAGAGATTCAAAGTTTAAAGTGCTGAATAAAGCTGTACTAGGCTACACTTTGTTTGTATAGTTGTCTGGCACACTGCAAAGTGAAAGCCAAATGTGTGTTTTCAGATGCACATAAAAAGAATTCTTCCAAATCGAAGATATTTTGGGTTTCTTCTGTTGCTGAGGAGTTCACAAGAGAAAAATCCAGATTAGTGATTTAATAATGGAAATCCTCTCTAGAGCTGTTTTCAAAAAAAAGGAAAAAAGTCCTGTATATGAAGGAGTATAGTAGACCAAAACTTATAGGTGGACTGCAGAGATAAACAGAAGTAGTTTTATGGACATTATTTTTCCTTTTTTACTCTTTATTATTTTTTCCTGTTACTACTCCTTATGATGTACATATACTTTTTCTTTTTTTTTTTTTTTGCCTTTAAACAAAGGATAATATCTGTTGGTTGCCTTCTTGCTTTTAAAGTGCATTTTAGTATAAAAGAAATGCCAGCTTGAAGAGACTATGGCAGGCTGCAGGGCATTTTACGAGGCTGACATTAGACTACAAAGGGTGATATCACTGATAGCAGGAGCCTCCCATGGCAGCTGAGGCAGGTGATGGCCCAGCCTCCAGCATCCTGCAGTTTACAGAGTGCCTCTCTTTCTCTTTAAACACATACCTGAGTGCTATGGCCTCTTCCTCTAAGCCTGACTTTCATTTCTCTTGAATTCACAATCAATAACATCTCTTCAGCTGCCTTTACTACTCTTCTGCCAGAGTTTCTAAGATCCATTGTCTCCTTTTCTTAAAGGGATGAGATAAAAGGAAAACAAGTAAAGCCAGGCTGCATTATGTTGAAATGTTCTGTGTTCCATGTTTTGAGAGATTTCATTTAATTTAATCCCCAAATTACCTAATTGAACACATAGTTTGTGTTCCCTTCATTCTTATTTTTAAATGTTTACATCATGAAACTAAGGTTACAGAAAGCATTGTTTAGAGTAAAGGAAGGAAACTACATGCCATTCTAAGACAAGACAGCAGGCTGGAGCTTCAGAAGGGTGGAGTGGAGGAGAGGTGAGCTGTGGAAACTGAGCTGCGTGAGGAATGGTTGCAATGTTTGGGTAAGGGCAGAATCTGCCACATCCCTCATGAACATCACGATCTACTTACTTGTAATTATGGAGAAAAAAGGCAGAATCTGTTTGTTTGGGGTTTTGTTTAAGCAAAAACTTTGGTAGCAAGTCACCTAAAAAAGCAAACAAACATATTCATCCCAGCATTTCAATATTTATTGTGATGAAAGAGGATAGAAGATCAGAAATGGATTGTTTGTGGCTTTTTAAATCAAAAGATGACACTAAATTGGGAGCTTATAAACATTCTGAGGACAGAGAACAGACCAGTGGCATACAGAGATGTTAGAAAATTGGATAAAAAAACGTATCTGGAAAAGTGGCTTAGTAAATCTGTACTAACTCACTCAGGGAAAATTAATCCAAAGAAACTGGTGTTCAATAGAAAAGACAGACCTGGAACACAGAACATAAAAACAATAACCGAAGAGGGACAGTGGTCAACAAGTTGTTCCATGCCTGTAATACGGTATGTTGACACAAACAAGAAGGCTAAGTGTGGATTTTGGTCTGTTTGCCCAGAGGCAGCATGTCACTACACAGGAAAGTTATAATCCCTCTCTGCATGAGACCAGCATGACTCCATCTGGAATAGAGCTTTCTGTTGTGGGCATCTCCTGGTCACAAAGGCATTAGTACATATTAAAGGGTTGGGAATAAACACAGGCAAGAAGTGACCATAAAGTTGCACGGGCAAAAAAAAAAAAAAAAATAAATCAACAAACAAACAAACAACCCTCAAAAAACTAAAGTTAGCTCAATTTATATTCTCCAGCTGTTTGTCTTCATAGGAGGAAAAGACGAGAAGGGAAGGAATTGCTCGGGATATTTTAGAGTGGCACAATGGAGGAACCAAGGAATGATGATGCCCAAGATGAAATTTGGCTTGAATATCAAGCAAAACATATCTGTAATGAGTTCTATTGAGCTATCCAATATTCCTAAAGTGGATGCAGTGGAGATTCAGTACCTTCAATTTCATAGTGTGTGACAGACAGTACTGTGCATCTTTTGTTTAAAAAAACTATTCTCTGAGTTTTGAGGAAGTTAAGCTTAAATGTCAGGTTTTTAAAACATGCTTTTAAGAAAATTGCTTGCCATTTCAAAAAATAAATGAGTAGTGTTACTTGACACGTTAAGTTCATATGTGACATTGTGTATTCAACCCATAACAGGTCAGCAATTCCCGTGCCAATTACAGTGGCACACCTCCAGCAATGCCAGCAGTTTCTGGGCACACTCATTCACTTACCACTAGGTGTCCTTTTAGCAGCTACTCTGCCATAGTCAGTGCACAGCACAAACGTGTTTATGAAAATCAATAGCTAACTGGAGGGAGTAACCTCACCATACTGACCTCAAGTGTGAAAATAATTTTGCAGAGAATTAGGTATTAGTGCATGGAGAACAGTCATTCATTCCCATTTTAGAGACCATTAGAGGTTAGCACCTTGAAGCATATGACCAGTTCATCTTACTTGAGTGATTTAAACAAAGGCCTGGTTCCTTTCCAAAATTTAGACCTGGTTATTGAGACAGATATTCCTAGGATTCAGTTTAAGTCATTGTGGTGAATTCCCTCCCTCATTCTTAGAAATGTTTTCCTTTTGCTTCAGAACGATTCTTCTGTCTACTTGTGTAAGATTCTTCATATCTCTGTTATCAGTTGGCAGAGGCTCTATTAATAGCCCTGCTTCCCCCAAGCTGTAGGCATTCAGTCATTTTGCATTTTCCTGATAAGCACTTCAGAATGGCTTGCAGCAATAACCTTCCAATCTCACCGGATCTCATGTATGAGGCAGCTGGGTCTGAACCAGGCTTAGTTGATGACTGGGAGACATCAACTGCTACAGGAAACTGTGACTGTCATTTAGCCCTGACAAAAACTTGTTTTGGGTGGGGCTACTGGCAGCATGGAGCAGCACTTAGTGTCTGTGACCACTTGAATTTGCTGGGCCTCTGTCTTGGACATGTTCCATGTTGGTTAATTGTAGTCTGTCTTCCTTTACCACTCTTGACAACACATCCTTTAGTACTTCTTATTTCTCAGTTTTTCCACTGGTGGGGAAATGGTGGTCTTGCTCCAACTCAAAACCAGACCCATTTTGTTGGTTGTTTAACTTGTTCCCTTCTAGTACAGGTAATGATTTAGTAAATAAATGTCAGAAGAACAGCACCTTGTCCTTTTAGCAGCTCAGGTCCTCTCTAAGAGAGAACAAACTTATGTTTCCCAGTCCTTGTAAGGAAACCAGCTACGACAATTTGGAAAGACCAACACAGTTACAACTAGGGCTATATAGCTCCTCATCTTTCAGTTCTCAGTGTAACTAACCTTGTATCAATAGGCCACTCAAACTGTTCCTTCAACATCTCATTCATTAATGTTAGACCTTTTAACCATAAGCATTTCTGATAAATGATAGCTGATGTTGAGTATAGTCTTAGATGGGAAATTTAGAGACCTCAATATAGATGATTTTTAAAATTTTAAATCCTTTACTACATAACTTATATAAAGCATAATTTAATTCAATAGCTTGTTATTTTCCCATCTGGACATTTTTTGCATACCCACATATACATACTAAAAAACAGAGACGTGCATGCAAGCACAAAAGCAGCGCTTTCCCAACAAAAATCTCCCTCCTGTATTATTTTAAACCTCTGTGTTTATTGCAGACTTCAGTGCCTTGTCTGTATTTATTTACTTCCAGACTTAATTTGATTTGGAAAGCTAAAAATTGGATAGATTTATGGATGACTAAATATGGACTGTAGAGAGTCACAGATGAACTCTGTGAATCTTAAAAGTTTCTGTAAGTTTTTTTATATTTAAACTGCAATCCAGATCTTTGCAAAATTAGTGACAGTCAAGCATGTTGACAGTCAAACATGTTGTTTGACCTGCCTTAGACTAAAGTTATATATGGATTTTAAACTGAATTACAGTAGAATTTGAGAAGTTTGTCTACAAATGTTAGTTCATCTGTTTCCATGCAGAATTAAAAATTTTAGGAAACAAGCCTGTAGTGAACCTTCCTTAGTAAAGAATAAGGTATGCTTTAACCTGAGGGTCATCGCCTAATATTTTTGCAAATCTGCAACATGGCTGATTTAATACCTTCCTTTGCAATCCCTAAAATCCAAGCTGGAAGTCTCCTGCTTCAGTTAAAGCCCCACTTCTGTAAGAAAAAAAAATTGTTTCCGTTTCTCGTGGCACCTCAGGTTTTACAGCCGTGAAGGTGATCCTAGCAGATGGAAGCAAAAGGAGGCAATAAACACTAAACTTTTTTGTTTTCATTGTCAGTAGCTCCCCTTCTGCTGACTAGCAGAAAACTATTTTCCCAACCTTGTATGGTTAAAGGGCTTCCAGCATGATTTTTATAACCTTCCCTTTCTTGCTACATCTGATACTATACATTAACTTTTCTGTTTCTCTTCTTATATATTTGTCCTTTATTTTATTAATTTTTAAAAGAGATTTTCTTTTTTCTCTTCAGAGCTTCCAGTCACTGAAGAACTCAAGATTTTGTTAAGGTGTTCTTTTCTTACATTTCCCATTCTTCACTGCTCCTGAGACAGTTTACACTTATCTCCTATATAGTGATTTGTTGAAAAAACATTCAGCTTCTATTTCCCTTAGACATGTGTCCTCTGAGATTTTTCAGGTGTACTGTAGTCTCCCTCCTGTTGGTCCTGTCTTGTAATGCTGTGGCATTGTTGCAAGAACCATTGATTCCAGGATTTCCCAGTCACTTTCATCAAGCTGCCCTATCTCCATCTAACCCACTTCTCCCCTTCAATTAAATCTCTTATATACATATATATATATACACATAGATATAGATAGAGTTTTTTTTTAAGGTTTTTTATTTTTTCCCCTTTTCTGACAAGGTAGCACACTCTGTGTGGTTTCTGTCTTTCTTCTGATTTAGCATTTATGTTAGTGGGTCATTTCCTTTTACTCGTCTATGTGTTTGGTGTGATCCAATTCCCATCAATGTTTATCTTTAATGGAAATTGAATTTATCATTTTAAGAAGAAAGCAACAAAGGGTTCCTCCCAGCTGGCCTGATTTTCAGTATCCTCAATTACTTGCAGTGAGTTCCAGATTTGCTCTCCTCCTACAGTGTCCATGGCTGTTACTCTCCTAGGTCAGAAGCATACTACTGTGATTGAGATCCCTCAGGTTCATTCCTTAGACCCTTTAGGCTATTATTTATTGTAATAATCGAATATTTAGTGCTGCAGCCCCCACTGCAGACATGTTTCCAGTGTGACATGCATGACACTCCAGCGACACAGAAAATTAATGTTTTAAAACCTGAGATTGGTAAAGAAGCACAGAGTGATCTTGCTTTCAGTGCACAATCTGCAACATAATGCTACTCAACAGTGCTGTAGCAGTGCTGCCTACTGAATCAAAGCTCCTGGTCTGAGGATCCAAGGCTCCTCTGCAGTGCATGTACTGTGGTTCTCAGGCATCTCTTTCTATCCCATCATCTTTTCCTAATAATTCTGTTTTCCCAGAGATTTCTTTTCAAATTCTCAGTATTCCTGGAATGATAAATTCTGCTTCTTTGGTATAAATATGTTTTTTAGATTTTACTTTACATAAGCATGGAAAATTTTTCCACAACAAGATTCAACTGATTCTTAAACTAAGTTCATATGGTTGAGCTTACTATTACAGTTATGGCCTATACATGCTCCATTTCCATGGGAAAAATTAATCTTTCATTTGTAAGCCAGTTTTAGTAGCCTGAAGCTTTCCCTTAAATTTAAAATCATAGTCTTACTGAGTCACAGATTCACAGATGGGTTGAAGATGGAAGGAACCTCTGGAGGTTATCTGATCCAAGCCCCTGGCTCAAGCAGGGTCACTGAGAACCAGTTTCCCAGGACCATGCCAGATGGCTTTTGAATATCTTCAAGGGTGGAGAGTCCACAGTGTCCTTGGGCAACCTCAGCCAATGCTTGGTCACCCTTACAGTGAAAATGTGTTTCCTGATGTTCAGAGAGAACCTCCTGTGTTTCACTTTGTATTCATTTACTCTGATCCTGTCACTGGACACTTCTGAAAAGAACCTTGCTGTTCTTTCCACCCTTCCTTTAGGGATTTACACACTCTGATGAGATCCACCCTGAGCTTTCCCTTCTCCAGGCTGAACAGTTCCAGGTCTCTCACTCTCTCAGCCTTTCCCCATAGGAGAAGTGCTCTAGTCTCTTCATCATTTGTGGGTCCTTTCATTGGACTCTCTCCAGGTCATTTATAATGGATATATTTAGAACAGATATAAAAAAAATAAAAATAAAAAATCTGAAACACCAATAAATATTATAAGACAGATTTATAAGAACAAGATAAAATGCCTAAACCAACAACAACAACAAGAATGAGGGAGTTATACCTCCTTGATTGCATTTCTTCAATTCCACCAATTTTTTTTTGGTATGACTTATATATTGATTTCCATTATGTAAATAATTAGAGACTTTCAGATTATACTCAAACTTCTTTTTTTTTAATGAAACCCGTACTTTGAGAGACAAATCAAGGATTCAATTTGTGTTCCTCTGATTAGTTAGAGTTGAAGCTTGTACCTTGAGTCAAGAATTCCCCAATGTATTTGAGGTTTTTAACAATTATAAGTTTGGGTTTTTAAAGACATCTTCTACTGAATTAGGGCATTCCCAGTCCTGTCCTCTGAAACTGAATGTCTAAATGATTTCTTTCTTGGAAGAGAAATAAGGATTTTTCTTTTTTGAACACACACAAAATGTCTTTAGCATATGTGTTGCTGTAGTCCACAGTTGTAGCTTAATTAGATTGTAAGCATTTGGGTAGTTTAGGTTTCTTAGGACAGCATTTTCAATGCTGTGCTTGTAGTAGAAACATTCATGGTCAGAGTGGGTAACAGGTAAAGTTACTGGCATATTCAAATTGCACCAATATTTGGAGTGTTTTAGCCAAAAATGGACTGTTCATGAAAGAAACATTTTCCACTCTCTACTGCTCTCTAATTCTACCATCTTTTTAGCAATACAGCAACTGAAAAAGAAAAACTTCTTCTGTGTAAGTGGTATATAAGTAAATCGTTGAAGGAAGACCTACTGCCTGCAAATAATTGTCTAATCAAGTGCTAAAATACTACATCAGTGAAATTTTAGTAGAAGTGTCAAGACTTTAAGCAGGATAGCTTCATTCATTCATCCCAGAGATCTGGCAGGACTCCTTTCTAGAGAAGCCACTGCAAATTGAATCTCCTCCACATTACCCATTTTCAAGCATTATTTTGGCTTATTTTGACTAGATTTTTTAATATATTTAATTGCCAGGGAGACCATTTTATTGGGACATATTGCTTATGCTAATGGGTCACTATTTTCTCTTCCCCTTGTTTCCTGGGAACACCATTCATTCCATGTGACAAATAACTGAGGCTGTTTTGTACTACAGGTCCTCTTGCATAACCTGGAGATCTCTCTGTCCTTGGAAAGCCTTTGCTGACTCTTGGAGGAGAACTGTGTCTGCTCTTGCTGTCCTGTTGTAAGAGGGTGTACCTCCTTCTCCTGGCTAGCTCTCTCTTTAGTTTCCTGCAAACAAGACGGGTTTTGTAGGATGAGTGTTGATTTATAAGCAGGATTTACTTCAGAATGAACCTATATTCAGGAAGAGCAAGGCAATTTTAAATTGAATTCCCATAACTTTTGATGATCAAAGGAACTCCTCTGTGCAACACTATGTTCAGTGTCATGTTCTGAGACTGGCTCTAAATTCAATACTTAATTTTTTTTGAGTAATGGCAAATGAAGGATCTTAGTTTCAGTTATAAATAAGTTCCAAATATTTTCTGGTGCTCCTTGGTTCTCGTGTCATGTGCTGTGGGTTGTTTATATTACCAGAGTTATTACAAATCCAGAGCTGTTAGACTGACTTAGTCACCTGCCCGAGAAAGGCTGGACTACACAGATATTATGCTGTCCTTGGGAAACAGATCATCATTAGTGTTCTTCTTGCAGAATTTCCTCTTGTAATTCTGGATCTGTATCTCATACAACTTTTCTATTGCTGGATGCCATCCAAATGAACATCCCTGTAGGCTTCAATGTTCTCTTGCTATTATCAAGACTGATTAGAAAAACCAGGGAGCTGGAAATGACTAGTGACACGAGGGGAATCTTTGTTAGATTTTTCCTGAGGGCATTTGGCACTGGGAGAGTTCCAGTGTTTCTACAGTAGAAGTACACTCAGGACCAGACACGTGGTCAGCCACGCACACAATGCCTGGTTTTACAGGTGTTCCCACAAACCACAGCTTCTGCATTGGCCCAATGCTTGGAGAAGTCCCCAGAATACTGCGAGCCATTGAGTATGGGTCTTCACCTTTTTCCAGCTTGCTCAGCCATTTCTAACCATTTTTATTTGTTAGACTTTTGTGCTCAGTGCATTTGCTTAACTCACACTGTGCATCTCATGTAGTATAGATATAAATGAATTGGCAAGGATGTGTAAGTAAATGTGGTAAATGAAAGTGGTAAGGAAAAATCTAGTTCCATCTAATCCAGGAGACTGATACACAAACTGCCTTTTGTATTCAGTGATGTTCATCTTGCTTGTGCACTGTGCTTGCTTATCCCTGCTCCACAGCTAAGGCCCTTCTTGGCCCAGCCTGGTACCAGCTGTTGAAATACTCTCACATTCCTGCATGGCTCAAGTTCCATTATCCTGTGCTATAAGTAATGGACTTTCATTGATCTAATTCTCTTGAGTTAAATTGTGTTTAGATCTTGGAGACTGAGGAAAAACTTGGGGTTTAGTTCCACTGTAACCCATGTTTTCCTTGGATATGGAAACAAGACTGGTTTTCATCACAAGAAAAATGGCATTTTTACTTCAGAACTTGCTAGCTATTTCAGTGACTCTAGAAGATACTAGCAATAGTTTTGTCCTTATCACTGATGCAACGGATGGGAAGGAAAGCATTCCCCCAGGCATGAACTTTGGCTTGGTTTACACTTGTTCTCAGCTTCATGAGTGATTACCATCTCTGAGAGGAAGCGTGTATCTTTACTGTCAAGAAAATGATTTACTTTGTTTCTCGTTTTAAACACAGATATGTTTTAAAGGAAAGACAATACCTCTTATCCAACAGAACAAGGAATTTAGTTTGGCATATTGTAATTGCACAGGACTTTGAAGACAAATAAGACAAATAGTTTTAGGCTAGTGAATAGTGTGGGAAATTGTCCTCCTAGCTTCCTTTTTCACTTTCCTACTGCTAAGTTTAGGGTTACAGCACACAGTAAAGTTCTGCAGAGAACTCTGATACAATGCGGATCACAAAAGCACAGAATCATTTAGTTTGGAAAAGACTTCCAAGGTCATCAGGGAGGTCTTTGACTGATGACCACCTTGTCAACTAGACCATGGCACTAAGTGCCACATCCAGTTGTTTCTTGAACACCTCCAGTGACTGTGACTCCACCACCTCCCTGGGCAGTCCATTCCAACACTTAATGATCCTTTAGTGAAGAAGTTCTTCTTAATGTCCAAGGAATCACTTTAAGTGCAGCTTAAGACTGTGTCCTCTCATCCTGTTGCTGATTGCCTGGGTGAAGAGGCCAACCCCTACCTGGCTACATCCTCCTTTCAGGTGGTTGTGGAGAGTGATAAGGTCCGCCTTGAACCATATAAAATACAAGTAGGGGGCTGGTTTCTGCAAAGCTTGCTTCACTTTGCTATGAGATAGTCCTACAGTTTGGCTCAATGGATCAGTCTGAAGGACTTTCCTTCATTTAATTGCATTTGGTTTAGTGTCTTTTTCATTTTATTAGACAGAAAATCCCATGTGACTAACACAGGTGCTTCTTTTCTCTCTTCTCTTCTCTTCTCTTCTCTTCTCTTCTCTTCTCTTCTCTTCTCTTCTCTTCTCTTCTCTTCTCTTCTCTTCTCTTCTCTTCTCTTCTCTTCTCTTCTCTTCTCTTCTCTTCTCTTCTCTTCTCTTCTCTTCTCTTCTCTTCTCTTCTCTTCAACATATTAGTCAGTGCTCTGAAAGTTCCCCACCATGAAATGAAATGCAAGTTCTTTAGATGAGGCACAGCAGGTTTCCCTTTATAAGTCCAATTTTAATTTTATTACAATTTTTGGTGCAATACTGTAGATAATACAACTGAAAAATTTTCTAAAATCTTGACATTGAGTATAAGCAGAATGCATATCAGCAAACTTAGATGCTCAGTAGGAGAGGTTACAAGCAGACTTTAGAACTTTTTTTAAAGAAGCTCATCATTACTTTTGTGAAAGTTTGATGCTATACAAGTCTTGCAAAAGTATGTATCATATGAACTTACCATGTCCCTAAAGTTCTATTGAAATCCCCTCAATGCATTCCCTCTTTATATCTGCATGGAATATATCAAGTTGAAGGTACCTAGGAATTAAATATTTGTTATAATAAGTAAATGTCCACTATTCCCATTTAGCTCTGAACCTGCAATATAAATTGGCTACTAACATATTGGAAACAGCTGAAAGAAGTTAAGAGGACTGAAAACATGCAAAGATCAGATCTAAATCAAAACACATGTTTTATGTTTTTAAGGGTTTTTTTCTAGTTCATTGACAACATTGTAACCACTTTAATTATTGTATACCTGCAAAACATGTCACCTTATATTAATCTTATATATTCCCCTGACTATTTCAATATCTGCGCAGAAAATGCAATCTTCTGTTTGTTGGTATTATGCTGTATATCAGTGTCAGTGAAAACTTGACACAAACCCTCTATATTTTGTTCCACATAATTTATTAAACTGATGTTGTGCCATCAAATGACCCCTACAAACCTTGTATAGGAAAATAGCAAAATAAATAATGCTTTATGAAAACATTTCTTGAGAGGATAAATAATTCAGCCTTAATAATGTATCTTGAGCTGGTGAATGTAAGGATTTATGTGGAGAATATTCTAATAGGTTATTATAAGGACCATGACAGTACATGGAGAAAAATGAAATTGTATTTCTTCTTTCCATGTTTTTTCTCTACATTGCCTCTACACTGTGGCATATAAGAAAAGGCTGTACCTCTCACAGCAAGTAATATTTGTAAGAGGAAATTAGCAATGTTTGAAATTAGTAATTCTTAAAAGTTCAGTCATGCCAGGTGCAGAATGCTCTCAAATTACGATGGGTTAAAGAGGTTTTGATTGTTTTCAGCATTTCTTCAGGACCACCAGAACTGTAGTAAACCCCAGCAATGTGTATGTCCCCCTAAGGGAAGAGCTCTTTCTTCTGAGCCAAACATACTCAGTAACATGTCAGAGAGTCTGAAGGTATTGCACATTGCAACATACATTCTTCATTTTTATTGATGCTAGCAAGCACTTCAGAAATATTTAATAAGTCTGGCAGTAAGTAAATGCCATATCATTTCAGGACAGTGATGCACTCTACATTTGTTGCCGCCAACATATGGTTAGGAAAGCTGAGACAATGTCAGTTTGAAGGTTACTTTGCCATTATACCTTAAAAGTATCATGGTAGTAGCTGACAGTATCTTTAAAATCAGTAGGGTGGCTGAGATTGTCATCCCTGTCAGCATGAGCTGGGAGGAGAGGTGAGTTTCTGGACAGAAGATGTGCCCCTTGCAGCAACACTTAATGCAGTGACACTGAGTTCCAAGAGGCCATTTGGAAAAGAGGGATTTATTTATCTTGTCTTTATCTAGTCAAGTCACAACCTCCACACAGGGGTCAGCTTGCTTATTTTAAATATTGGAGCCTCAACTGATATTGTCTTCTGACTCCCTGAAGGTTATGTTCAACTAGTGTAGTTTTTCCAGCCAGAGAAAAGCTGCAAAGTACAGTGTTGTGACTCTTCATCACTCTCTTGCCAAGTGCCAGTGAAACAGCATGTGAAAAACATGTTGGGGAAGACTTTCAAGTGTAGATTCCTGTGCCCTGAGCTGCCTGTATTGGAGACTGGGAAATGTAACAGAAAGTTTCCAAGAAAAGAGGACATTGAGAAACTTAATCTCCTTTCCACTGAGGCAATTTGCCAGGAAAGACCTACTGTAGGCAAAATTTGGGCAAAAAGCCTCTTCTCAGAAAACAACAAGTTTGCTTGGGGAGGAAACATAAAGACAACTGGTCATGTCCTTAATTCCTTATTATGTTTTGCTTAACCTTGGCATTAGTGGAGTAATACAAGCCAGGCTTTCAAAATCTGCCCCAGTGTTTCAAAAAACACATTGCCTGAAGTTAAATGTATTTTTCAGAGTCATAACAAAAATACCATTGAAAAGGTTTAAGCCTGAGAGGTGTGAAGTCACACCATCACCACACCAATAATTTGGCTGGAGAATATTTTGTGCTAGTTAAACTGGGGACCAGCTGACCATATTATAGCCAGATTAGCAGTGGTGAAGGCTGCTAGAGGGAATGAACACTCAAAAGTTAATTTAGATCTATTTGGAGACAATGTGATACATATGAACAATTTGGGGGACTTTATCTGTGTACTTTCACGTTAAGTTTCAATTAAATCTGCTAGTTTTCTTTTTTCTTTTTATTTTTGCTGTTTAACTTGGTGACTTCCCTTCAACCTCTTTTTCTCTAGCAGCCTTTTTAGTGATAATCTACCTAACTTCTTTGTAGAATTTTCTCTTTTGCATCTTCCTCTTCTGTAAATTTTCTTGTTTTCTCCATATAGCTTTTTTTCCCTTGTCTTTTCCCATCTTTGCTACAACATTCTCTGGGTTTTTTTTTGCTATATTCCTTGCTCAACTCCTAAAAGCTTTTGGTTACATCTGCTGTCTGCCATTCCAGAAATGGATCTCCATCTCTCCTCTCCAGTAACAGACTGGCTTTGGTGGGAAAGCAATGATCTCGTTTGTTTTTGTTTTTGTTTTTGGTTTTTTTTTTCCCCCAAGAAGACATTGTTCTAGTCTCCTATTGGGTGAAAACAGGACCAGGCAAACTTCTTTTCCATTCTCCTCCATGAGGGCCTTTTGCCCTAAGAGATCTGGGTGTGGTGAGCTCAGATAGCCTGCTGATGCTTTCATTGCATGGGCCACAGGGAGGGGATGTACCTTTCATTCCCTTTCCTACAAAGAGCCCTACCACAGCGTCAAGATGATGAGAATCACTGAAGCAGAGGGATGAGCCTTAGGGCGGGAGGGGGGAATAAATAATGGCTTGTTGTCAACCCTCCCTTCTGCATTAGGCTGCCAGATGATTGCTTATTCCTTGCTCCCACCCACACGCTTCATGCCACCACCAGCATTTTTGGTCCTTTGTGGCTGAGGTTGTGGGCTAGTCAGCTGATGAGTCAGCTCCTGTAACCAGTGCTTTTCCAGCTCCACATGGCAGGGATAGCTTGGGCGGAAGAGTTTCAGCCAACACTATCTGCATGGAAGATGGGGGCTGCTTGGGCACGTTAATTGACTTACTTAGAATTTCACCATTCTGCAAATAAAGAGCAGGTTTCCAGGGGTGTGCAATTCATCTCCTCCTCTTTGCTTATGCTCCGATGCAGGAAGTTGTGAAGCTACACCCTGTATGCCATCTGTTAGCACGGGAGTGTGGAGTGAATGGGAAATTCAAACTTTGAATAGGTCAGGAAATTCAAAGTTTTGTTCCCACAGCAATTAGCTGCATGTTGGTCTCAGATGGTACCGTAGCTGATCGGGTTAATGCACAAAACGAATCTTGCGCCACAGCTGAGCTCCCGCGCCACAGCTGAACTTGGCACTGGGAGCGAGTGGGAGAAGAGAGGATCAGAGCTTCGAAATACCTTTGTGCCTCCTCAATGCTGGGCAGGCCTGGGCCTCTTTAGTGCTTCCCAGGGGTCAGAACACCCTCCGGGAGTGGCGCATGCAGCCTCTCGCAGCTCATGTCAACTGGGGAACATCTGGCCAATGGAAAATACATCAGGCAGAAGAATGCTCCAGCTGCCCTGTTCCCAGCCTGCCCCATCCTGCCTTGACTCCATCAACTCCCGGCTTTGTTGCTGTGGCTGGAGTGCAATCCTTAGGTACTCCAGCTCCTTCCCTCATTTTTCAGATCTGGCAAAGGCTATGGTGTGCTGGGACAGGCTGTGTGAACCACCATACGTGGAAGGCTCAGTCACAGCTAGTGGCTGAACAACTAAAAAATTGGTTTTAAACTAATTTCTGCAGCTGCACTATTTGCTGTCCTGCTCAGTCTGCCTTGTACGAGCATATTTCCAGGCATCCTTCAGTGGTTCTGACCAAGCTAGACCTTAATTTACATTGCAGTAGCAAAACACTCTTTTCCTCCTCTTCCAGACAAAATATGGCCATTTTCTAGTGTGTACAGTATGTTGGGGCAGAAGGAAGAGGGTGAGGGTAGAAGCAATTTTGTGAGTATGCTTGCTATAATTTTTATAACCGAATTATTCGGAAAGCCTTAGGTTTGAGTCTAATGACTGTAATTTGTCACAGTACTTAAACCTATTTCTAATGAAATAATACCTCTTAGTAGCTATTTAAAGTCAATTTATTAATTAAAAATGATTTAGGGTACACTAATCTGAAATGGTTTGATTTTGGATTATTAGTTGGGGTATCAGTGAACTCTATTACATTTCTTTGGATAATTTTCAGATTAAATAAAGTCCTCTACAAAAGGACTAAAAAAATAACATATAGGCAGATTTGCAGCTAATTCAAATTACTGGGTGCATGTTCTCTTATATGTACAGATCTTTCAGCTATCAGGTGCAAGATATTAGGAGCCGAGGAGGGAGTGAGGAAAGCTTGCAGTTATTATTTGGAAGTTGGCATATGAGAAGTCATTGTTTATCCTGATTTCACTGTACTAAATTACTGACTCGTTCTTCCTCTAGAATTGCAGATCCAGTGGGACTTAGACACATGTATTAGCTGCCTGCTTGCATCTCCTTAGAAAATGAAGCAATTGACCACACTGTCATTGAGTAGGAGAGGTCATATTCTTGAAAAAAGATTAGAGATATTTTGCTTTCATATAACAGGGGTTGCAAAAAGGACTCTCAGAAACGCAAGACTTCTTAGGTCCCAGCTCTGTGGCCAGACTGGCATGCAGAACAGAGCTGAGCAGCAGAATTCTAGCAGCTGTTTACCCTCAAATGCCCATACATCAAGTCATTCCTGCAGTTAGCAATGATTTCTTTGCCAACTGCCTCCAGAAGAACAGTGTAATTTGTTTGTATAGGTAAGGTAGCTCAACAGCATTCTCACATATCTCTTTCCACAGCTAGAAAGGAAAAATTGCCATGTTAACTAAATACTTGCATTAGTATCCAGTGCTGTTCTTCTATAGATAAACTTCTTGTGCTTCAGCCAAAGTTCATAAACAGGGACAAAGTCTGTTTAGGCAAGAGTTGATCCCATATATTTTTCATTTCCACGGGAAATTGTTGCAGTGATAAGTGAATGGGCACAAATCAGTAACGTAAGACTAAAGGTAACATCTTCAGAAGTCTCAGAACTCTTTGAAAGTGTGACTTATCTATAAAAATCCCTGCAGCTTTGTCTGCACTGGGACTGTTACCCTTGAGGTCACTCTGGAGGCTGTCAACACCCTTCCTTTATAGACTGGTATCTCTGTCTCATCACCTCCACCAGCATTTTGACTGAGCTGAGAAGCTGCAGTGATGCTCGGCACCTGAGGTTAAGCCTGCCTCTACAATGTGAGTGCACAGAGCTCTGACAGTGAAGTCCAGCAGCAGTAAACTCACAATTCACTGTCCAGCTTCCATCCTAATTCCTCTCCATAAATGTAGGCCAGACCTGGAGCAGAGATAAGGCTGATTTTGGGGTGTCATTAATTTCATATCAAAACTGGGCTGGGATGTTATTTGTGTCAATGAGAAACTGCAATGCAGATGGGAGAGGACCTCTCCCACTGCTGGGTGAAGATACACATCAAGGTCAAGCCTAAAGTGTAAAAAGCCCTTTGGATGAAGCCAAGGGTACTTAACAGCCTGTGGGTGCATCTCCAGAATCCCTGAAACTGTCTGTAGCATGTATGGGCACACCTCAACAAGCTTTCACCTGTTTAGTGTGTCTAATAATAGCAATGAACTTGTAGGACAGTGCAAACTGCATCCCACACTGTGAGTCCTCAACAGGATTAGTGCTGTGCCCTCATTCCTATTGTTACTTTAAGCTGGATTATAAAGCTGGTTTGGGCAAGCCTGTTTGTGCTGCCATTAAATGAAATGTGTCTGCACACTAATCCTCACCAAATATCAATGAGCAATATAGCCACCATAATTTTTTTTTAATTGAAGGCTTCAAAGTAATTTAACAGCTTTTGAAAACTTTATTTCAGGTAATTAGTGCAAATAATTAATGATGAAACAACAACAGTTGCTTTCATAGCGTTACCTGATTGTGAAAATAGGCCAAACCCCATTCATTGGGTAGAGTTGACTTACCATAGGAGAAAAAATGTTTTAACTTTTTTCTTTAAATTCCCCACTGCCTCTTATCACCCAAAGTCATTCCAGCTACCACCTACAAGGCATGTCCATACAACAGATCGCTATATTGGTAATTTGTGGGATACTTGGCTAAAATAAAGTAGACTTCTGTCCTAGGAACAAGCTCTGACTAGAACTTGTTGTATTTTCATAGTATTCCTTCAGAGTCAATTCATAAGCCTGTTTCCTGGTTTATTATTTCCATATCACTGCATTTCCAACAGTGTGGCAGGGCAATGTTTAATTCAGGGCAATCGTATTTGCTGTTTATCGAATCTAATGTTTGTTTGACTGTTTACTATGACTTTTAAATATCTTAATTAGCATAATTCACAGTAGCACCTGTTTGGCACACATGAATCTTTAAGACAATAGAAAGGAAGAGACTAACTAAATATTTGCAAAAGGTGCCAGTATGATTTAAAGGAACTGTAGAGCTATTTAGCTTCAGTTTTTATTTAATTCTATTCAGGCAACAACATTCCATCCAGATGAAACTTGAAGCTCTATGTTTCTTCCCTGATCAAACTGAAATAAAACAGTCCCACGACATATCTGGGGGAATCCCACACGATAATACACGTGTGCCTTATGTCTGTGAGGGCTGAAAGGATGAGCTGCCTCTTTAAAGAGCTTCCGTGAACCTGTACTGTAGTAAGCTCTGGTAGGCGAGGGGTTGCGTGACTGCAGCAGACTCATTTGTGACCTCAGAAAAGTGGTTATGAAAGTGATCTCTTGATCAGAGGAATAGAGCTCTGCTGCCTGCCAGACCAGCAATGCAGAAATGAGCCTCCTCCCTGCAAATCTGCCCCGGCAGGAGAAAAAGCATTCCTCTTTTGGATGCAGCGTAATGATTTCTCTGAAAAATTCTTGGGCTTAAAACAAAGTGTGCTCTAGAGTATGCACTGCCTCCAGTTAAATTTCACATTTTTTAAAAACATGCAAGATCATCTTTGCTTTTTGTGATCTGTAGTTTTCCCTTTCTTCCTCAAACCTACTCCTATTTTCCTTAGTGCAGAGCTAGTAAGTCTTGTTTCAGTGGTTACTGGACTGACTCTGGCAGTAAGCCACAGTGTATATCCAATGGAGATCATACAGTGACTGGTGAAAATGCAATAGAAACTATTGTTTATGTCACATGATGAGTATAAAACAGATCTGATGAATCAGCAGGTAAGAAATCATTGTTTTTCCTCCAGAAACCTGAGACAGAATAAGAAGCACTAGAAGTTATTTATGTATCCCACCTATACACACTATTCACCTGGCATTGATCACTCAGTGAAAGCTGCAATTGGCCATTACTGCCTAGAAAGTTGAAGGCATAATCCTATATGCTTCATGAATGAGATACAAGATTCCTGTCCTTATCCCTTAAGGAATACTCGTTATTTCTTTGGTAGCTTGCTATGAGTCAAGGCAGCAAACGCCTTTGTAGGAGTCAGACTTGCCTGTTCAAGTCAATGACACATACAGAAGAGTTGAAACTGGAGAAAAGGTTATATTTTATTAGCTAGGACTTTGTTTCTGAAATACAGAACATTGGTTTTCCTTATCTTCAAACGGGACAAGTCTGATAAGAACTCTGTGCCTGCCTTGTAATTTTATCACTATATCTAAGTATTCTCTGGTTTTAAAAATTGAAAAGCAAATCAGAGCAGGGAAAAAATTTACAATCTTAGCTCATTTAAATATCACCTTTCCTGCCTTTTATAAAGACAGGATTTTTTATTACGCTCAGAAAATTTGAAGGTCCTAATTCTGGCTGTTGACCTAGGGACCATGGCACTTCTAAGAAACTTAAAGAGAGAGAGAAAAGAGAAAATGTAAGCCCACACTGGTCTGTTTAGGGTCTTTGGCATCTGCTTGGGATCTTTTTCTGAGTACGGAACATGGCAGGATAGGCAAAGCAAAAGCTTTGTGAGGAAGTGAAAAATAAAGGTTGTTGTAGTAATTGAATACATCGTGTGCATACATTTTATACTTCTGCAGAAGGTTCCTGTTCTGCAAAGGAATTTATTTTTGGACAAACCATAGTGTCTTCTCTGCAGGCCCTCTGTCTTATGAGGGATTCTAGTTGGGAACAACATCCATCAGTTTGTGTAGCTTTGCAGGACTAGTTTTTGAATGCATACATTAAAATGTTAATGTGGATAAAAACACATTCAAGAGATCCAGGGATTGTAATATTATGGGTTTAGCTTCTGGCAGTTCAATTTCTGACTTCTGTTGTCAGATAGTTCTTAATTTTGAGCTTTTAGATAAGATTGTCGTGCTACCAGTTTTCTTCATCATTCCAAAAGGTTCTGGAATACAGCTCAATGTTTTAAAACTACCCTGGAAATTGATTCTGAAATAACTTTTAAAAAAAACTTTTAGATAATGTCCCTGATGTTTCACTTGCCCTTATCTTGTCTCAGCACGTGGTTTTACTTCCTGAATTAGAAAATCCAAAGCCTAAGGACCTCCTCTCAGGCATATTTTTCCCACAGCACATTGGGTGTGGTTTAACTTCTCAAGGCTTCATGCAGTCCATGTCATCGTGGCAACCTCCGCAGGCAGCAGAGAAGGCCAAGCAGAGCAGCTCTGCCTTAGAAAGAAAGCACCACGTTCTGTGGGGGGTGTGTGTGTGTCTGCCTGTTGCTGTGCATCAGTGTGCTGTGATATCCAGCTGATTTAAAGGTGGAGAGTCCCATGTTTCCTCTGTCAAGCGTGTTTGCTTTTTTAAAGTACACTGGAAAGGGAACATGTCTTTGCCTTTAATATTGGGCACAGTAAGGCTGCTATATAAAGCTGATATTAAAGAATAGTTCTTATGACATTCCTGACTCTAAAACTGTTGGATCCAGATTTGGTTTTCTGGGTAACACATGCACATCCTGTGCACTAAGGTCTCAGTGTGAATATTTTAGATGCAGTGTTTATTTCATCCTAAAGGTTTCCTTTATCCTCTCCAGATTGTGTGCATTGGTATTTTTAAACAGTCTCTTGGATGATATACTGATCTATTGACACATGTTCTTTCAACTCTCTTCTAAGAGATACTGACTTAAATTCCTCTTGGAACCAGCAGGTGTGAATTTAGCCTGTATCTTTCCACATAGAATGATGCAACAAAAATTATAAAGGCACAAGAAATTGAGGAGTGGAAGATCAGGAGACAGTTTGTTTGAGTCATAGTCCTGGAAAAGAGGTTATCAAATCCAAAAAGGCTATCAAAAATCATGTAAATCTCACATAAGTTAGTCATTGTCAGGTTGCTTTAATCAAGAAGGGGGAAAGGTGCTTTCTTATGCATTTTCCTAGTTGCATTTATTTGCATGCTTCATCTTTGATTTGAGTTTGTTCTTCAGTGATTGATTACTGAATGTTCCAAACTATACATCAAAATTGGAGAGGGTAAAATAATTCACATCTTCTGTAGCCAATAGAGATTAAAATGCTCTGATATTCTCAGGGTAAATCTGTTATGAAGACTTAATTTCTTCTGTAAAATGCAATTCTTACAATCACCTTTTCCAAAACTGGGAAAGATTCCAGTAGACTTCAATTGCTTACTTATGAACACACATAGCTTTCCTCTTAGCTATCTTTTCAGAAAAAATGGATTTTGGTCTCATTACTTATATTTCTGAAAAATATTTCAGACTCAAGTTTATTTCAATAGGCTGTTTATCACTAAAGAATGTTTTTTGTTGTTTTCTGATGCAATGATTAGTCACAAGCTGCTCTTTCATCATATGCTTAAATTTAGTCACATACAGGCTTTCTCATAAGGTTCTGATTTTTCTCATTGTCACTTCTGTGATATACTTTGTTTCACGTCACAGATGCTGCTGTTGTGCATCTGTTGTTTATTTTCTGTCTGCAACAAATTTTGTGGACAAGGCCACGGCATTGCAGTGAGAATAAAACAGCATAAGAGATGCACTACTGTGTCATACCAGTGGTCCATCTAGTCTGGTATTCTCATCTTCAAAATTGCTGCCTTTTATCTACTTTAAAGCATTCTTGTGCTGGTGTTACAGGGCACTTCACAGTCCTCATATTTTGGGGTTGGGCAAACAGAAGTTCTGCATTCAGTTTATCCATTGTCCTTATAATTTTGTAAACCTCTCTTGTATCTCCCCTCCTCCTTCTCAGTAAAAGTCACAGCCATTTTAGCCTCTTCTCAAAGGGCAGCTGCCTCTACTGTGGACATTGGTGTCCATTGATGTATTATTTTCATTGGGAGAATCAATCCTGAAAAAAGGGTCTAATGACAATGAAAAAGTATGAGCCATATCAAACTTGGACAACATTCTTGGGCCACAGAGAGAAAAAACACCAGGAATTCAGAGGATATAGAGAACCCATTTTTTAAAACATATCTGGACAAGGGAAAAGATGAACAGCTATTCAGACAAGAAGCCATTATGAAGGATATTTTGATGAATGGAGAAGCTCTTAAAGTATTTTTGATAGGTCACGTGCTCCACAGGTCCTAGAATCAATGTGTCCTGATGTGCTGTTCCTCTGAATATGTACAAATATCAGGATCAGTGGGATTTGCTGAGATTCCACTCAAGCAATCAGGATGTAACAGGTCAGAACACACTGCAATACACTTAAGGCTAATTGTGGATCAGTTTGGTGAAGTCACGAATGAAAATATTAAACTACATTCATTGTACATTCTGAGGTCCTTAACTCTGGAACTGACCAATGTTAAGCAGACTTTCTAAATACAGAATAGTTCTCTGAAATTATTTTTTTTCTACTCTAAACTTATGCTGAATATCATGATTCTGATTAATGGACATGTAATTAAAAACTTTAAAGGTGCAAGGAAGAAGTGTTGGAATCATCTTAATATTTTGTGAGCGATGTGGATATTGATTTGAAACTGGAGTAAGTAGTCTGCAGATTTCTTACTCAAGGTTGCTGATAAATCAGGCTTGCAATCCCTTTTGTGGTTTGAGAGAATAACCCATTTTTACTTATCTTTTATGTGTTTATTCAGAAGGGTGTGCAAGCAAATATTCAGACAAGCTAACATAGTACAGCTTAATTAAAGAATGGAATAGTACACAGATAAAATTAAGGCCCCAGGACTGAACCTATAAATCAATAAGTTTCCGTGATCAAATCATCATATTTAATGTAGTAGAAAATAAAATGAAATTGTGAAGACAAACAGGAAGACTGTTACTTGGAATAATCTTGGTATAATTTCCGAGGACTGCATGTCTTCAGCAGTCTTGTAGCCAATATAGTCTACCAGACCAACTGATAGCTCAAATATTTACTCACAGTGATGCAAACAGATCTCTAAAATACCTCCTTTGCCAAGGCACAATGTGGGGCTGTCTGTTGGGGAGATCATCTGTTGAGTCATATGAAGAGAGAAAGGTTGCAACAGTAAGCTACAGAGAAGAAATGTGTTTTCTAGACAAGTTCTTTTGAGTCTGTTGTTTGTATAGTTAGTACACAATTTGTCTCACGTGGAGCTTTTCTTCGGATCTGTGATCCCTCAGAAGTTATGGAACTGGGGAGAAGTTATAGTCCCAGACTACATTTAAACTTGACATACAAGTGTGATTTCTTATGAGATACAGATAGAATAAACTAGCAAAAAAACAGAAGAAGAGTTAATAACTTATTTTGCATATTGTCCATATAGATACACTTTTTATAAAAGCCACTTCATCATTCTCAGCATTTCTTAAATTATTCTACACATTTGCAAACCAAGAATTGTGGAAGTTTCCATCCAGAATTTACCCTGATGCTCATTCACCTAAAACATTAAGGAACTTCTTATCTTACAAAATTAATCCTGTTTGTAATTCAATCATGAAAGTTTTCCTGGAGGGAATGAGAAATCTTCATTACTGGGAATACTCAAAAAACTCTGAGGAACCTGCCTAAGTGAAGTTACTCTGTTCTGATCAGGGTGAGGTAGACCAGATGACCTTCAAAGTCCTTTCCAACCTACAACTTCCTAAGTTTTTGTGATTTCCTATCCTGACTCAGTCCCCAGACCCAGGTTCCCTGCAGGTGAACCACTTTCCTAAAAGATTCGCAGAACTCCTTGCACTGCAGCACAACCGAACATTTGCAGGCAATTCTCTTCAGCTTCCCGGCTTGCCTCATGTAAATTCTATTTCCCAAAGGCACACAGACCTCTTTTTCACATGCAAGGAAAGAAATACCCCGACTCAGTCACCTCTGTAAGAAGTCCTCAGTTTGCGTTTCTTCTTTCACCTGCACCTGGATTCTGATGCTGTCTTTTTGTTGGACTACTCAGCGCTGCCTGCCCTAGCATCACACCAGGTCCATCCCAAGGACTCCATTGATCATGAATTCCAACCCCAAACGGATTCTGTTCCAAACACAACCTTGCTCGACAGTTAGATCAAGAGGGAAAAGATAAGACTGATGGGTTTTAGAGGGCAGAGTGAAGAAGATGGTGGATTTTTTCTGGGAATTGGAGGAAAGCACACCAGGACTTCCCCAAGGCAAGAGGCTCGTCCTTCTCCCTTTTTTGCCGGCTGGAAACCCTGTCTGAGCTTTCATCCTTAATATATTGTCAGATCAACACTAAATTTTCTAATGAGCCAGATCTCTCAGAGCTAATGTTCGTGGAAAAACAGTAGGAATGCGAGCTTTTCCCATCTTTTCTCTGCATTTCTGTAGAAATAATTTCCACGTGTACTTTTACACACACACACAGACAGCACTGGCAGCTGGATCACTGTTTTAGAAAGCTTATCTGAGCTGTGATAATTTCTAAAAACGCAAAACCCTCCGGTGGAATATAGTGAAACCGACCGTATTGATGATCGCTGCAGCAGAGTATTTTACTGTTTGCGAAGGGATTTGACTTCGGGGAAACACTCCTCACCCTTCGCACAGCGGGCTCTCTCCTTTCTCCCTGCTGCACGAGAGTTATTTTTCTGATCCTTTACTCTAAGCTCCTTTGCTTTTTTTAGGCAACTTCCAGATATCTGATACAGTATATAATGAGGAATTAGGTTCCATTACACCAAGGCTTAACCTTCTCGAAAAGCATTCAGCGCTTGCCAGGAGTCATCAATATTTAACAGCTGTTGTTATTATGAAATACTTCATAGGGTAATGTGGCTCGTCTGCTCGCACGCAAGGGTTTGAACGGCGGCCAGGCCCCTGTCAGAGCCGCCGGGAGATTGACAGGCGGCGAGCCTTGCGTGACAGCGGGGCCGGGGTTAGTCAGCACTCTGCCTCCTCCGCAGCGGGGACTTCTCCTCCCCCTCGCCTGCCTTCAAAAGGGCTCTCCGGACGCGGTGGGACGCGGGCTGGGGGCTCAGGGGGGCGAGCTGGCCCCACCAGCCCCGGGGAGAGGAGGGCAGCGCGGCGGTGGCATCTCTTTGATGCCCCTCTCGCACGGGGGAAAATGGATGAGGCTCGCTGGGAAAGGGGAACGGTGGTTCTGGAAGAAAGAGCGGATGGGATCTGGAAAGCAAAAGGGTTCGGTTTGTACCTTAAATAAATGTCATGCTGTACTCGAGAAACTTCAAAGGGAAGTCAGATTTCAAAGCATCTCTTAAGAAGAAGCAGACTGAGAAAACCGCTAAGTTGGGAAGAAAAACTCTGCATTACTGCTAGCGTAATTTCATCTGGTGTTCTGGTAGTCTCCACAACAGGACCAAGCACCATACAGCTTTATTCAGCTTTTGTGCATTTTGGTGCTGACTTCTTTCCCAAAGCATTTGTACTACCTGTGTGTTGTGGCATTTCAGGGTGCAAACGTCCTTTCCATGTTGTTTTGCAGTGTATAAAAACAGCTCTTTATGCTGTGTATTTTTTAATTTCAGTGTTCATCTAATGACCCCCCTCCTAATTGTCACTCGGTGTTCTCTGTAACACCGCCAGAGGAAACAGATCATTTCAGTTCATGGCTTTAGGTTTGTTAAGCAGAATTGCTCATACTGAGTGTTTCCGAGTCAATTTGTTTTGTTTTCTTAGTATTCAGAGTAACACGCATAGCTGATTCTTCCTGCAGCTAGAAGATCCAGGAAGAGAGACCCTGCTCTCACTTCCTTTCGAGTAACAGTTACCAAAAGTAAGATTCGCATGCTTCAAACAGTGTCTCTGAACCTACAGTCTGCATTCCGGTGATTCACCTCTTTTAAGAAACAATTTACCCCCTGGGCATCATCGGAGAGAACCAGCAGTCCCTTGCAGGAGGGCTTGAAACTGATTGACCAGCCTGAATCTGAAGAAGACTGTATGGTTCCCTTCCTACACCCCAAACGAACCCAGGCAGGGTGCTCAGTTCAGAAGCAGCATCCCTTCACTGATCATTTCTTGCCTGTGCTGTTGCTTGATGCAGGCACCTGGGGCACAGTTCGCCCCCATGTTAGTCTGTTACACAGCCTAATTTAGCAGCTACTTTTGCTAATTATTTTCTGAAGAATGAAGGCTGTGCTTGTGCAGGATGAGGTACAGAAACACTCTGGAGAATGTAATCCCATGGGTTTAAAAAGTATGGTTTTGTGAGACTCCTGAAATCTCCATCCCTTTGAACTAAAGAGTGTCCTGCAATGAATAAATGTTCTGTTATTTCTGGGGCAAAGGGAATGGCTGGTTTCATAATGCTTCTATAGACTGTGTCAGGCAGCTTTTCTTTACAGTATTCCAGATTTGATTTTCATGCCAAGGTGTTTGCAAATGCAGATAGCAATGCTCATGTCAAAACTGGAGGCTTGAAAGAGGTCTCAGGTTTTTACATTGTTCTGGGCAGAGACAGTGCAGCTGTGAAAGGCTCAACAGCCCTATCTGAGACCATCCCATACTCATTCAGCCAATCTTATAGTCTCCTCTGTGGACTTCTTTTCTCCATTAATTAACTGTCAATTCTAACTCTACATTATTTTTTTTTGGTTTCCACTCCTTTCACTGCTTTCGGATTAGAAACTGAAAAAATATCTTCAGATCTTTGACCTGTCTTAGAGGAAATTGCATTGGCCATTTTATTTCATTTTTTTTCCTCCCTCCTCTTCTTCCTAGCCCCCTGTCTCCTTGCCCTGTGTATTTCCACAGTGTTGTCCTTTGCAGGGCCCAGCATTTCCAGACTTGTTGGCTTTTAATGTTGCATGGGATTGCACCATGCGCACTAGATCGCATGACCTTGCAAAACTGTCAGCCCTGGTACATGTATCTCTGCTATTTATCATTCTATGGTATCAATATGCTCATTCATCTTCTTTGGCAGAACAGCTCCATCTTCTGTTTTATTTCATGCTCTGGAAGTGCAGGCTCAATACATTGTGCTTAGAAAACGGTCTCTGGTGTTACCACTTCCCATCTCTTGAGTTTGCTGGTTTTGAACCTGGTAGATGAGCACTCTTTGCTGACCATCAAAAGAGTTGCCTCTCCCATAGAAAGTCCAAAGCTCCATAAAGCTAAAACTCTCAATTTATTTTTTTTTACAGCCAGCAGCATTCATTAGACTGCCTGCAGTATCAGCTTTTCTCTTGCTCCATTCTTGATATATGGGAGCTCCAGCAGCGCATTTCCCCCTCAGGTCACTGAGTCATCCTTTGCTGGTTTTTATTTTTCAGCTTTATTTTCAGTCAATTTGCTCCTCCCTGCCCACCAGAGACAGTACTCCTGCATTCTTCAAGCTCTCATTTCTTTTCATCATCATAGGCTTCGCTGTTGCTCCAGAGGGACACCATTTTATGGGATGTCTAAGCTTGATCACAGCTGTCTTGGCATCAGGGTCTTTTCTATCAAGCCTCCCATCATAACCAATACTTGCTGTCCTGTTCTCTCTCATGATTCTTGGTGGTGACAGGGGTATTGTTAGACTCTTCTGTTTTCTTTTCCTTGTTTTTCTGCCTAGTCAGATAACATCTTGCAAGTTTCCCTCATCTGCCTGTCATGTCTTGCATTTCCTCCTCCTCATTTCTTTCAGGATCTGTATGACTTTCTGCCTGTATTGCTCTGCTTTCTCCAGGTGACAGGCTATCACCAGCACCTCTCTTTGGAGGTGTCACTGCAGTATCAGCCCAGCTATGGGTGGATTAATCAAGTATTTCCAGTGTGGGGAGGCAGAAGGAGAGTGACAGCTCTGCTGCCTCGGGTGCAGGGAGCAAATGTTCCCATCTCCAAGGAGCATTCCTTTTTGGAGCAAAGGTGCTATTTGTCTTTCTTTGATGGTGCAGTGGGTCTCCTTGCAGTCAGGCCAATGAAAAGGGCAGGCTATGAAACGGATGTGTGTGGCCTAACATATGGGTTACTCTAACTGGCAAAATAACATTAAAATACTTTCCATTTGGAGATGGAATTTATAGTAGCCAGACGAGTTGCAGAACAAACATCTCTTGTGCTTCTGCTGCTGTGTTTGTATGAGCCTGAAGGCTAACAAGCAGGCAGGGAGCTCTGGCCTGCTCAGCTGGGTAAAATAATAGTTTCCACTAAGGATGAAGTTCGAACGGATGGAATTTTCACAACACCAAAAGAGCGCATCAAAGAAATAAACCTTCGTTTCCTCTCACCCCTCCCTGTCTGTCCTCTAACCTGAGCAAAGACCGCAAACCACCATGTCAGTAATTGCAAAAACATCTTTTCTGAGGAGGGAAACTCTGGGAGAGGCCATTGGAATAGGGGTTGGTCTTTTAAAAATTGTCACAAGGTATCAAAAGATGTGTGGATGTGGCACTTAGAGACATAGTTTAGTGGCAGACTTGGCAGTGCTGGGTTAGTGGTTGGACCTGATGATCTTAAGGGACTTTTTAACCTAATTGAGCCTATGATTCTATGTCTGTTCTTCTAGACAGGCCTAGCAGAAGGCCTAGCTGATCGGGGGGGAAAAAGCAACCATTTCCTATTAGCTTAAAAGGTACACCAAAATGAAAATGACGATTTAAGAATCTGTATATTCTATTCACAGCAGCCTAGGTTACAAGTCTGAATTCCCAAAATTGTTTTGGCTTGGCAATATGGGTAGGGATCTGTTTAAATCAGCTTGGGATTTTCCTAATGTGCTTTCCCATGCCCAGGGGAGGGATTTATTACATCTAATTATACATTTGAGATAATTGCTTTGGGGTAATGACCGACATTATCACTTGCAGCAAATATTTACAATGTAAGCTAAAAACCATCACAAAATTCAGCTGGTGTGGTTCTGAGTTGCCATTGTTTATTGTAAAATGCTGATGTATCCTGCAATAGTCTCTTACTAGGCTGTTAAATTGATAAGGAACTCTTGCACAGGTTCAGGACCTTTAGAGACTTACTGTTTCTCTCCTATTCTTATTCTGGTTTGGTACAAACTATTTCTGGCATCTAAATCCTTTTTTGATGGGGAGATTTTTTTTTGATTGGTTGGGTTGTTGGGGTATTTTTTTTTTTTTTTTTTGGTGTGGGTTTGGCTTTTTTTTCCAGAGGGATGTGTTTTGTTTTGTTTACCACTTCTAGCTGTGGCTGTTCCCACTCCTCTTTGGCTGGAAGGGAAAATGTGTATCCAACATCCCAGATAATATCAGTGGGATGCTCTCCTCTCTCATTCTCTCCATCAAAAGGAGAAAACCCAGAAAACTGGTTCTCTGTTTGCTACCAGGATATTTGTATGACCCTTCTCTGGAAGTAGGAGTGAAGCTGACTTAATTTTTACTGACCAAGTGATAAAGACAGGTTCCTGTTGTACTCCCCAGATGATGCTGAAGCCCAATAATCATGTAATGCCAGCCTTCTCAGAAATTATTTCATTGTGCCCAGAAATGGGATTGTATTTCAGCGATTTTCTGTAGGATATATAGATAGGAAGAATTTGAGCTTTCAAAGACATTTGAGATCAAGCAATGTGAAGGAGGAGCACTCACCAGCTAAGTTTCCCAAGAAAACTTTATTGGATATAAGCTTTTTTCCCCTATTATTAGGAAAAATATACTAAACTTTAATCTATAATGAGAAAAATTCATTAATTTCATGGGGTAAATGACATGCTAAGAACAAACTTTAAAACTCTGTGTAAAAATGAAACAGTTTAAGAACATTCCCTTCAATCTTATAGTTAGGCTGAAACTTGTAGAAATGAACATGGTAAAGTGAGACCAAAAATAATCTGATGTCAAGGAGATCAGCACTGAAAATAAGAAACTTATTCACTCCCTTTTCTTCTGAGCTATATAGACATTTCTCTGTATTGTCATAATACATATTTTTATAAACAAAACAACTTGCTAACTTTCTTTTGTTTCTTTCCTGTGGGTTTTGGTTGTTGCTTTATGTAGAGTAGACAAATGGAAAAAATATGTTCAATTTAAAATATGATAGATATTTCACATAAAAAACATCTGGACTGCAAAATATGTATCTATCTCCAGCACAAGGAGAAAAAAAAAGAAAAGAAAGTTGTCAGTAACCAAGATCCAGACCACAAAGACAGTAACCACCAATTAAATTCAATGCATGTTAAATGCCTAAACAACAATTTCAGTCGTAACCCTAATCGTTATGATTTCTAAATTGATGATAACTCTTTCCAACAGCCATTCAAGAAAAGCACTTTAAGAAGCAAGTTGGCCAAACGATAAAAGAAGACAATATATCTAACAAGACTGCTGTACAAGAAGGTGGACTTCTACTAGAAGTGAGTGGAAAAAATGCTGGTTTTTTTCTGGTTGTAATTTATTCAGTTTGATGATATATTTGGGCTGATGATTTGTGGCAGATTTGAACAAAAAGTCAGTCTTGGTGGGAGTCTTTCAAGAGCCACACTTGTGAACACTTCTTGCAAGAGCAAGACTGGCAGTCACAGTCAGTGTCCATTTGGGCAATTACACCTTGCACCCTTGCTTGCATCCTTGAAATTACCAGTGAACTCCAGCAGGCCAGTTCACAGTTCTTTTTCACTTTCAGGTTTATTTTACTTGGCCCATATTTTGAGGATGTCAACATGAGCTTTCCTGGTTTCTCATCCGAACTGAGAATATTCTAGGATATTTTAGTTTATCCTACTTCCTCAACTCCGTGTTCTGCACACACACCGTGTCAGCAAAAGTTATCCCTTCTATGTATTTTTATTCCCTTTAGGCTGACTTTATATTGGCAGAGCAGCATAAAGGGGCCATGCTGTTACTGAAAGTTGGATCCATTAATTTAAAGGAAGAATTAAAGCTGCTCTTAACTACTGAACCAGCTAGAGCCCAGCGGTCCATCCCAGATACATCTGCATTTCAAACACATGATGTAATAATGCCTTTTATACACTGAGGTCCTTGGAAATTCCTATGTGATTAAGATTACATATGTACAGTTGCTTTGCATAAGATAATATTCGTGGTACAAAAATTGTGTTTTAATGACAGCCCTGAGATGCATGTAAATGTAAATTAAATAGTAGCCTCCAGCAAATAATTGCTGAATACTATTAAATTAAAACACATTTTAGTATGAGATCCAATGCCATAAGTTACTCAAGTCTATGGAATGGAAACTGGCACCCTGCTTTCCTTCCTCTAAATATTTCAGAAGATTTTAATTTTAGATTTCAAAGCAAGTAACACAGAGGCATCTGATTAGTTACTGCTACTTCCAAAACAAGATGTTTGGCTATCAGGTGTAATTTTGCAGCCATTTCCATTCTCAATGAATAGGGAATACGGGGTGTACAATAAATGATAAATATGGTGAGCATATAAATTTTAACGAGGGTCTCCCATATTTAGTCTATGTTTTGTTTTGTGTACATGACATGCCCACAAGTTATAACCACTAAGCATCCTCAAACAGTAGACTGACTGCTGTGAGTACATGGAGAGAACACTGGCACACAATCTGGGGCAGGTTACAAGAGACTGCTATTGCTAAATATGCTCTGCTAACTGCAGGGTATGCAGGAGTCACATTCCCTCTGAATAGAGGGGAGATATTTTATCCTGGATCATACTTAAAGTGGATCATTAACTGGATGATTAAGTTCATGTTAATATGAATGTACTTGCCAGACTTCATTTATGGGCACGTCTGACCTAGAATAAGAGGGTGAGTTTTCCTTAGGGCTTGTTGGGAATGTTCTCTGAGGACTGAGTTTGGCTCGGGTCCTCATTCAGTGGTTATGGCACTCGAAGAAAAGTGGGTTTTTATGTTGTTCAACCAAATTCACCATGTTGGTTATTAGGAACTGTGGGATTTAAACTAAATATCACATTTCTGGTTCTTTCCAAGAAGAAGCAAATCGTGGTTGCTCTTCTTTGTATATTGACTTGTGAATCTGACCACTTAATTTGCTCTCAAAAGATATTTTTCAGCTGTTGAAAGCCACGTTCCATGTCATGACAACACCTTGCACTGTGTAACCTCTGCTTTATATAATACAAACCAGAATAATCTGAATCACCAAAATATGCGTGAATAATAGTGTTCCTGAGTGCAATGTTAATGGAAAATCAAGAATAATTGCTTTTATTTTTTCCTAGTGGGTATAGTCACTCTGCTTTATGTATGGAGACAAATATGGGATAACAAGAACCTAATTACTGGTAAATAGTGTATCTGGGACTCTTGAGTCTTGGAACAATGCAGTATTTCCCCTTCCAGCTTGAAAGGAAACAATGGAATTAGGCTGTCTTCAAAATATGTTTAAAATGTTTTTTATTTCTAAAAGCTTCTGCCACAACATGTGTTTTTAATTTAAGATTTTATGGAGATTTTTTACAGCTATAATCAAATAGCTTTCATCAGCAATAACAGAATAAACAATGATACCAGTTTATCAAAGACTTCTTAGTGGAGCACAGCAGGTATCTAAACAAATAATTTCTTTTGGTGTTTTAAGATAATTTCTTCTGGTTTAGAGACTTTGCTTGCCATCTTTGTTTGCCTTTGAAGGGAAGACAGACAGGGCTCTACGAACTAAAGTCTAATTTTATTAAGAGGTTTTTTTAATATGTCCCATTCTCGTAATCTTCACTGTCCTTTGAGCTTTTGCATTCCAACAGTTTGACTACAGTAATGATTTTTAACTTTGCACTTTCAAAATGTTTTCCAAGACAGGTGGTTTTGCAACCCCTGTGCCCCATGTCTTCTGGAAGAAAAGGAGCGCATTCAGTTTCTGAAGCCTGTTAGTGAATACTTAAGGAACACTGGGCCAAACCCATAACCAGAGAAAAGGGAAAATAAGTTGTATTGGCAGTCAACAAATCCAGATAGAGTTTATGGGGTGATGGGGTGGAGAAACACAATAAAATGGTGACTTTGAAAAATAATGAATCACGGGTGGGTATCTAGGCAATAGCCTTGATTGCAGGATTCATCTCATGGCTGTTAGCCACCTCCTGCTCTTCCCCCCAGCTATGCTGTGCTCGTAATCTTAAGTCCAGACTCAGAGTCTACACTATGGTGCAGGTAATTGCCCATCCCAAATGGCTGTGTAACTGTCATGTGTCACACTATTCACTGATCCCTGGAAGAATTAAATGCCTGCTGTTAAGGGGGAGGGTCTGTATGGACCTGCTTTCTTACTGACATGTAATCAGGCACCACCCCATCATCACCTCCAACACTGCTCCTTGGGTGACCAGCACTTGTGCACTAAGCAGCACCCTGCTAAAACTGACACTTGGGCTTTACTGACCAATTCACAGTTGCTCCTGCAGTTTTTCTGCGTGTCATGGACGAATAATTGATGTTCGAATTTCTGTCTCAACCCTTGCTGCTGAGGAGGTGCCTTCATGGACTTTCTTCTCTTCTTCATTATGTTTGTTGGTCTTCTATTATGCTCTTGTAGGCTTGATGCCATAGGGTTTATGACACCTCTGTCTCCAGATGTATTGGACATAGTTCTTTTCAGGTGTTAAAACAGTGTTTTATAACCAAAATGTCACAATAAATATAAAGAAATATGGACAATGCAGACAGCTCCTGAACAGATGCTAGTGGAGGAAGGCTGCCTGGTTCTATCACGCTTCCTTCTCACTGATAAATATTGATAAAAGCCAGATGTGGCTTTTTTTTGTCATTTCCATGCTCACTGGCAGCCCAGACTCTTTCAGAGAAGATCCATATTGCTTTTCAGGATGCTCCAAGCCACTCTTTTGTACAGTCCAGGGGCAGATTTCCATAAGTCTTCTACTCTAAAGGCTTCAGGGCCCAAGAATCACATTTCTGTGGTTTTGTCTCATGTTTTTCTTTATAGCTGCATTGAAGATGACAGTCAAGACTGTCCTGATACTTCTTATTCAGTGACACTGTACATTCCGTTTAATACCTTTATCAAGGACCTGGATAATGGGATCGAGGGCACCCTTAGTCATTCCCACAAGACACAAGGTTGGATGGGAGTGTTGGCCTGCTTGAGGGCAGGAAGGTTCTGCAGGGCGATCTGGAGAGTCTTACTACTTTTTTTAATTTTTAGATAGAGAGATTGAGGTGCCTGGCATCTTAAATATCTTAAAATCACAATCATATGATCCTTTACTTAAAAAATAAATAAATTACTAACACCTTCAAAGCCATAAAAGCTAGGTTTGATGGTGCAACCATTATAATTCTCCACTGATATGAATAATCCTAGTTTCATTACATTAGCTACTTAAACATATAAAGTTGGGTTTTTCAACCTGAGCTTCCATGTTTTGTAGGCATGCTGTTGTTCCACCAAAGCATGCAGACGAATTTTGCTGATTTGAGTTGTAAGTAGCAAAACCAGCGAGGCACTTCAGGTTATTTAGCTTCTAAACCAGCAGCATTTGTGCTTGATATTGGCTGCTGGTACAAAGCTACAGCACAATCAGTAGATCCTGTCAGTCACAGAAGAGGCACTTTGTCAGCCAGACAAGTCCTTTATAGATTATTTCTTAATTCCATATCACAAGTTTGTAAATTCTGGTTCTAAATTTGTAGCTCCCACCAAAGTCAATGAGGTCTTGACAGCTTTAATACCAAATAGACCCCAAGTCTTCTTAATCAAAACCAATGAAAGTCAGACTCTTAATGCAAGCAAATGATTTAGGATTTGACAATGTAAGTTTGAAGAGTATTAGTTTGTTAACTGTTGCTACTTTAGAAATGGATGCAAATAATAATCTTTCTGGGAGTTACTTTGGAGAGGTGAATGTGCAAACTTTGGCACTGAAACATATCTCCCAGTGGCCTCTACTAACAGCTTGAACTAGAGTTCAAGTTTCATTCTGAGGGAGTTGGAAAATGATACATTAGAAAACATCCTATTGGTGCTGTTCTTCACTCTGCATAAGGAAATAACATAGGAAACCCTTTTCCCACTTGGTTTCCTGTCATTTTTTTAAACTTGTTAGTGTAATTCCACTTCCTCCTTCCAAACTGATTTATGTAATCAGTTCTTGATAAAACTGTGCTCTTGAAAAAGGTACTCCAGTTTGAATTTCAGTCTGAGAGTAAGAGATTTTTCCTCTTCCTGTTGTTTTTAAATTTAAACTTGAAAAGGCAAATTGCAAGTCCAACAAAGTGCATGGAGATTATATGGATCTATGACCATGGCACAAACTTCAGGAATCAAAAACTGGTAGAAAGAGATATATTTGGTTTATTCTGGTCTGGAATTCCTTTTCCACTCCCAATAGTGCTGACACTTTCTTAGCACAGTCCTTTCAAAGTAAATCCTGATAAATGATGATACAGTGCTTCATTTTCTTAATCTACTGCTTTAAAATCAGACCATCAAAATAGGAAACTCTCACAAAAAGTTCACAGTCTTGGTGCATTTTTTATTCACTTAATACAACTTTTTAAAGTTACCCAAACAACGCTTTTGCTTTCCTTTGTTCTCAAACATGAACCTTCTCCCAGTAATTTAGATGACATGATTTAAGCTGACATTAGTCACTTGGGATGACTTACAGGGAAATTGTCCATTAAAATAAACCATAAATGGGGTTAGGAGTGCCATTTTATCACATGCGTACAGTCACTTTCTTCTTGCCAGGCCTAGGCAAAACACAAAGGAACACTTCAGAAACCCTGGTCCCTTTTTTTTCTTTCTTTTCAAATAGGCATATTTCTAAAATCCAGACTTGAAATTTGGCATGGCCACAGCTGTGTGCAAAAAACATCCTTTCTGTTGCCCTTTAGACAAATAACTAATGTTCTCGCTTATTCCTTTCTTTTTTTTTTTTCTTCTTCTCTAACAAATCTGGATAGAAAAGCCATGACCGCTAAATTCCATTTGCTCTCTCCTCCAGTCCTTAGTGCTACTGTTATGAGTGCAACAATCATGATGCTGCCACAGTGCTGAGGTTTCTGAAATACAGGAGGTGGCACCATCCAACTTGACCGGGGGACAGAGAAAAACAAAATCATGTTATCCCCTCCCTTCAGATTTTCAGCCTAACTATGAGGAAAGTGATAGAAGATGGATTTTGATGGACAAAACTGTGTGGAAATAATGAACAAAATGGTAACCACAATTGCCAGCACACATAGTGTCTGAGAAGCTTGACTTTTGCCAGGACTTTTGCAAGAGTTTTATGAAGGGATTTGAAGAGGAAAAATAGGTACTTCTGTAGAGGCTTGTGTGGAGCCTTTTGGTGAATGGGAAAATGCCAGTAAGTGCTTATTTTCCGATTTCGTGACATGTTGGGCTGATGAGAGTTAGTATTTATCTTCTCCAACACAAAATTACATATTATAATTGAGAGGGAGCAAGCTGGGAGTGGATTGGAAAATCAGGACAGGCAGCCTATGTTCAGTATGACAGAGCAGGAGGAGCGGGCAGTCAGCGCAGGTGTGTGGTGAGGAGGGAGAGTTATCATCCTCTGGTTGGTGCTGACATCAGGAAAAGTGTCTTCCATTCGTCAGGAGACAGGCAAACCTGCTGTCATACGAGGAGGGCTAGCTGAGAAACTGCAGTTGTGCCAGTGAACAGAGCAGCTGTCCATCCATAGCGTTAAGGTGAAAAATCAATGAGCTTTGGGCACAGATGCAGCTCTGAATTTGAGGCCGCTGTTGCTGTCTCCAGACTGTTCATCACAGCCAGCTCCACCCGAGCTCACTTTTCACAGCCGCTTCCTCTGTTTCTGCTCAGGCTATTTCGGTGCCTCTTGGAGACTGTCCAGTGGCCACATAACTTCCTCCTCAACAAAACATATTCTCCCGTTTCAGTTCTGTTAGTTTTTTTTTTCCTCTCACTGACTTCAGAGCTAATCCTTGACAGCTATTTCCACCAGTCAATAGGTTTGGTATCTGTATCTGAGCCCTGCATTGCACAAATGCACTGGGACTTAATTTACTGCTAGAACTGACTTCTTGCATTCAGGCAACAAAGGCATTCATAACACACTGTTCATTTCATACCAATTTCTGCATTTGCTTTTCAGGAAGCGTTTTTGAAGATGGCATAGTCATGTATTGCAAAAAAAACCCCCAAAACATAAAATAAACAGACATACACTTTAAATAATTGCGATCCTACATTGTTTAACTTGTCTTCAACTGGTTGAAATGAAATTATAAATGAGCAGCCTAAACTGTATTCACAGATGACACTTGCTTTCAGTATATTCCTAATTCTCAATTCAGAAAAGCTCATGAGCTGCAGCCTTGCTATCTTCTCAATAAGATGAAGTGATGAGCAAGAAAGCAGGTCTAGGCTAGACTGTGTCCAGTCTTGAGACCTTTTGCAAATTTGCAGTGATTTTGTTTGGAGGTTTTGGAAAAAAATCCTAGGTATTTCACTAGATATATCAAATACATTCCACTTTCACTTTTTGTCTGCCTTAGTTACTAAAACTTAAATGCTCAAACCAAAGCAGGGGCTTGCAGAAGAGACTTGGGGAAGGATTCATTTAGTCTATAATGCAGCCTAAGATTTGCAGTCATTGCTGCTGGTTAGAGGAGCTGTCTCTAACTTTCTATTCTTATCCCTCTCCATAAGATCCACTGTTATCCACTTGATATCTCGATTACAGAAAGTATTGCCTGCCTCTCTGGGTCAGCACAATGCCTTTACAGCAGGATTCACCCCTGCTGTCAGAATGGGATAGGGTGTGTTTGATACAGGATACTTACAGCACACAAAACATGCATAAGATGATAACCTGCAAAGTAAAACTGTTCCTAGAGTCAGTTTCAGGGATGCCATTCTCTCTGAAAATTCTACTGACCTGAAATAGGGTTTTAACAGGCTGGTTTAGCATATATTATCGAACAGAATGTGAAATACAGATTGTTTTGCTCTTCTCCCCACCCCCTGAAATAGTTTCATGTTAGAAAATGTGATGTATAGTGCTAAATACACAGAAAAAGAGTGCTGTGAAATTAGGACATAACATTCTGTTTTCAGTATATAGGCTGCAACATTGTCTCTTTTAGGTTTTGATTCCTTACAGAAAGAGATGTCTGCCATTCATCCTCATTAACATGTTGCAAGTACAAATAAAAGTCAGCTGTGGATGGAATATTATGACGGCTTCCTCTATTCAGGACTTGATGCACTTACATGTAAATAACACGGAAAAAAATCCAGACATTTGGTACTTACATATGTCTAATTGTCCAACATGTTGGATAAATATTATTTGAGACTCTTTTCAGTAACTTATTTCTGTGAAAGATAATGCCTAATCTTACTACATTTGTTATTTCAAAGTCTAACTAACTAAATTTGTTATTACAAGTGCAGAGTAGTGAGCAATTAATGCTTCATTTTGAGTCTTCTCAAATGGAATTAATCAGGCTTGCATTTTCTATATTGAAATTGTTGAAGAGAAGACTGAAAAGCTCAGAGCAGCTGCAGAATTCAGAAAGGACGAAGAGCTGAACTTGCACTGAAGATATTGCCCCAGCTTTGCTTCCATCTGTGAATGCAACATCTGCTTTTGAGGAAGTGAAATGAGAAACTGCATGATTCAATATAAAGACAGTTTCTATTTCCAAGTGTAGTCCGGGGCATAGTATTTGTGAAAGAGCATTGACAGGAGGGTTCCATTACTAGTAGAGCACAATTTTAAATTCAACATCATGATTAAAGAGGAAGCTAAAGAAATAGATATAATGATTATGTTGTGATTTAGTATCCTTTCATGATAAAGTAAGGTAAATGACATGTTACTCATCCACTTACTATCTAGCAAACATCATACCTATAGCTATGTATTAATAAAAAAATGTGCTTTGCCCGAACAATTTTAGAATTAATAATTCAAATATTGTCCTTTATATTATTTTAAGTAGTCTTCAATACTTGTATACCATCCATTAACCTCAGGTAGCATTCATATTCTTGCTTCCCATATGAAATCCTAAATGGTAAAGCATACCATATAACAAATTTGTACTGAGGTGTTCAGTGTCACCCATGAATTCACTTTTGCATCAACAAAACCTTCCCTAACCTGTCTTTAAGCTAGTAGTCATCAGTACTGCTCCTCTCTGGAAGCATGGTCTGTATTCTCTTTTCCAGTGCTCAGTACTTGTGGAAAAAATGGGATTTAATGGTGATGCATCTATTTCTAGTATGCATCACATCAACTTTCTACAAAAACAAAGTCAACTGATGCTTCAGCCCTTGTTTCTTAGCCCCATCCTGGGCAGAGTAGTTGGCTTTGAGGCGCCAGGTTCATTGGGGACCAGAAATTCATGCATATGTTAACAAAGAGAGGCCCTACCCCAAGGACTCGACACAGACTAAGCAAGCTTTGTTACTAAAGCCTAGTTTGGAAGGAATGCATAATGGAAGAAAAACTGCATTTACAGTTTTGCATCGTGCATTCGAAACAACTTCAAAGGCAAAGTTGTTCTTGGTTGTGTCCAATACTTATTACATATCAAGCATATAAAAAAACATCACCATGGTTTAAAATGTGTTTACATGTGTGCGCACATTGCAATCTCACCCTCCAGGGAACTACTATGTTTTCTTGAAAGTTTATAGCTCACAATTACCGGAGCCCAGTGACTTACATTTTCCTAGCTGATTTCCAGGAGGCCGGTTTCGACCGCTGCCTCTCGACGAGCCACGGCGTTCCAGCTCCCTTGTTAGACTGAAGACACGAGTGTATAAACAAGCATCTCCAAGGTTTCCCTAATTCCTTCGTGGAAGTGATGGGCTATTGAAAAATGGAATAATGAGAAATTTCACCAGCTGAATGATTCACAATCATTTGTGCCTTTCAGATGGCCCAGCTGTTCCCTCTGACAGTAAATGGGAGGGCCAGGGCTCAAATCTGTCTGATTTTGAATGATTGTTGAAAATGTTGACCTTGGTAATGCAGCACTAGATGCTAAATTTCCTTAATGAAAGAAGCCTAAAGTGATATCCAGGGTCAAAGACACAGACAGGAACATGAACTTTGTTTAATTTGGAGTCACAGGAGGAGTGAAAGGGGCATAATGGTTGTATATACATATTTCTTAGCATTTGAAAATAAAAATTTCTGCTGTCTATGAAAACCAGTTTATCAGATTGAGCACTTTCTCTCTGAAAGGTTTCCCATATAACTCCATGTCTGTAGACTTCAGCTAATACTTCCTTCGCTGGCTCAAATGATGGAAATTTGTCTTCTGTTCTGTTTCTTTTGCCTGAAATTTAATCTGTACACGCAAACCCTTGATCAAAACTGAATGCTAAAACAATTCTGTCACTCTCCTTTGCACGAAATAGTGCTTACTCACAGAAATACTCCTTTTGAAGTTGCTTTGTAGATAGATAGTCCAGAGGGCTAAGAGATACTGTACTTGTTGAGCAAAGGCCATATTCTGATGTCACCAGATATGGTATTTCTGAATAGTCTTTTATGCTGTTTTTTTTACTTCAGTGTTCTGTAAAAATTAAAATCTTGTTTGTTTTTTTGTTTTTTTTTTTTTTTTTCATTTATAAAGAGAACCTCGGGGATTCAGAGGGATTTTTGAGAAGGGCAACTATGTGTCCTAAAAACACTGGGGGAAAGAAATACTGATTCACTAAACAATGCAGTTTAAGACAGAAGACACAATTAACTGTCTGCATTTTCCTCATAGTATTCATCAGACATGAGCAAGTATATAATTTCCAGAGTTTTTAAATAGCTACTTATTTAGATCACCAGAAAATGGCCCCATCCCACATAGGATGCAAAAACCCAGTGATCCACTATTAAATGAAGCTGTTCCAGATAAACTGTAAGCCAACTGACCCTGGAAATTTAGTACCCAAGTTGCGTGACTTGAAAATCTGTTCAAAGCAAGGCATGGCTGCAGGCCTTGACTGTTGTACTTTAGTAGCCATAGTAACATGGTCTCTGGAGACCTAATGCTAGTGAATTTTCCTTTATTTCAAGGAAGAGTAATAAGAGAAATGTGCATTGGAACTCGTTCTCTCTCTTTTTTTTTTTTTTCTTCCTCCTTATTTTTACTATGCCATGACCTTGACCAAAATATCTTTGAAGTATTTTCTGGCTGATTTTCTGCTATGAGACCAGGAAAAAAAAATCAGGATATATAAAGGGTCTTGCCAAAGGAAGTCCTATCTTCCTCAAAATATTTGCCTTCATTCCCAAAGACAATCTCTTGACTAATAAAGTTTCAAAAACTTCTTAATGGAAGGAACTGATAACTTTCATCTCACAGCTACTGCAGGCACCAGAATAATATCATACTTTCTTTGAACTGACAGATTAATTGTTTTTTGTTTCAGTAGCAGGTGCAGCTTTTCGTGAGTACATAATTGGATGTACATGTTTTTTCAAAAGAACACAGGCCCCTATCTGGTGCCAAGCTCTCTTTTTTTTTTTCATTTGGGAAAAAGGTCCCATATGATTTCATTTTTTAAGTACAATGTAGAAAATTCATGTAAGTGTTTTTAAAAAGCCAAATACAAACAAACAAATGTTCACAATACATACTTAAGTCTGTCTCACATGTTTCAGCTATTATCCTGGATTAGAAATTCCATCTGTCATTGAATCCATATGGTTTACCAAATGGCAGCTTAAAACCATGTATATTTTGCAGATTTGAAGTTAGTTGGTTTTGTCGTAGAAGTTTTAAGGTTCATACTAATACTTTTGTGTGTTTGTTTCTATGTGTGTGTGTGTAAGAACATGCAATATCGCAAAAAAAGTTTAGTATGCAAGTGGACTGTACTGATTGAAACACACTTGTTGTACACAAAACAAATACCGCCAACACTGAGCTGTGGAGTTTGGTTATTCCCCTTCTAAATACCAAAGCCCCATTTAGGCTGTCCATTATTTCTGCTGAGAGGATTAAAGTGAAATGAGGTGTCTTTACTTCTCTGTGCTGTCCCCTCAGTGTTCAGGGCAAATGTGCTTTCATTAGGGAGTGTGAACTGCACAGGCATGAGGCTGGTCCACGTCCTCTCTCCTGTTTCATCTCCCCAGGTTACCCATTTCTCTGTCACATGGCTGCTGTGGTTCTGACACAACACACCTGTGCAGCTTCCTCTTCACTGGGAATGAGAGAAAGCTATTGCTGAGAATTTTATTTCAATAACTAAGCATGTTTAAAAATCATAAGTGGATTCATATCCTTTGTTGTGATGTTTAACGTGAGATATGGTAACTTAGAACAAAAAAGCTGCTAATAGTTTTCACTCATTCTCCTGGACTGAAGCTGTCTCTCCTACTCAGTCTAACAAGTCACTAGGCTTCTGGCCAGAAAAATGGAAAAATCTCTATGCAGTGTTACCGTAAAGGATTTCAGTATGGAGTTATGTTTGGTACCTGAGAGATTTATCTGAGAGGTTGGAAAAGGTATTTCCCTACTGATTTGCAGTCACCATTACCCACTCAGGGTGGGTAATGCACTAGCAAACACCCTCCTCCTTATTCCCACCTGGTAAGCAGATAAGAAAAGCACAAAACCCAGCCCAGCTCTGACTCTATTAAGAGTCTTCTGTGTTACAGATGTCTGTTTTCCCACTGAACTACAGTTTAGGGTAATAGTGAGAAAGTGGAAGAATTTGCAGGCATGGATGAGACTCGGTGGTGTAAAGTTTTACTTGATATCCAGTTTGTCTTTTTCTAATGTGTCTGAAGCCGCAAGTTTCCCAGTTAAAATTAATTTAGAGACATGGAATTTGTGTTAATCCTCAACTGAGTCATGTGGCTCCATAAAAGTTGTTTTTGCACCAAAGTGGATTTTGCTTTCCCTGGTTGCGGGGCAAAGCACGTATATCTGCAGTTGGGGTAGTGAAAACCAGCAGGAGCTTATTTAAGAGATTTAACCTCAGGAGAGGACACCAGCCTTTTGAGAACAAACCGAAAACAAAGCAGGGGAAGTTTGGAAATCTCTTCATTTACATACATACTTCAAATCCACACTTGTTTCTGGCTTAACCTAAACACGTCTCCTTGAACTTTTCCTCCACTTCTTCTTCCCTCTTCTTCCCTCCTACCTCATTCTTAATACCTCTTCCAACCTCACAGATGTACTTGCCAGTACACTGATCTGAACCCCTGGAAATACACATGGTCCCATTTCCCTTTCCAATTTTTAGAAACTGCTGCACCTAGTCCAGCCTGACTCTAGTTCTGTGGAAAAAATGTGTAAAGATAAACCTTCCTTCTTTCCACTGTGGGGGATCAAGTCTTACATTTTAAGGGTAGAGACTGATCTCTTGTGTATGTGTCTAGGCCTAAAGGGTATGTACCAATATGTTGAAGAAGACTAATTTTTTGAATAGACAAATTTATCTCTTGATTCATACCAGCAATCCTTGACAAAGGCAGATATTCCTACAGGGGCCAAAAAACTCCAGGTTGCCTGCAGGACAATGGAGGGTACATTTTAAGGATCTTCAGCATGATGATGTGTAGAATTCTTTGATAATATTCAAATCTTGTGGTCATTGTTTAAGCTTTTCCAGGTAGGGCTTGGTGTATTAGTTTGCATAGCTTAAGAACTTCTTTTAAATTAAGCACATTTCTTTTATTTTTCAAAATGTTCTTAACTTCTACCTGGTCCAGTTTCATGGGCAGAACTTGAGGTCTTTAAGAATATGCATGGTAAGGGGCACAGACAAAACGGAGCTCCCTGAAGTGTCCAGAGTAATCTTTACAGAAAATTTTAGTCTATCCAAATTAAAAGGCCTGCCAGATGTTAAAAATGTACTAAAATTCCCAACATCACATCACTGATGGTTTTATTGTTGTGAAGATGAGTCCAAAGAGACAAGATGCCAAAAATGCTTTCTTGTCTCCATTTGATGTTGGAAATGTATATGGCAGATATCATCCGTGGAGGTTCCTCTCAGTGCAGTGAGAGGTGAAAATGTAGAAATCTTGACATACCATCTTCTGGTTGGTGAGGTGCTGGGACAAATTTGGGCATTATTTAGACCAGGAAATAGCACCAGTTGAGCAAGTCCTTGTGCTTGAAGAGTTGACAAGGATAATTATTATTCAACACTAGAGATCACTCTTATTCTGAAAAGGATCTGTTCCTATAGAGCTGAGCTGGAGCATAACAAGATTTGCCACTGACTGTTCTTAGCACTGGCTTATGTTTAGTGTTGACCTGATTGAATCACTTGCTGCTACAGCCATTGAAAATTCTCCACTACTTTTCTCAAGTCATTGTTTCACAGGTTCTTCAAGGCACAGAGCCTCTGGCCAAGTGGTCCCACAGGGCCACGTTTCCAAAGGTGCTCCATACTAATGATGGGAGCCAAACCTTCTGAGGAGGTCAGTCTATTGTGCACTGAACTCTTGAAATTCTGCCCGCCATTGTCACAGTGGGAACAGCTTTCAAGCAGTCTTGGAAATCTGGTCCTTATTTAGGAACCAAAAAGAGAACCAAGCTCACAAAAATATGTCAGTGTATCTGGTTACTGAGCAATTGAAAATCTGTCCTCACTGTGTTTCAGGATTAACTCAGGATTAATAGGCACATCAAGAGTAAGGTGAAGCAAGGATAATAATAATATAGCAGTATTTCAGCAGCAGCTATTTGAACTGTAATCTCAAAGACCTCAAAACCACCACACGAAAGGATCTAGACTGCCTTGGAGTGCAAGCCTGCTGAAGTAAAGATATGTCATCAGACCTTTATCAAGAGAAGAGAGGCAGAATTAGTCAGTCCTTGTGCAGCATGAGGACTGACTTTTTATATTCCTCGCATTTATGCAATTATGCTATGTAGGTATTTTTATAGCAGCTTAAGAAAAAAGCCGTACAAAAAAAAAATACAGATCCAGTTTTAAAGCCATGGTTAAAACAGCACATGTATTTAATTTTCCCTTTGGATATTATTATATTATATGTATTAATGCATATATATTCAAAGCAATTATTATGGAATGTGCAGTTTTAAATTAAAAGGAAAAACAAAGTAGTTGACACTTGCTATTAAACTTTTAATTCTATTAATTAATGAGCAAATATAATTATGCAGACAATTAAGCAGACAATAAACAAGTAATGTGATATGGCTTTTATACTGTAATTAACTATTTTAACTTTTTTAGAAAAGAAAGGAAGCATGTTCCAGGTTGTTACTCAGTTTTCATGGTAGGAAAGAATTTAGTGTCCAACTTTTTGCAGAGTGATTTTTTTCATTCCTAGAATATTCTTAAATTTATTACATTCATACTCATTTTATTCTTTATCTTCTGATTATCATTTAAAGTATTTTCCTTTTTCAGTCACTGAATGGTTTTGCCTTGGTGGTGAGTGCAGATGGAATGATATTCTATGCGTCATCGACAATTGTGGACTATCTGGGGTTTCATCAGGTAAATATATTGAGAAATACTCAGAATACCCAGTCACTGACATTGTATTGACTCTCTTGTCAATTCATATATTGTCAATATTATAACTTCTGCTATTATTTTTAAATGCAGCACTGTAAGTTGCTACCTTAGCCACTTTATCCCTCTACTGCTGATTAGACATTCACTTACTGAAATAAGGTGATTTTACTATGCCATCTCAGACTAATTTTTTTGATCAGACAGGTGAAGATTTATTTCTTGTAATTTCCTTTTATAAAGCTTTCGTTAGCAGAAACATGATCTGTTATAAAACTAAGATTTAGCTAGAAGTTTCTTTTCAATTTCAGTATAAGATACTGCTTTTCTAGGCTGTTTGTCTGTGTGTAATAAATATATTCTAGTCACAGAATAACAGAACCACACAGTTGAAAAGGACCTCTGGAGGTCATCTAGTCCAACCTCCTGCTCAAAGCACATTGAGCTAGAGCAGGTTGATGCAAGACTGATCAAGCTTTGAGTTTCTATGACCCCTCTGGAAGATGTGTTCCAGTGTTTAGACACCATGACTGTAATTTTTTTTTCACTTATTATTAATTCCCAGCTTCCCATGCTGCCACTTGTGTCTGTTGCTTCTTGTCCTCTCACTTTGTTCTTCTGAGAAGAGCCAGCTTTTGTCTTCTCTTCCCCTGCTCATTTGATTGATGTAGACAGCTGTATGTTCTTTTTGTGTTTTTTCCTTCTGAAGGCTGAACAAACCCTGTTCTTCTCTTCTGGATGTGCTCCACTCTCTTAAGTGTCTTGGTCGCACTCTCCCGGGATCATTTTGACATGCTAATCTCTTTCTTTTCATGAGGTACCCAAAATGAAGAGAGAAATTTGCCTTTGCTGAACTTCTTGAGGCTCCTATCAGCCTATTCTTACAGCCCACCAAGGAGCTGCCTTGCCCTCCCCAGCTGGTTCCCTCCGCAAACCTGCTGAGCGTGCATTCTATCCCATGGTTTCTTAGTCAAGAAATTAAGGAGGGTTTGTCCCAGCAGAAATTCCTGGGGGATGCCACTAGTCATCACTTGTCAGCTGGATGTTTATTACTCACATTTGCATATGTACAAAAGAGTTAAGAACAGTAAGAATCATCTTAGGATGTGAAGGGAAAAAGCTGATGTTGAGAAGTAGGGGGTCTTTTAAACAACTTTCCTCTTTAAAGCTGCTCTGAAGGTGTCCTACACCTGCCATTATTTTAAGCAAAGTATCAATCTAAAGATAAGTGTCTGCCCCCCTACAGTTACTAATTAACTATTCCTTGTTGTAATTGTTTCAGACTGATGTAATGCACCAAAACATATATGATTACATTCACGTGGATGACCGCCAGGATTTTTGTAGACAACTGCACTGGGCCATGAATCCTCCCCAGATGTCAGGACAGCAACTACAGTCAGAAACAGGTGGGATTGTGTATGTTGATTGGAAACATAGGCACCACTGTACAGAGGAAGAATTGCACTCCACCTATGCCCTTGTCAGTACCATGTCCAGTCAGATTCCTCACTGGAAAGATGCACAGTGGGCATTTATTTATGTTATTGTCTCAGAGATGACATTTCTTCCTGATCCTGGGCATTTATAAGGCAGAGTGTGCCACTGGTGCTACAAAGTTGTTTACTTTACTTTTCTCTTAACCTACACGTATTCTTACACGCTCAGAACGAGCAGCATCATTTCTTCATACTGCCAAACTTTTGCTGGCAACAGATCAGGACATCAATATTCCTCTCATTGATGCAAAAGGTTTCTGTACAGAATCACCATGGAATCATCACTTTCTGCCATTTGTTTTCCCATGCAAAATGATGTAGACAGGAGCATTCTGAAGAGCAAGTAGGTTTAGCAATGCGCTTTTTCCCCTGAGGCTTTGCTTCCCTAGGACGGGAGTTGGACGCCTGCCCTCAAGGTTTCTCCTACATGAGATATTAAGCTGAAATCACAACTACAGAACTTACAATCAGGCTGAGATTGTTAACTTTATAAAGAATTATTGATCCCAGCAAAATGTATGCATTTCACCAGAAGGTGAGGTGGTAATTGAGGAGATAAATTGGGAAGTATTGTCATCAGATGAGTGGGGAGACGCAAGAAATCCTTCAGCAACCTCTACGAAGTCTTCAGGAACTAAGTCATGAAACTTTGGTGGAATTTCTTGCATTCCCTGAAGAACAGTTTCTGTGTTTAACAAGAGTCTTATAAATATCTGAGGAGCTTTGCAAGACTTTGCAGGAAGTATGCAGGAAACAAGCAAAACAACATGCACTAATATTTTAAACTATGAAATTTAAAATTTATAAAATATTTGGAATTTTTGTCCTAATGTATATTGTGGAGAAATTCAGGTCTTGAGTTCATAGTTTTGTATAAATACTTGTGTCATGTGGGAAATATTACAAAAGCTGTGCACTTGTACAAAAAAATCAAGGAGGTGCAACAGCTGGACATTAGCTAATAATCTACTATCCACTTTTTTGTTCTGTTTTTTTTTCTCAGATTAGCATTTTTCCTTATTTTGTTCTCCTGTCTAATGCATTTTCTGTGATCTCTGATCTCAAAACCAGCAACATCTGTTATCCTGTTTTGCATCATTAAAAATCAGAAAAACTCAGGAAATAAAGTCCAAATTTCTGAAGAAGCTCACCCGAATCCCATGGCGGAGCTTTTTTTTTTCTTTTGTTAGAGCATGTGCAGATGTATCCATACATGACACCATTGAATATTCACCCATCCATAAAGCAATTTTTAGCAATTTCCGTAACAGCTTCCTCAATTGGCTACAGAACATTTTCATTATTTCGTAGTGTGATCTGATATATGTTGCCTCCACTGTTGTTCCTAGGAGAAGAATATATTCTCAGTAAATTGTTCAAAGCACAAGAGAATGACAGCATGACAACAGATTATTCTTCCTTTTTAACTCGTTGTTTCATCTGTCGAGTTCGCTGCTTGTTGGACAGTACTTCTGGATTCCTTGTAAGTACAACTTCACTTAGGTCACTGTAGGCATGACACAATAGACTTTAATTACTTCATATGAAAAATTCCTCAACATAAATATTGTGGAAATCCATGGATAGGACACACTTTTCTTTAGTTAAGTTCTTTAGTGCTGTGCACTAACAAGAAACACCTAAGATAATTATTAATATTAAAGTAAAGAATGATGGGAGAAAAGAAGGTTGTAATATTTGAAACTGAAAGACTTTAAAAATTTTTATGTTTTAAGCTCTTTTTGACAATATCTGTCCTCAATTTGTACTGGGCATAGCACAAGGGTGGCAAGTCTGAATTTCAACAATTAACATTTAAGACCAAAGTATTTGCTTTAAGGAGAAGGAAAAATAATGATCTGTTTTTTCCTTTTGTAGAGGATCCTTTAATAATAAAACCCAGAACTAGAAAGTCTCTTGCATGCTCCACACTAGGAGCGGCTCATTTCTAGAAATCACTTCTTCTCCATTTCCTTACTAAAGACCAATGCTGTTTCTACTTAGGGGAAACTTCAGCACGTGCAAAGAAAATGAAACGATCAGCATGAGACTGGGAAATGCAAGTTGTGTCTCAGATGCTCATTTGCTGGAAGGCTGTGGGTGTTAACAGCCGTCATTTCTGCATCCCTGCTTTAATCCCGTAGCTCTGGAAAATGCCTAACTCAAACGGGCTGCTTTTTCACTGGGCATTTTTTTGGTAGTTAATTTTTTCACTGAGAGGCAGCAGCTTGCTATTAACTTGAACCCTGCCCTCTGACTACACAGACATTTGAGGCAGGGATGGATGGTTCCTTCCAAGCTATGCACCCTGTCTGCACAGCCCTTGGGTTGTGCCAGTCTGTATACTTCCCAGAGAAAATGCAGAGTAAGAGGAAAGAAACTAAGAAAACACCTTGCTGGAGAGAACAGAGCATGGAAAAATAAAGGTTCCAGCTTCAGTGGGGCACAGAGGAAACAACTCTTTGCACCACTGTACTTGGCCCGTTTTGGCGAACAGAATGTAACACAGAACTTCTACTGCTAAGTACACAAGAGAGAAAAAAAATCTCAACCAGCCTCAAAAGTCTCATCTTACTGTTGATAGTACCTCCACCCACCCTGTCACTGAAATGTCATAGTTTAAATTATATGAATAAAATTAAATTTGTAGTTTTAATCACTGAATCAAAACTGGGTTTGGTGTTTAATTACACAGTCCATAGGTTGTATTAGTATTTTAAATGTTTATACACAAAATGCTTAAGTTGTTGGGTTTTTTCTTTTTTTTTTTCTTTTTTCTTTTTCTTTTTTTTTTTTTTTTTTTTTTGGGGTTTTTGGTTTTTTTTTNCCAGACAATGCAGTTCCAAGGCAAACTAAAGTTCCTCTTTGGACAAAGGAAGAAGTCCTCATCAGGAACAGTACTGCCACCTCAGCTGTCCTTATTCTGCATAGTGGTACCACTTCTGCTCCCTTCTGTGACAGAGATGAAGATGAAAAGCCTGCTTGTGAGAGCAAAACACAAAGCTGATGATGCAGCAGCAGCAAACACAAAGTATTTACAAATTAATCTTTTGGCATTTAGTGAAGATTATGGGCTATTAAGCATGTAAAAAACACAAATTATGCTAAATAACTCTCAATTTTAGAATTCTTTTTTAGAAAAGTGAATAATTTATCTGGTTTTACTATTGAATACAAAATAGATATAATACAATTACTGTAATATAACATAATAGAATGCAAGATGATGCAATGTATTGTACTTTATTTATAATACATGTTAATTAATATATTTCAATATACAAAATTTTATATTAGAAGTGGAACATTAGGATATCTAACCTTCAAAAGTTACCAACACACTAAGCCATCTGTAAAAGTGGAAAAGAAAAAGTATTTTTACCGTGAGTTTTCTTCTGCTAACACAAGTATTTCAACTTTGGCATTTTGGTAACAAACAAAGGAAAAGGAAAACTTCAGAAGGCTGAATATGCGTGTGGAGGGGTGTTCACAAAGAGTCTAATGAGTTGTACTTGGTGTATGCATTTATCTTTCAACAGAAGTTTTATGAACACTTAAGTTTACAATTGCACTAAATGGCTTGGGGGTGATCGTTCGGTAGCAATCACAAAAGATCAGGACAGATTGTGTTCAGACTCATTTCCTTCCTAACACTTATTTTTGTTACTCTTCTATGGCAGAATTTGTTGATGTTTGGGGCTAGGATCATATTTTCCCTTATTTGCTTAAATATAACCTTATAGTAATGAGTTCTATTGCTGTGAAGCAAAATGCTCATCAGTATCACTGACAGCACCATAATTTGGCTTTTAATTAGATTATGCTTGTATATGTGTGGATTCACTATCCAGATGCATAATGTGGTTCTATTCCTTTTGAGGTGGTTCTACATCCTTTTGAGAAGAACTAAATTGCTGGAAGTCTGGTATAATGGACTATGCAGACTTTTGGAATAGAGTTGGAAAATCATTTCTACTTGCTAGTTTTTCCAGTGGCCCAGGTGAAATTAACTGATGATCAGAACTGAGTTCCTAATAGAGAGGTGCTTTACTACCTGACTGGACAGTGGCCAAGGATTTGACAAGAATGAAGCAACCATTTATCTTCAGTGTTTCCTTTGGTTCAGGCCTGAAGCATGGTAGCCAAGGATGGTGGGCAGATTTACACAAAATTTTTTATTTTTTTTTTATTTCCCCAATGGTCTTAATGCAAGGAAGCATTTGTAATTCAGTATTACAGATATTGCACCCTTTTAAAGCCCTGATTCAAGCATTTTCAACTAAAGATTGGAAGAAATACATTCAAATCATATGGTGCTTATTGCAAATTGAAGTCCTGCCAACCCTTAAATGCATTGCTGGTCACTGTGATGTACATACCTCGAACAGAACTTGAATAGGAAGAGCAGAATATACACAGCATTTGTCTCAATTCCAGATGAAATTTATTTTTCCAGATATAGTAAGTCATGAACAGAATATTCCTAAACATAACTATTCCTCTTAATTGAATACAGAACTCCATGCACACACTAGTTGGAGCAACCAAATGATGCAGGAAAAAGATAATTATTTAGTGCTAGTTACTACATACTTAAACTAAACACCTTTGCTAATGGTCACCAGCTTGAAAATAATATTTTTTAGAGTCTGTGATTCTACTGTATTGTCATTCACTGACAAGGATTTTTCCACATTTTCTGCCCTCTACAGCTCCAGTTCAAAAGGCAGTTCAGGACTTTGTGATGCAACAGAATTATATGGAAGAAACAATCACCATGAAGGTGCCGCCTTCACTAATGCATTACAGATTGCTGAAAACCAAATCAAAGGTACTGATAAGTAATTCTAGATTATACACAGTTTATTGAAAAAAGAACCTCATCTTTTATTTTCTCCTGAAAAGTTTTTCAGATTTTGGTCCCAATGCTCTCTTTTTTCTTCTTCTCCCTAACACCTCTTCTTTTAAAAAATACAAAAAAATTGTCCACCTCTAAAGATAATGCTGAATCAGTCTGTGATTCCAGAGTGGGCAGAAAATTTACAGAGAAATAAACAATCACAGTAAATAGTAAATAAATGGCAGTAAAAGAATACTCAATGTATGCTTGCCTAAAAGTGGCAGCACTGAATTTGATATGTTTATGTGAAAATCCTGATAATTAATAACAATATCTATCCCTCTTTGACGAAAATGGGATGATATGTTACAAATGTTAGTTTTCCCCAAAGATTAGAAAACAGAGGAAAATTAGAATGCATTGTCTTTAAAACTCATGATGTGCCCACAGCTTTGACTCATGCTTTCCCAGTGTTTGGCTGTGGAAAAATTTTGAGAGTTTAGGCTCTATATCAGATTTTACAATGGTTAAAGTTTTGATGGTAAGTCTACCCCACTGGGCAACTTCTCCTTGAGCAGACTTTTACTCATCCTTCTGTCATATCTGCTGGAAATCTTTAATGTCTTTAAAACCATTCCTCTCTTACAGCTCCATTTTTCATGAACATTTTTTTTGGTGGGTATATTACTACTACTACTGTGAGGAAAATATTAGAAGGAATGAGTATTACTGTAAAATCCCTGGTTACAGTTTAAGTGCCCTTACTGGGCTTTTCAAATTTTAGTTTTAAGATGTAATTTGCTTCATTTTGTGACATATTTTAGCTTGTACTTTCCTATGCTAATGCTTCTAGGGCAATAAAGAAATCTTTGAACATTTGCAGTTTGGGTAACAAAAAATACTTAGTACTGCTTGTATTAAAATCTATTTTCTTTCAAATTATATAGCAAAGAATAATGGAGAAAATGGCATTTCTCTAGTCAAAGTACAAACAAATGAAGATCACTGGGTCTGGGTTCAAGCTAACACTCAACTTCTGTATCGAAGTGGTTGTTCAGAATATGTCCTTGCCCAACAGCAAATGTTAAAGTAAGTATATTATCCAGTAGCAAAAAGAAAAAAAAATTAGGAAAATGAATGCATTCTTTTTGTATGAAATCTTTCAAAGGGCTGTAGTAACCTAAGAGAAGAGCTAAATTAGAAAAATTTAGTTTTCTTATGATATGGAAATCTTTCTGTCTTGGGGCATATGAAATGGCAGTTACAATCCTAAACAATATTTATTTTCTGTCTTCAGCTTTTTCTTCTTCTGAAGCTGAGTATACATACACATTAACACAAATAAATTATTTGATTATTAATATTTGTCTTTCTTGCACAAAAAATACATATTTTGGGTTTTGTTTTACATTGCAGCTGAAAATCTAGTGTTCTAGTGTTTCTGCTTATCAGCATTTGACTGTGTTAAGATTTTTTTTCCCTTCATGTAAGACATTGAGCTCATGTTTTCAGTTGTGTATGTGCAACATAATCTAAAGAAGGGTACTCATATTCACTGTATGCTTGTAGACAGATACATCTAGTTGCCTGTAGGCTCAGTCACGGAGTGTAAACTAATCTCACAGATTTGCATTCAGAGAGGAGTTTTTGGATGAGTTTTACCCTTTCCTCAGGGCTTTTCATCCTTCCCCCATGGGACTGTCTGTTTGAGTTCCTGTGGGCCTTGCTGAAGTATCTCTTCAAGCTGGTCTGAGGGAAGAGATAAGAGAGTGGACTCAGTGAGCAGGGGCCAGGAATTTTACGTAGCCACCATCTGGCCCAGTGTTAAAAATGTGGCTGCTATCCCAGATTTTTTCCTTCGGAATGCCTTGCAGGTGGAAGAAATAAATGAAAAAAGTCTTTGCACTCCTAGAGTAGATATTCCTTGCAGGCAGCGCATCTCCCAAGATCCACATGAATGGCACAGCAGCTGCCACCTGAGGATGCTGGAACTTTTTACCTTTACTGGGATGGCACAAACATCATCTTGCTGTGTGAGGGAACACATTTCTATTAAGAAGCAGATTAAAAGGGGCTGTTTCTTTATTAGTTTCTCTACTTCCAAATTGTTTTTGTGTAATTAAGCATGTTTATTTAGTTACATTTTTTTCTTTCAGAGTGATTAAAATCCTTCCTTTGTGCTTGATAGTTCCCACAGACTGAAATATTACAAGAGTTGGCCTTGGTGTTTATATTCAGTTCTGTCTTAGTCTGCAATAGACTTTGTATTTGCTACAACTTTTTTTTTTTGTTGCTGTTAAAACGTATGCTGTCTTCCAGGAAACATAGATTTTTTTGGAGAGTTTTCACTGGATACTATTTCACTGTAAAATTCTTCATTTGGGGGTTTAAGTTTTTTTTGTCTATTGCATTTTGTTCAGTCCTGTGCTTCCCAATTTGCCCATTTTCTGAGAAGCATGTTCTGCAGCAGACTTTTATCAGAACATTTGCATCTCATTAGGGTCAATAATAAAAATAAGGATATTTAGCAGAGGACTGAAAATATTTCATGCCTCAAAAAGAAGAAAAAAGAGAGAGAAAATATTCTTCTTCCGTAGTGTACATTATTACAGTGGGGCGTTCTCTCTTTGTAACAACATGGACTCCCTCTACTGGAAAATTCTTTTCTTGCACATCGATTCAATACACAAGGAAAAAGTTCGATTGTGAACTAAGAAAAAGCCTTCTAAACCCCTCAATACCTCTTCAGGTTTTCATATGCAGTTTCCTATTGAGCTGCCTGCTTCTTGCTTGGAGAGGCATGAGGTTGTTTCATGGCACTTGACCCTGCAGAATTGGGAATCAGCACATTAATGAATTCAAGACCTAAATATCAGAATTTGGACCCCAGTTCTGAAAACAGCTGCTTTGGGCATGGAAGTGCTCAGGCAACACTCTCTGCCAGTGTTCTTCTTTAATGTTGAGTACTTCAGCTGGAGGTCATGGAAAATTAATTCACTGGGCATCTTAGAAAACAAAAGGCAACATAAATTAAGTTAGACATATAAAACAAACATGCACCCAATATGAACATCTGTGACTATTCGGTTATTTAATTTGGGCATTTTATTTCCTCTCAGCTATGTTCTCAAAATGTAAGACCCCCCATGGTTCTCCCTCAAATCACTCTGATCAGAAAGCTCTTATGTGTCCAAATAACTCCTTGTTAACAAGATAAATCTCATTTAAGATACAACTTGTATTTTATCTCTAGGATTTTCTACACACAAATATTATTGAGATATATTTTAAGGGAAGAACAAAAGTGTAAGGGAATTACTGTGTTGTACTACAATTTTTAGGTTCTTTATTGAACTGTGTGCCTGAAATGGAAGAACAGTGCATGAATTCAAATGAAGCAATGCCTCAGAAAGTTAGCTGTGCACACACACTGACACCCAGATGCAGGGACACTCTTTTGTTCTCTCAAGCAAATGCAAAGATTACGTGCACAAGAGTGTGAGAGTCCCGTATTGAGGACAATGTATGGCTTGTAATGCATGTTGAGCCACACTGTATCCCAGAAAACAACCATTTAGAAACTTCTGATTGACTGACTTCTTTTTTCTACTGTTATTGAAAGGGAAGAAGATGAACAACTGAAGATATTAAGTGGTTTTGCCAGTTTGAAAGGAAACCTGGAGGGGCTTTCCTATAACAGTGCCATTGAAACTTTGGGCCAGTGGAAGCATCTTAACTGGGCAGCAGTGAAGAATGAACAAGATAACGTAAAAGTGAAGTTTGAGCCTCATACTAATGGTGAGTGTTTTATGCAAGAGGAACCTCTCAGTTCAAACACATCAGTTTTAGGCATTCAAAACAACTGCACCACAAACAGTAGCTGGACTTTGAGAAACTCGAGTTCTTGTTCTATGAGCCAGAGAATGAACACATGTCCAAACAGGAGAGCTGGATCATTCTACAACAGAGACCAAAATTTCTTAAACTTGGCATCAACTTGTCCTTCCCACTGGGGCAGCGCAGAAAACGGCCAGTCCTACTCGGGGCTCCAGCAGCGCTGTGCAGAGAACTTTGCTACAGACCATCTAAAGCTGCAGAGACCATTCATACCCTCAGAGCCTCTCTATGACACAGCCCTTCCCTTGGAGATGCCTATCAAAACAGAATACGACTCTGACTCTGAAAACATTGCTGATAACTACCTGCTCTCGCAGGGCCGAGCCTGGCTGGATGAGAGCGGCTCGGCGAGGAAGCAAGTGTCCAGCTATCCCAATAGGATGCACCTCAAAACTGAGCCGGACCTCTGCGAGCCAGCCTTGCCTTGCCAGAAGCCAAGGCACTGCCTTTACACACCCCACAATTGGCAATGCATCATAGCAAATCATCCCAACAACCTGAACTTGAACAGAGCTGGCAAGGGCTCACGGAACAAGGAGGTGCCCCCCTTTTGCCCTCAGAACTCCTCCGTGTGTTTGGAAACCATGCCCGACCTGCCACACACAGCTTGCTACAGCCACTTCTACAGCCCCAGCCCAGGGGAGGAGAAAGAGCAGATTAATGAGGTGTTCAAAATGCCATGTGAATTTAAAAACCCCTGCTTGGTTCAAGCAATCAAGCGCGAGCCCCTGGATTCTCCACCGTTGTCCAACAGTGGACAGAACAGAGTACACGCAAGCTTCCCTCAAAATACATTAGCAGGTCCTGTGCCTCATAAAACCACTGAATGTACATTTTTGCAATAGATTTTATAACATTTGAAATATTTATAATGTTAAAAGCAAGAAGTTGTAGATTCCCCTCCAGCTGAGTTAAATGACTTACTAAAATCAAAAGCCAGTGGAAAGATTTGGAGTGTGTGTGTGTGTACCTGTGTGTGAAAATAAACAGACACAGGTACACTCAGCCTACCCTCTGCTACTGCCCTTCTTTTAGGAACCTTTGGAAAGAGGAAAGAAAAATAAAACCTCAGGCACAGAAAAATAATCATTACTTGCTGCACAGGTATACCTGATCATTTTTCTTTATCACCTTTCCTCTCTTGTCTACAGTTCAATAGCAAAGTCTAGCAATTTCTGTTTCCTTTGTTTTGTTTTTCTCAAGCTGATGTGATGCTTCTGTGCAAATCAAAAATGTTTATGGTCTTCAGTGTGGTCAGTTTGCCATAAAAGTTTTTGCTTTATAATTACTTTTCTACTCTTATAAGAAGGATCAGCTATTCCTTCATCCCAGCATTAAATTAATGGTAATAGGAAAGGGCTTCCCAACGCAACTTCTTAATTTAAAAGGACCACATTAGTAAAAACAACGACTTGCATAAATGCATTAGAAATTATTTCACTTCAAACTGAAGTTACTCCTAAGTTTCTTGATAATATTATTGTTTTAGAGTCCATATTTTCCCATTTCATTGCCATCAGCCTTTCATGTTGCTGCTGAAAGACTGAACAATGGGATGTAACCCATTTATATAAATGAGTTACAAAATGCTGTTAAGTATATGTGAGAACAAAGTATTTCTCCAATTATTTTCCTTGCTGTTACTTGTAACATCAACAAAGGAAATGCACTTTTTTACTTGACAGTATTTTTTGACTGATAGCAGCTTGTTAGATATCATCACCCTACATCAAAACCAAATCCCACACTAAGATTATTTTCAAAAACATCCTAGTTTCAACCCCAAAAGAAACCCTTAATCTCACTGAGAGGTGGATGTATACCTTTCAAAAGCACTTTAGTGCACTTAAGTGCTTTTGAAAACAGAGTGCATACTTTTCCTTGAACCCAGACAGTAATGTGTTTCCACAACAACAACAAAAAAAAATAAAGTAATATTTCAGGTTTTGTTATTGTTGTAGTTTGACTCCTGCACTAACTTTTGTTTTAAAATTGCACTATTTCAACTTTATATCAACTTCACCTATATAACAACCACATCATTTAAAAAAAAAGCTTAGATGTATGTATATGTGCTTTTTGAAAGAAGCCCTGTAATGAATGTTTTCTTTTTCAAAATGTTATAAATAATTATAATGTCTTCCTTTATCTGTTAGTCACGAAGGGCATGGCTTTACATGCCAGATGAGTGGCATAAAATTCTCCCAAATGCTTCAAATATGTGGGATAAGTGAAGTTTTCAGGTAGTGCAATGGTTCTGCACCTGGGAGGCTGCTCTTCCCCAAGAAGACTGACCATCTCTTCTGACAGAATTTACTGCCTGTACATTAGAGTTGGCAGGTGTAAAGATATTCATTCTCTAGTGCATTCTTTAGTGCTTGTGAACTGTGGTATGAAATGCTGCACACTGGACATAAAAAGGGGCAACAACATCTTACTGTATCTTGGGTTAAATCTGCCATAGTCCAGCTGACCATATCCAAGCCATGAGAATGTTTCCTTTTTTGTGTCCGAGGTACATCAGCTCCCTGTTGGCCACGTGCTGCCTCGTTTGAAACAGTCTTGATATCCTTGCTCGAATACTCCTGCCAGTGGTTGCAATGCAATATCAGATCCCATTGTGAAATGGGACCACAGTGGTGGAATTTACACTGCTCTCCAGTACACCACTGTGCACATCACATAAATTCAAGCCAAACTGCAAAAATACTTGTGGGCAAGCAAAGTTGCTCCTCATGCAGAGTGAGACTGCCATAAATCAGTGTTGCTGCACAACCTCTGCCTCACTGATTCACTATCCACATGATTACAAGCAGCAGTTCTTTAGATTCACAGAGTTGCTGTCATGGTCTTTTGCTTGGCATGCAGCGGTGCCACAGCTTTTGTGCTGGTGCCAGACACTTCCATGTGCCTCAGAGCTGCTTGTAGGGTTGTGCTATGAACCCTGCAATATCCTCCAGTCCAGCTCCTTGTGCAGGTGCCTGGCAGAAATGAGGTGATGGGAAGACAGGGTAGTGTGGGAATAGATGGCTGGGGGCAAGAGATGACTGGAGAAACACACCTGCATGGCCTCTGAAAAGCTGCTTGTTTAATTCCACACTTGGAATCCCTGTCACACCTCTCTGAATGAGAGTACCTGGGCTGGTTTCAGACTGCCTTGCACTTTCTTACATCATTTGCATTGATGAAGTGTGACTGTAAAACACTGTTATCTTCATCTGGACATGTTGATGCCATTTTGCACAATGGGAGTGGTTACACCAGGTGCAACCCTACAGAGGACTGTGCCACCAAAAGCCTTGTCTGTGCTTAGAAATATTACCTGCTGTGACTACAGTGGAAGAACTACACCATCCAGGTTCCTGAGTACAGAAGCAATTTATACTAAAATCAGTAATTCTCTAAAGTTCTCCTTGTTACAAAATTCATTCTTTTTTTTTTCTTTTTTTTTTTTTGACATAACTCTATCTGCTCTGAGGCTTTCCTGGCACATATCAGTTAGAATTATTTTTTTCTCATGTTTCCAACAAACCCAGACACATTTTACACTTCTTGATCGATATTATAGAGGTAGGGGAAGCTTCTACATGTAAGGGAGTGTAATCTGACACATAGGATGTAATGGGATTCTAGGTGGATGGATGAATGTGTGACTCAAAAGTGAGATGTCACCTTCTGACTCCCTGCTGTGTAAATGCAGTCATGTTTGTTTCTTTATTATTCCATAAAGTCTGAAGCCAAGAAAAATGCACTTATTCTGCACATCACATTTGATTTTGGCCCACCAAATTTGTGGCTGAGTACTTATTTCAGGTCTCACATGAAAAAATGTGGTATCAGTAGAATTTCTTCTAGTCTAGATTATCACACATGCAGTACAGCAATCTCCCAAGAACTGGGCTTATGGAGAGATCAGCAGTTTATCCTCTTTTTTGGGCAATTGCTAACCATTGTTGGCAGTAAACAAAGACCATTTCCTTCTAAGTACTTGGAAAGAACAGAGGAAATAAATGCTTAAAATAATCTCTTGCCATTTGTGTTTAAGGCACAGATCTGCCTTCATCCTCTCCCCATGATATGTGCCCTGGATTGAGTCGGGACTGAAACCTGACATCGCATTGTACCCTGCTAAATAATCACTGATTTAATCTTATAAAACTTTTTTGTATGCAGACATTAATGACCCACTTGCACTGACCAGTAAATACCATGAAAGAGCAGTTCTTTAAAGTGGTTAGATTTTCTTAGTGGTTGTTCCTGCTTTGGTATTTTTCTAAAAACTAGCACTGACAAGTAGGGTTTAAGATATTTTCAATCACTGGTGTTTAGCTTTTAGCCTTAATGAACTGGTACTTGTATCCCTTCAGCACAGCCCTAAAGTCTATTTTAGGAGCCTCCCAATGCATTTATTGTAGCAACAATAAAAAATTATTCTTGTAGAAGAAATGCCTAGTCAAATGGTTGCCTAATAGGAAATTGGAGCATTCAGGCTGAAAGAAATGCCTGACTGATAATAGCATTCAAACTTCCTCAGCCATAAACCCTCCAGAGGTTGAGACAGAATGGACTCATGAATTCCCTGATCTTTGGGGAGGGTATATTTTGGTATGGAAGGTGAGCAGTTCTAAAAGCTGTGAGAAGGTGTCTCCCTCTGGGATGTTACTTGGTCCACAAGGAGCAGAGACTGTTATCAGTGCTAAAGCTGCTGATCGAGGTCTTGACTTTACTGAGAATGTGACCTGATTTCAGCTGCCAGTGCACAGCAGTTGAGCACCATACACATGCTAGTCCAAAACCCTTGAAAGCTACTACTTTTACTGAAAAACAACATTATTTGAGCTAGGGGTAAGCTTGAACAGCAAAAAGAGTAGATTTTCCTGCACTTACATAGTGACTGAAACTGGGGCAGACCACTGTAGGTAACACTATAAATAATTTAGATTTACTTTAAAGTCTTTGGATACCAAAGTAAAGCTTTGTTTCAAAAGTTGTGAGTGAGGGCAGCACTGTGTGAGTGCTGAGCTTGTTTCAGTTGTCCTCAGTTCTGAGATTTAACAAGGGAAGTGAAAGATCAGGGATCGTACCTAAATTCACTGTAGAAAAAACTAACTTCCTACACTTTGATTGTAACATATTAATGCAAAGTTTAAGTCTGTGGTTTACCTACCCTTTATTGGATTCTTAAAGTTCTTACATCTGAGTCTGTTCTGGATGGTATAGGGAAGTCTGACATTTGAGCATCAGTCAGTTCAGTAAGACTTTGGCTGCTGATCCTTTGATATGGTATTGAGATGGGCACCTGCAATTCTTCTGGAAATTCCTAGTGCTTAAAATACTTAAGAGGCAACAAGTCTGAGGCAAGGAATATTCTGTGGGATAAGATCAGCTTCTGCTGCCTAGAAGCTTTTCTTAACACTTCCTGTTGAAGCCATACTGGAACTTAAATAGGACAGCCTCACCCACTGTAGTTATTTCAGGAAACCCATTATTTTGTCATAACAAGGTGTTAAGTTTTAATTAAAATAGTAAAAGCCATCATTTTCCCTATGTATGAATACATATATTGCCTTAGGTAGTGGTAAAAAAAAATTAACATACTTATTTTCTTTCATTTAAGTGTCACTTAACCAAGAAAACCAACCTCAGAATGACAGGGGTGTAGACCCATTCTATTTTTCTTGTCTTCTCTATCTGCTCATTTTCTCTCTTTCTCTCTACTCTCTTAGGATGTAAACATTCAAAATGGAAATACTTTTCTTATCATACTGAGACAAAAATCCTAAACCTAAACCAGACTGTAGAAAGTTTCTCACTAGAACAGGAGTTTCTTTCCTTGGAGTTTCTTCTTTAAAATCTTGCCAAGCCCTACAAGAAATTTGGCGTCACAGCTGAAACAGGCGCTGTAACATGAAGAGAGAGAGAGAGATTGTGCAGGTGGCCACACTCAGGATGTAGTCACAAGGCTTTTATCCACCTGAAGGAGATTCATACACGAGGGCTGCACCCAGTAGATTGTGTTCATAGGCACTACCACCCTGCCAAACACATCTTTGTCACGTTTCAGGGACATCTGGTGTGTTCTTGTCATTATGTTCTTGTCATTACATTTCCTTATCGTGCTATCAGAAATGCCTCTGAACAAAGTAATCAGTGACAGGCTGAAATATATTCTAAACACACAAAGTGCTTTTAAAAAAAAGCAACCCAAACATCTGGAGATCCAAGCACTTGCTTGTGCTTAGGCAAATATGTTCTTTGAGTGGTAGTTTGGAAGGAAAGTAAAAAAAAAAAAAAGTTAAGATAAATTTTGGGAAGAGAAAAGATATATTGCCATCAAGGTGTAATTATTCTGTGACTACAGCATTAATTCTTCACCCACAGAAAAATTCTGTGGTCTGAAATCACATCCTCTTTTTTTTCTGCAGAACTGATTCTGTAACTTTTCAGGCTAAAAATAATTTCTTGAAAACAAGGATTGAGTCATTTCAATGCTAAGATGTATTTCTCAATCAGACTGAAAACATCATTCTAGGGGGCTTGAAGTGCTCCTGTTCCTTTCCTGGGGCTAGTTTTCCAAACTGTGGCAAACTCAGTGTGTGCATCAACTCTCTTGTTGCTGGTAATTGTGCAGCTGATGCTCCAACTATGCAGTCTGAAGTTTTTCAAGATTTCCTTGATGCAACAGGGCTCCAGGGACAGCTCCAGTTTCGTATTTGTACTGGTGGAATTATGGCAAACAAAGATGTGGCAGAAGGCAATGGAAAGAACATCAGCTGCTTGGCTAGTCTTATTAATTGTATTTCAGCAATTAAAAGGCATGTTAAAAAAATCAGGTGAAGTTCTGGTCTGGAGCTCCTCATTTTGCACCACTGGAGGGTGTGAGCTCTCCCTTCTGAACTNTTTTTTTTTTTTTTTTAGGGTTTTGGACCATGTGTTGATTTAAAATTTAAAATAAGGAGAGGCAAGCATGAACTGTTGTAGGGTTTTTTTTCCTAAATTTTGTTTTTCTAGAAAGGACTTCAAAAAGGCAAAAGTTATCTCAGTTCTCAATAAGAGTATTCAGTTTTATTTTTAATCTCACCATAGCTAAGAAGATTCTTCCTCTGCACCGTCAACAAACTTCCCTCTTCTGAAAGGGCTCTTCCTCACACCCTCTCCCACCTGAATTCCCTCTTAACAAAACCAAAGAACGATTTCTTCCTTAAAGGCAATTCCCTTTTCCTCCTCCAGCGTTTCCACCTTTTTGATTGCATAGGATGGAACATTTTGGTCTCTATCCTTTCTGTTTTCTGTGTCTGTAGCTTTATTTCCACTTTAGGCATACTTCAAAAGTTTTGCCAAAAGAAGTGTCAGGCAGAAGTGCAATCCCTCATTTCTCCCCCCTCTTTAATAAGATGGAGGTACTCACTAATAACAGTTGTATCCCCAAAACCAGAAAAATGGTCACTCTGCTGGTGAAACATCCTCTCTTCAGGAGTCTGTACTGCCAGGAAACCCCCAGCTACCACCAACAGTTTAGTGCAGCAAAGTATGTATACAATGCCAAATCCTTTTTTCTTAGGATATGGTCTCTCTTTCAACAAATCAAGGGACTAATTTTCTCCTTTTTTGCTTCTCTCATTTTTTTCTACAAGGGTTTACTCTTTCACTATGCAACTGCACTTTCAGTTTGCAATTGTTTTTTTTTAATTAAGAAGGGTATGGAAGCATTACATAACATGTGCAGTGCAGTGTTTTCAATGAGTTCATTTTAGAGATTAGAACCACAAATAATGATCAAGCATTTTAATGTGACTCCATGTAAAAGACTGTTACAGAAATGTCCAGGTACCAATAACATCATCAGCAAAGGGGTATAATCTGCCATTACACTCCACTTACAATCCTGTATCAAAAGTGCCATTCCTGCTTCTCCTGAAGAAACACAGGGGAGGACAAGACTAACTCTTTGCAATCTGATCTAGTGGAAGATGTCCCTGCCCATGGCAGGGGGATTGGAACTGGATAATCTTTAAGATCCCTTCCAACCCAAACCATTATACAGTTCTATGACTAACAAACAGTTGCAGTTTTGGCCTATCTGGCGCTCCACAATCCCCCAAAACTTTTTGGGGAGGGTNCACAAACAGTTGCATGGAGTTCTACAAACAGTTTGGCCTATCTGGCGCTCCACGATCCCCCAAAACTTTTTGGGGAGGGTGTGTTTCTGGAGAGAACACTGCAACCACCCCAGCACTATTTGAAAATGTACTACATGACACAGGCAATGCCTGCACTGGGGCAAGTGACTGAGGCAGGAATGCTGCCCATGTGGGGAGATGAAGCAGCAGACAGGTCCAGCTCCAGCCCCGGGGAAGCCAACCCAGGGAATCCTGTGGGATCACCTCTGGTAATGTGTACCCCAGGCGGCAGCGCTGGCTGTGCTGCCTCGCTACGGCGAGTGTCACAGGTGGCATGGTATATCACCGATATACGTGTGCGAGGTGTGGTGGCTGACTCAAGGCTGACCCACAGGGAGCTGTGGGTTTGGCGTTCTGGCATGTTGTTTGAACCCGGTGCACTTTTCTCTTGTGTTTTGTACTGTCTCCCCAGCCTGCTCTTAGAAGGAACTTTTAAGCGTACTTCTTAAATTATATTTTACATTTATTACCAGGCAGAAGCGTAAAGCCGAGACATTTTAAAATAAAATGTTTGCATTTAAATTAAAGCTTCTTTTGCTGCTGCTGTGTGTTTCTTGCCCCTTGCCCATACTGGGCCCAGTAACCCCCAGCACTCCCTGACCTCCACTGGTTCCAGTATCCCCTCTGGACTTGTCCCAGCACCTGTCCACCCTGGTCCCCTCCCAGGATTTGCTCTGGATTGGTCCCAATACCTACTCCCAGCCTGAACCGGTCCCAGTATCCATCCTGAACAGGTCCAGGCACCCATCCTGGTCTGAACTGGTTACAGCATCCTCTCTTGGCCTCAAGTGGACCCAGTATTCCCCCTGAACTGGTCCCAGCATTCTCTCCTGGAACTCCTGCCGGGGTTCCTGCTGGACTTACCCCGTCACCCTCCCGGCCCGCTCCCCGCCCCTCTCCCGGCCGGGCCGCTCCCGCTTCCTCCCTTCCTCCAGGGGGCGCCAGGCCGGCCACGGGGGGCGTGGCCTGCTACGGGGGGCGTGGCCTGCTGCCGGGCGCGCGGCGCGACGCTATCTCCCTATTGGCCGAGGCGAGCTGTTTCCGCCAATGGCCGCCGGCCTGGGACGCGGCTGTGCCAGTGACGGAAGTGACGAAAGCTGTGGAGGGTGAGGTGGGCGCGAGCTCCCGGATGCTGGGAGGCTGCGCCGGCGGTGGGAGATGTGGATTGACCCGCAGAATAAAACAATAGCGCTTCAATAGCAAAATAATAACCTGGCTCGTTCCCCCTAGGCTTGGTCCCCGCCCCCACCTGGTCGCTGTAAAGCACCGTGTGAACAAGTGTTGCTTTTTTGTTTTTTTTTTTTTTTTTTTTTTTTTTAATTTTTTTTCCCGGCCGGGGGGGTTGGGCGCCGTG